>JABTXL010012322.1:603185-675702 GCA_025134845.1 Neodon shergylaensis | reverse complement strand
AAGAAAGAAAGAAAGAAAGAAAGAAAGAAAGAAAGAAAGAAAGAAAGGAAAGCATGCATTGGCCACTCTGCCACTAGCTAGCTGCAGGTTTTCCCCATGGGCTGAGCCAGGGCCTTCAAAACATTCCAGACAACTGACAAAGGTGTTTGGGCCATTGCCCAAATGCTGAAAGCAGCTGGTACCATCACCAAATCCAAGTTCTGCACACCCCCATGTGAACTCCAGCTCTGATCTCTTTCTATAGGCAATCCAGAGCATCCCTTTTCTCTTACTGTCTGTCCACTGTGAGGATAAAGCACAGCAGTGTGTGGGTTCCCCTAACAAATTCTCATCACCTTTGTGTATAGTACTTCTATCTTGGAATTCCAATGAATCCCATGTGTAGAAAGTCCACTGCCATCATTGGAGCTAATTCTAGCTGCAGATCTGGATTTGAGAGAAGTACTGCTCTCTGCAGATTGACGTTGGTATCTCAGACCTTTGCCCTTAGAGGATAGGCACAGGAGTCATAGACCATGTGGAATCAACCGGGTGATTGGCTTGGCTTCACGTGGGTACATTTTCAAGTTGACCAAAAGCTTCTTCAAGAATTAATGAGGCTGGAGAGTCCTTTGAGGCGTTGGAGAAGGGGGTAGATGGAACAGGTAACCTCTGGACTTGACAGCATGAATTTGGGGAACAACTCTTAGAACCAACAGCCTTTGAGGCTTGGCCACTCGGATCATGAACACATTGTGATTCCTGCAGTCACTTTCTTAGCACACCACAGGTTTGGTTCTCTGGACAGGAAGTACCCCAGTATATTCTCTGACCTCATAGATCTTGATAGGGTGTTAAACATTTGGTTTCCATTATTGCCATAGAAGGTATGACATCTTTAAATTCCAGGAAACTTCAAAAAATGGCACGGTTATCCACAACACAGGTTCAGAATGCCAAGATCTGTGAATTTATACCAAAATCCAAGAGATCCATTGTCTACCCGGGTGAGGCTTTGCCAGGTCCCCAACACTGTTTTCTGGACACATGGTCCCTGTTGGACAGGAGTGTGTCCCTGGTGCTTGCTGTACACCTGCCAAAGTGGGAAGAACAAGGTCCAGGCAGGTCCCAATCAGATGAGGGAAGTGATTGAGCTTGGGTTAGATTAGATCCAGGCACATCTCATGTTTAGTGCTAATGATTTATAGAGGCAAGAGCTGACGAGGGAGCTGGCCACTGACAGCTCAGGATGAGCTGACCTGAAATCACAATAGTCGTGGCCCTAGCTTTGTTTCATCTGGAGTGGCATAGCACATGGATTTGCTGCTGCTCAGAAAGACAGCTTCTCCCTGCTCTGTAGATGGTGGAGAGGGAGCCCGAAGAGTCCTTTGTTCCCAGCTTCTCATAGGGCTGGCAGAGGTTTCTATTGGGCAGTAAGAAGGAAAGTTCTGAAGCCAAGTCTTGTTCATTCATTCTTCTGGGCGCAGGGTACAGCCCAGGCATCCAGCCCCTTTGGGCCCTAGGGATTCTCAACACTATCTGGAAACTTACAGAGGGTGTGGCACTGACAAAGGAGGGAGGATGCAGAGATGATATGATTTTCCCATGCTGAATTCACAGCTTGGAGTGGTGGTGGTGGGGGGGGGGACAAAACAGCCTCGCATCATGAGTTTCCCTTCCCATTGTGAAATGGCTTAAATTAAGCCATGGCACTCAAAGCAAGGCTAGGAGGTCTCAGCCTTGTTCTTCTTACGCATCATGTCAGCTTCAGTTCGCATTCCATGTACCATGGCACAAGCAAGGGCAGTCAGGAAGAGAAAAGCAAGGAGACCACAGAAGGATAGCCAGATGGTAAGCTCGGCTCTCGGTGTGGAGTTAAGGACAAATCAGAACCAGGGAAGATGCTGGGAAGACTTTGGAATGAACCAGGAAGCAGCAGGGCTCCAGGGAATAGGCTGGTTCTTTGGCAATATGGCTTGTCACCTCCCACAGAAGAGGGACAGGATCCAGTGGTGACCACAGCATAACTGAGAATGTGACAAAGGCCCAGATGAGATCTCTGTCTTTGAGCCCAGGAAGATAGTGCTGTTGTTGAAATTTTTCTTCCCATGTTGCAATGCAGCATTTTCCCACTGTCAACAATTGCTTCCCTGAAGCATTAGACAGTGCATGTGTTCGTACTGCACAGCCTCCGACTATAGCATCTCCCGTCAGCAAGCACATGTCGCCGCACGTGAGTTCACGGGCTAGGGACCTGGAAGCAGTCAGGCTGAGTGACTGTGGGTCAGGGCCTGTGTGGGGATGCAGGGAGGATAGGTAATGAAGAGACTTAGTTAATCTTCAGACTTAGCAGGGCTTACAGAACTTGTTTTCTGGAAGCTTCTCATATGGCTTTTTGATTAGAGGTACTCCCCAGAAGGCTGCTTGGATGTCATCAGTATATGGCATCTATTTTTCTCTAGAGTTGGAGATCTTGGTGACTTACTGTGGCAAACAGAATTCCAATATAACGCCCTATACTCAAGGATAGGTTATTTTGGTAGGCAACCCTTTAACATGAGCTAGAGGAATTTGAAGGTAGAAGCACTAGTTCAATAAACAAAGTCAATGATGTGGTTGGGGCTCAGTTCTCAAGGTCCCAAGGACAGTTTCTGAGAGCTGAGAGGTCTTGCAGCTGCCAGCCTATAACTCTAGGACCCAAATTCTACCAATGATTCAAGCTAGATACAGAGGAGACTCCAGTCCAAGTTAGCACCTGGCTTTCAGTCTTGTGAATCTCTGAGTAGAAGACTTGGTTATATGGTGCCTGAATCGCTGGCTCACAGAACTGTGAGATAACCCCTTAGTGTTGTTTGTGGTAAGATAACTGTGAGATAATCCCTTAGTGTTGTTTGTGGTAAGTGAATGGCAATTCTGTATGTGGCGTTGATCACCATCCAGATTACATCCACTCCTCCTCCTTTCCTTACCTGGCCAAAGTATGTTACTACGAAGTCCATCCACGTAGCACAGTTAATAAAAAACCCTGTAGCACGATTAATAAAAACCCAGAGACAGATATTGCAGTTCAACCTGAAGAACAGAAAAGCAAAGCAGCCAAGCCTCTAGAGAGCTCTTAGCTCTAAGGAGTCCTCAGACTGAAAGAGCATGAGTTCCGGTCTCATCCTGCCTGCCTTATATTCCTCTTTAGTGCTGGGATTAAAGGCATGTGATTCCCTAGTGCTGGGATTAAAGGTGTGAGCCACCACGGCCTGTCTTCTAGTGACTTAGTTTTACCTTCTGGTCTTCAGGCAATCTTTGTTTATTAAAATACAAATGAAATATTACTCCATGCTCATCCACCATTTGAAGAGAATGTTCCAAAAATTGTGGACCTATTTTGATCCAGCAGAGTCCAGTAATGAATGTTCCAGGGCTGTGCGGATACATCCGAGGCAGACGAGGCCAGGGGCTGATGCTTTTACCATCCAGGACCAATTCACAAGAGTCAGCTAGGGAGGCTTAGGTAAAGCAGGCGAGAGTTTCCTTTTAGGAAGTGACAATCCCAGCTACAGTGTGGCAGGTTGCTGCTTTCTACCTCCTTTTGATGTTCTCTAGTGAGTCATCTACAGGCTAACTGTAGAAATAGAGGGACATGAAGCAATTTCTGTCTTTAATTGGAGAGTTACAATGTGTTAATCAGGCCCAGTCTGAACCTTGGGAAGTGCTAAATTTGGAAATGGTTAGTATCTTCCGATAGGGGTCAGGTTACGGAGACTTGGGTGGAGTTTAGATGACAGACCACAGCCAGAATCTTCTGGAATGTTTTTAAGAAGACAAAGTTCACTGTCCCCAAACCGATGGGCCATTTCTGTGCTCTAAAATGACTTGTGGATTTTGGCAAACCCCTCTGCAATGCTCACCTTCTTGTTAACCCTTAAAGCAGCCAATAGCTCTTAGGATTTCTGTAGACCATTAGAGGTCAACCTGCCAAGGCACAAATGATGCCAGGGAATTCTTTTAATTCTCACGAAATTTCAAATTATATAGCTGTGCAGGTTAAACAATAAACATGGCCTCTCCTCTTATGCTCTTGTCTAAATGCGCTCAAATGATCCCTGTGGTCTGGGTGGAGGACAATAGCCCAAAGAAACCTCTGTTGTGAGCAGAGGAAGCCCATACGCCTGAGGCTTTATCTTGCCAAGCAACAGAGAAGACGGGAACATGCAAACTGGGTAATTTAACAATATGTCAGCAATTTGGCAAAAAAGGCAGGAGTCAAAAGCCATGTGAGTTCATAAATACGCTACAGATCCTGTCTGGATTCAATCAAAATACCCAAAGGCCTTTGCCTATTGACACCAGGCTTAGAGTGTTTCAGTTGGTTCTGGTGGCCCGCGGGAGGCCGGGAGCCTGGTGGATGGAAGAGCAAGTGTGTGCAGACTGATGTAGGGCTGGCTGAGGACCCGAACAAAGGCTCCCAGAGGGCCTCAGAGGTGGAGGTGTGAAGCAGAAGGAAGCAGACCACCTCTTGGGTCTGTGTCCTGTCTCTAGTCTATTAACACGTTATTGTGATGGTAACCATGGCGATGGAGCAGTGCCCAAGCCAGAAAGGTTTGCAGGTAAGGGTGTGTGATTAGACCTAGCCCTTGACCTAAGCCTAAAGTGTGGGGAGCAAATGCAATCAAATGTGCATTATTAACATCAGCATGGCCATGTCAAGGACCCCAGTGCCTACAGACAACCGGATCATGAGTGCTCGGAGCTAAGCAATGAATGAATCGTTAGATGAATCCATAATATGATGACATGGTTGAGAGCTACTGAAAGGTAGGTAAAGGAAGTGTGTCACTGGGGTGAACGTGGGAGCTAGAGCTGCACTGGGCTCTTCCTGTATCCCCTTCTCTCTGCTTGCTGTTAATCCTGTGGTGAGATTCTCCCAGGCCACACTCTATTGCTGGCCTGACGTTTTGATCAATCACCTGAGACCTAGCAGTCACAGACAGAGCCTTCTGAAACCATGAGATGAAATAAACCTTTCTTCTTTCATGTTCTAGCAGATATTTTGGTCACAGTGATGCAAAAATCACTGACATATGCACCGGGGTTTTAGTTCGCGGGGTTGCCTGTTTGCCCCATTACTTAGCTTATTAGAGAACTGGGAAGCAGGGAGAAGAAGCATCACTGCAGACAGTTGCAGCAGGCAGAGCAGAAGAAGAAACTAGGCCAGCACCTAGTTTCTTAGCCTCGGTATAGAGGAAAGCTCCTGATTTTTATCCCTTCCCCATGGTCTATCAGGGGTAGTAAAAAGGGTTGATTGAATCCCTGAAACTTCACAACCTGAATTAGGCTCAGAGTGGAGAGCTGAGACCTGTCAGAGCAGAGCTGGTACTGACAGAAGGTGTCAGAACTCCTGGCCTCCCTACCTGGAGGTGTCATGCCAAAAGCCAGGGAATAATGCACCTCCAAAATTCCTAAGACAGAGTTCTTCCTGCTGCCTTTGCCGCCAATCAGAATTCCTAGAAATTACAGTCCTGTCCAAGTCCAGTTCACTGCACTATCATATGGCAACGCTTTTGTGTCTACAATTCCTTTACACACACACACACACACACACACACACACACACACACACACACACAAATAGACCTGTGATCATTCTCGCTGAGGACCCACTGAGGCCAGATCTGGCACAGGGATCTGGAACTGGCCCAGCAGGGACACAGATCAGAGCCACAAAAGATGACAGAGTCCAGGTAACTCTCTGTCTGGCACATAGGCACACCTCTCATTTGACCACTGGTTAACTGCTGGGCTTTCTATTTTAGGGACCTAGTGTGGCTTGTGTTTCCGACACCACAGCACTGACAGCACAGAAGTTGCATCGGGGTATTCTGTAATTCCCCAACGACACATCTGTGTCTGATCCCAGAGCCTGTAAATAGCGCCATAGGACCAAAGACATAGGAAAGACTTTGAAGGGAGGTCACTCCAGGTGGCGTAATGCCATCAAATCTCTCCTTAGACCTACACAGCCATGTGAAATTCCAGCCGCACACTGGAGTGAGTCGCTGCCCAGGAATGCTAGGACTGTCACCAAAGCTGAAAGGGGAAGGAAGAAGCAGCCTGCGGAGCCACACCATGGCCTGGCTCTGCTGACTCCTTGCTTTCATTCTTCTGGCCTCCAGGACTGCGAGGGGACAAGCCACTGCTGTCAATAGCCTCTGAGGTTATTTGCTGAGACAGTTGCAGTGGGCAGAGCTTTCATTTCCAACAGAGCTTAACCTGACCTGGTAAGGGGACCGCACTGGCCTACTCCTGCATGCCTGCACAACCCTGAGAAAAGAAACAAAATCGCAGAGTGGGCCCTCGATCTGGCTCCAAACCAGTGGCCCCAGACCAGTGTCTCAGCAACTGCCCACACAGACAGCACCATGCATGCATGGAGGTACCACACAAGACCCTGTTAGCCATCAAGACACCCAGGTTTGAGCCCTAGTGGGAGGCAGAGGGAACACGATCCTTTTGAGCATGCTTTCACACAACTCTGTTTTAAAATGAACTCTGTTCAGGGACAACGTTTCCACTCTGGGCAGGAAACGGCGGCTCACGCCTTGCCTTGTGCTGCCTACATAGTATCTCATGGCAGAAAGCCTGAGAGGAAAGTGAAGGGTGTTTAAATTCTAAGCTGATTAGTGTTAGCCAAGACTGTGCTGACAGACACAAACTGACTAAAGCGGTGTGAGTGACGGCTTTTGCGCAAGGAGCGGGTACATCTCATGAAAAGTGGAGTGAGCGTGTTTCTCTCAGAGAAATGCTGACTTCCTCAATGTGACATGGAACTTAAACAAACGTATATGAGGAGCCAGTGCCTCAGACCACACATGTGAGCAGTTACTCAGGGGGTATCAGATGGTAGCCTAACTAAGAATGGCAGGAAGTCACAAGAGGCCAGGACATGAACTTGAGACAATTTTTACTGCTCAGGTGCATATGCTCCACTCCCCCAAGCTAGAAGGGGGACTGGAGATCAAAGACAGCATCACGAGGTGTAAAGGTTGGCTCATGTGTCCTGAGATCCTGAGCTGGGTGATGGGGGATGCTATTGACACCTTACTGGCTGGGCTGACACCTAGAGCTTGTACGTCTGAGTGGAGAAGCAGCTGGTGGAGCTCCTGTCTGAGCGCATTTCCTGTGGTGGTCTTGGACACATGCCTGCTCTGCCCACTGCACTCTTCCAGTCCCAGCAACCTCCAAGCCTCCTGCCTGGCTAGCCTTGGACCCTGACTTTTTCCAGCACCCACCAAGAGCCTGCAGTGTGATGCTCAGATCTGCTCCTCTGGGTTTCTAACAACCCTGGACCCCAGGGTTTGATGAGGGCCTCTCTGTGTCAAAGCTTTCTGGGTTTCCTACCCTGGTGTCATAGCTCCCTGGGGTTTGCTACAGGTCACTTCTTTGTTGGTTGTATCTCAAACGAGCTTCTTCACACAATTGGGACTTAGGGTCACCTCTCAGTATCTATGGGGGATTGACTTCCATATTCATTTTCCACAAAGGCCCAAACCTCAGGAAGCTCAAGGGTCTGGTCTAAAATGACACAGTGTTATACAGAACCTGCGTGTGTGCTGGTGTATATACCCAGTCACTCCTAGAGAGCTCGTAGCATAGGACAATGTGAGTGCCGCACAGACTCGAGCTATATCCTATTGTTTGGGGAATAACAAATGACATAAACCCCTATGTTCATGCACATATATTTTTGTTGTAATAAGAGTGGCGGGGCTGCTTCCCGCCACCTGGCTAGCTTTACCCGAAATAATTACACAGAACCTGTATTCTTTTGAACACTGCCTGGCCCATTAGTTCCAGCCTCTTATTGGCTAGCTCTTACATATTGATCTAACCCATTTCTAATAATCTGTGTAGCCCACGAGCTGGCTTATCAGGAAAGATCTTAACCTGAGTCTGCCTGGATTGGGAGAATCATGGCGACTCCTTGAATCAGCTTCTTTCTCCCAGCCTTCTGTTCTGTTTTACTCCGCCTATCTAAATTCTACCCTATCAGAGGCCAAGCAGTTTCTTTATTACTTAACCAATAAAACAACAGATAAAAAGATGACCCTCCTCCATCATATTTTGAGTATTTTTGGTGGGCATATTGGATCTGCAGGTGCAGAATCCAGTAGTCTTGCAAAGTAATTCTGTAGACTCCCTGGCCATCTCTCCTAGAAGGACTGCGAGGACCAAGACTGGAGGTGGCTGTGCCCAGGGAACCTGCTCGTACCATTTGTAAAGTAAGTAGTTTCCATCTCACCCCCTTGTTTCTGTGTTTTCTAATCTTTGTAATGGTTATAAAAATAGTCAAAGCATTGTAAGCATACATGTGAACTGTTTACCCCAGGGGCTTGCCTTCCTTCCTCAGTCCCTCACCCCGCAGGTTTTACTCCCTTTTTCAGGCATACTTATTTCAGCAGGGAAGGGATGTGAAAGGCAAGCCAAAATCTCTGGACGGGGTCACAGTCACTGCATAAACAGCTGAGCAGAACCGAGTGGAAATAACCTTGACGGATCACGTTCTAGCAGCTGAGTCGTTCGGATATACGGGGGGTGTGAAGCTCCCCCACAATCCTCTATGCCTTTTCCTAGCTCCCAGAACCACCAGCAGCATTCAAGGCATGTCCTTTCACAGTGCATTACTATGAAAATAGCCTGCTGTCTGCAGATAATGTCTACGATGTGTGTTATGCTGAAACTGAGATTTTCCACTTACGATCCAACTGGCATCTTCCCATTGCAGCCCATAGAAATCAATCATGCTAGTCTCTTATGACAGTTTACTACTCCAGATAATGTTCCATATTACTCCAGCACTCATTTGTAACTCAGTTTATAATTTATTGAGTATGTACTCTATCCATGAAAAGTCCAGGATCTGGGAATAAGTCTATAATGTATCCTATCTTTAGACAGTCCCATCTTACAATGGTTTTGATCAGGATTTTTGAGTTTATAATGGTGAGGAAGGTACTATGTTTACTTCTAGTTCAACATACAGTATATTATATCATACATTATAAAGAAATGTATAATCTGATTTTGCTCAGGTATAGGCTAATATATGTGTTTTAAGAACATTTAAGAGATGTAGGCTATGTCTTAAATGTTTTTTGTGGGGTGTGTGTGTGATATTTTCAATTTGCAGTAGGTTTATCAGTAAATCAAGGAGCTTTTTCACACTCTTTGTACCTAAGGGCACACTTTTTAAACAACAAATTTATTAACAGTGAAATCTTGGCTAGAGTGGAAGTTCTGTATCTTAGGAGATTTTTGTACCATTTTCCCCATAAACTTCTCAGCAGTTTATAGGCCCAACGATGGCAAGATAATTTCAGCCTGGCATTTTCAGAAACTCGGAGAGCCAATGCCAACCTGCAGAAACTTGCATGCTATAGAGAAGGCCTCAGGGTCCTTGATGGACCCACATGGTGGAGATCTTCCTCAGGGATCTATAGCACTGTAAGGTTAGATGGTGGCAGAGTGATGGGTATAAGGAAGGAGAGATTCGAACCAGAAACCATCAGCTAGCTACCATGACAGAAGGAAAATGCACCCTGAACTGAGCTAAAGAGGGCAAGCTGAATTGTTTGCCTTGGCATTCATCACTTCCCCTTTATAACGAATCTTTCTGGAAGGCAACCATCACTGTGTCCACACAGGAGGCTGGCGTCTCACCCAGGAAGGGGGTCGAGGGGCTCCTTGATGGTGAGTCCGCCCACGAGAGTCCTTGGTATTTTTGTAACTGTTTTTTAAATTTCATTTCACACTTGCTAAAGAGGTTTTGTCCTTTTTCATGTGTCTTTTATTAAAATGATTTCTCGAAAACATGCTGAGCTGCGGCTTTTTGGAAGCAACCAGTGGAATGCTGCCTGCCTCATAAAACTCAACGAAAAGCATGCTGACGGACAAAATGGTCCACTGCCCGGGAGCCAGTCGTGTGCTCTCCGGAGCGGTTCCTTCTGAGCAGGGGTAGCACTGCCGTGCCTAGATAATAAGGTATTGATGAAGCAACAGGCAAACATGCCTTTTCTCAACTGGACTGAGAACTGATGCCCTGAAAATTGTTCTAATTCTGTCAAGAACCTGTCAAGAACCTACCAGCAAAAATCTTTCAGGCTTTGTATTGTACACCCACCTGGTACTGGCCAACACGAACCTCTCTGTGTTGTGCATGAATGCCCATGGGTGGAGAGATGTTCATATGTCCTAGAATCCCAAGGCTGGGAGCGTGAAATCCCCCAGCACCCCCCCCCCCCCCCCGTGCAGCTGGGGATGGATAGCCAGACACACAACCCAGACCCCTGCCTGGCTGGGATATGTGGTCCTTCAGAAAGTTCTCCGAGCCTATGTCTCGGAGTGTGCAGCTTGTCTTCGTCCTCCAAGATAATCACGCAGCACCTACGTGAATGAGGAGCTAGGGGGATTATCAAAACTGAAAATCTAGAGAGTAAGCAAAGCTAGGTGGGAGGAGGAAAGCAGGAAGGAAGAAAGGAAGCAATTAGCAGAGTTGTACACTGCCAACTGGGGAAAGGCAAGACATGGCTTCACTGGGGTTACCAATTAGAAGCTCACATGCTGCCAAGGGTGAGCTCAGCGGAATGGTCAAGGCAGGAGCCAGAGTCCTCAGAGTTGAAGCTTGTTGCTCCATGGTTTCTGTGCCCCCTCTATTTCCTCCCACTACAGAAGCCTCCCCAAAGTGATACGGGGCTCCCACAGAAAAGGAGTAAGGGGGACACACTATAGTGCATCACTGAGCAGGGAGCTGTAGAGACCCCAGTTCCACCCACTTCAGCTGACAGAATGGAGCAGAGTGTCACTGTTAGATGGTACAGAGCCTTTGTCTGTCACGGTGCAAAGGCCTGAGTAAAGAGATGAGGCTGAAGCTCAGGTCTTTACACACTGCCTAGCTGTGCCACTGTTGAGCTCCCTCTTCACTAGAGCGAGGGATCCCCGGCGCTCTGTGACTATCTCTCTCCTTTCTTCCTCTGTTGTCCTCTGGAGTTCCTGCCTTAGCGAGATGTTTAAGGATCCCACCTTCTCAGATCAGCTTTCACACGCAACCCATCAGACATAGTAAGTTGTCAGAACACAGAGCATTGCTTCTGGGGCATAGAACCAGGGCCTGCGCAGTGAACATCCAGACCACACATGGAGACCCAAGGCCTCTCCAAGGCAGGCTAGAAGGTGAGAACGTTCGAGCACATTGTCTGAACATCTTGGAGGGGAAACTACAGATGATCTCAATTTAAGATAGTTCAAGTTTTGATTTTTCCTCAATTTTACGATGGCAAGAAAACAAGGACAGAAGCCACATCAGTTGAAAATGAGATCAACAGCCTTCCTCATGAATATTTGCAGCAATATGGAAGCAAATAGAAAAAATGAAATTTCTAAAATTCTAAATGATTATGCTCAACTTTTTCAAAAAGCAACATGAGTGGCTTTTGCAATTTGGTAATACATTCAGTGCTTTACATACATTAATTTTGTTTATTTTTTATTCCAACCCTGTGTGGGAAGTTCTGTTGTTCTAGTCTGTTTGAGGCCTCAGTGAAGCATACTGAGTCTGCGCCACATCCAGGCGCTTGCTCAAGCTCACATTAATAGAGGATGCTGAGATGAACAGAACGAAGTAGACATGGATACAGAGCAGGAAGGTCAGGGAATTGGAGGGTGGGACAAGGTATTCAAGACGGCAAAGACACAAACTGATAGGAAGATCAGATTCTAAGAAATGATTGTATCATAGGCAGAACACTATCAGAACAGATTAAAGTCATTATACCAAGACCAGGTCATTTCTAGCCAGTGAGCTGTGATAAAGAGATGTTATATAAGTATGATATAGTTGGCAGTGTTATATAAGTCAAAGTAACTAGAAGAATGTATTTTAAATGCCTTTATCACAAATGAATAATACATGTTTTAGATCATGCATAATCTAGATATCCTGAGTCAATCATCATAATGTACACATATGCCAAGATATTATGCTATATGTTAGAATTATATGTGCTACCATCTTTCAATCAAAAATGAGCTAATTTTTAAAAGAAGTGTTTAGGAACGGGCAGGAATCTGATATCCACCAGGTCTGGCTCAGAGGCTCTCAAGCGTGTCCTTGATGAGCAGGGACAGCATAATCAGGGAACCTGTTACAGGGACACATTCTTGGGCCCTGCCCTAGAACTATAGAATCAGAAACTCTGGCAGGGCCAGCTGTCGGTGGCAGCAGCGTGCCCTGCAGGTGATGGGAGTGCATGGTGAGGTCTGAGAATTACTGTGTTGGAGACCAAGGCTTCCACCACTAAAGCTGCCATCTGCCTAGACACACAGTCTGTGGAATCAGAGCCTGCTCGGTTGTGGTACTCAGTGAGTCACCAAGCTACAGCATCCGTGAACAGACGGATGAGCTCATTGTCCCGGGTGTGGCTTCTTGTATTCAACTGCTACAGTTTCAGTATGTTTAGTCCCCAAGGGTTTGTGTTCTGGAAACGAGGTCTCAGGTTGACCATGTTGAGCTGGGAGGGTGGAATGTTAGGTCGGACATTCAATTTCTGGGATCGGTAGAGTTGTCACAAGAGCAGGTTCATCCTCAGAAGAGAGGATTGTTAGAAAGATGAGGCGCCTCAGTCTTCAATCCTTCTTCGTGTGGCTGACACCTTCCTTACTCACTGGGATGGGACACGGCCAGACAACTCCTGCCAGAAGGCTGCTGCTATTTAGATCTTTCAACCATCAGGATCATGAGCCAAATAAACCTCTTCATTTTACACTACACAGTCTTGGCTATTTGTTATAGCAACACAAAATGGACTTAAGACATCAGCCAGACATCCTTACACTGAGTCTGTCAATTACATATTGCTTTTCCCTAGTGCTGCCTCTATTTGTTTGGCTCAGTTCCATGGATTGTTAAATGTATTCTACTCAGCTTGGCCAGTGTAGATAAGATCCACATTCGTCCAATCTACTTTAATTAATAACCATTTAAGAGAAAGTCTGAATCTGACTCACACAGAAAAAGAAACAGGAGGGAGAGGGGGGATTAGAGATAAATCTCCCATAACTTATGCAATGGAAATTCTTCAGTGAAGGCAAATGTTACATCTGTAAAGCAGCTCAGAGCGAATAGCACAGGGCCAGATTCGCCAAACAGACTCAAGCAACTGATTCTGAACGTATCTTAAAGGCAATAGAACAAAAACAAGAGAAAGATGCCCAACTATGTGCTCTGCCGCTTCCACCTCCCATTATGAATCCAAGCAAGTTCAAGATTAGAGTTTTATTTAACCAATAATACAACTGGAAACAAAATTTCATCAGTCAAGTGAAACTCCAAAGAATTCTTCCAAGATAAAAAGCAGATGGGATCAACTTGAAAAAGGAATTCATCAATCAGATCAACACAGGGAAAGAGTTGACAAATTCAGAGCAGCTCTGTAGGTGCTGCAGGTCCAAACATGGAGACTGAAGGGGCAGGAAGGGAGCTAGGGAAATGACAGGATTATTAGTTGCGGCCACATGCATGGTAGGGCAACCAGGAGGATAGACACTCACATAAACCCACACATACTGCTGTCATTAGTGGGGGTGGAGAGTGTGGGTTTGAACCCAGGAGTTGGGTAGTAGTCTGAGATCTGGAAGTCTTCAGCAAGAGCTAGGAAGCCCCTCACCCAAGAGCGTGGTGTACGGACTCACCAAGATCCCTGCTGTGCTATAGCAAAAAAAAGTTCTGGAGGATAAAGAATGCCAAGTATCAAGGCAAGCAAACACCAAAACCCACCAAGTATTGGGCAGCACAGTGTCAGAAAACACCCAAACCCACCAACTGTTGGGGAGTACAGTGCCAATAAGAGGGGAGCCAAGTTCAACAGCAAGACCGAGGAGATGTTATTTGGGCATAATTCACATTCTAGGGAATTTCCACAAAGCAAGCACCAACTGTTATGAAAAGGAGGACTGCAGTTCCTTAAGTATGCGATGCCTATGTGTCTGCATTTGCTGCACATCCGCCTAATGCTGCCGCCACGAAGCCCTCCATATAGACTCGGGATCCTGCAAGGTCAATGGGTGTAACTAAAGAGAATTTGGGCTCTGAAATTTCTCCAGAAGGGACAAAGAGGGGAAAGTTGTGCATAGTAATTAAAAGTTAAGGCATGTGAATAATTGCCTAGGTCTTCATAGCTAATGACATCCAAGAAGGAAAGGCAGCGGAAGATAAGAGGAAACAATATAGAAATAAATAATGGCAAAAGCATTCTCCATCACTAAAGAGGGAAAGAGGCCACTGTGATTAACAGTCCAGTGAGCTCTCCCATATCAAGAAGCATTTGATAGAATATACCAAGTAACATAATCACCTGACCGCAAAGTACACATTCCATCGGCATCACCACGCGTGCTCACCACACACACCCAGAAATAGATAGCTTTTATAGTCCAAACCTACATGAGAGAAAAGAGCATTCCATGTGTATGTTCACGTCCCCCTCCCCATCAAATAACACCCTCTTCGGGTGCTTAGCTCACCACTTTCCTTGTCTTCAATAGCCTTTGGGCACAGACAAAGCCACACCGACGAAGCCAAAATAGCACGTTTAAACTTCTCTCTGGCCACCGCTCTAACTGTGGGCTCTCCACATATCTGATAAGGAAAGGTCAGCGGAGAAGGAGACCCCGTGCAGGCTTTCACTCTCAAAACTCGTTGCATGGAAACAATTACAGCACAGTATAAGGTCAAGGCTATTTTTGTAAATTTTTTTAAAGAGCTGAAAGGTACTATTGGGAAACAGAAGTTGGATCCATAACTCACCAAAGTTTGAAGACACCTAAAGGAAAGATGACAGTGGACCAGCCATTGCGAGGTGGAGGGTTGGCAGAGAGGTGGGGATAAAACAGGAAGTGGTCAGAAACACGATATCCACAGAAGAGAAGGTAGAGAGTTCATGGCTGAACATGTCAGTCATTTTGCAGCCAGAATGCAGAGACGGAACTTCCTAGTGCAAACATGCAAGTGTCAGTGTTGTGGGGTGCTTCGAAAGGCAACCAAGAATTTGTCTGGAGTAAAAGTATGCAGGAAGTATGAGGCTTTGGCCCTCAGGAGATAGGTCAGAATCTAACAGATAAAGTGCAAGCGTAAACAGTGCAGCAGGCAATGGTATCAAATACAGAAAAGATTAAACCTAGTGAATGAGACAAAGACTAATTTTTCTTAATGGCATAGGCACTGTGGTCAGAAGTGTATGCACTTCAAATACTAGACAAGAGTTAAACACACAAAGGAGTTTCATAAAAATTGCTTGGTTTTGAAGATTTTAACCCATTGAACAGGATTTTGAACATCAAAGAAATAAAATACAAAGACACGGGAGACCTGGATAGCGCTAACAGAGCTGGAGAGCTGATAACAGGATGAGCGAACTCACAGGCATAGTGCTGAAGACTGCAGAGGAATAAAACATTCTCTCAAAGAGCGTGTGGTAGTGCACCCGTCACACGCATGGACTACTAAGTAGCCTTCAGAAGCCATTTTAAGCCTTTGACAGTTCTGTGTTAAGCCAAGCTGAAATCTAAAACCCTCATTCTCTGACTGCAAAGCTGTGGAACTGGGATGCAACGACCAAGGGGAGCCCATTTTTAAGCATATGGAATACGAAACTACTCTTTCTACCGAAGATGCCCAGTACGGAATAGCTGAGTGTGATGTGAACACCCCAAAGCATAGAAGGTTTCCTAGCTGCCTCCAACTGGTTATACAAGGCAAGCAGGACATTTAAACCTAAACTTAACAAAGAAAAACCCAATAAAATCCACTTACATAACTATTATATTTGGGACTGCTGGTGTAATAAGGTATATTATAAAGTATTTTCACATTGAACAAAGGAGTAAACTACCCAAGATTTATTACTAGGAATACGGAGATAAATTGCTAGCATGAAATATATTAATATGATTTATAGTAATTTGCCAAAGGAAAAAATCCAAGTAATTATCAAGTGTATTGATTAAATGACTTGTAAGGAAATAAACAATTGCTCCTATGATTTCTTCACATTACAGAGAACATTTGTTGGAAATGCATAGTTGGGATCATACTCCAGGGTGAGCTACAAGCGAGCCGGGCAGGAAGGCTGGGAATGAAGCTCAGAATAGTGACTAGGCATTGCTGGACAGCTATGTGCCGGCCCCTTCAAGAAGGAAAGTGTGGGGCTGGTCACACGTGAGAGGCTGTGGGGTCCATCTCCAGTGCTCGAGGGAGGAAGCATGTGCATGTAATAATGGAGAGGAAAACACAAAATGTCTGCTCAATCTCAAAGCCAGCATCATTGAACTTTTTTTTTCCAAATGAATCCATAATTTAGCGAAGTTCGTATTCCAAAGCTATGTGTTTCAGAGAGTATCTGAGTTGACTTATGTGTTTCAGAGAGTATCTGAGTTGACTTACGTGTTTCAGACAGTATCTGAGTTGACCGTTGTCTAAATAGCCATGGGACTACAGGATTAAGGATCTAGTCCTGGAGAGAATGTCTGAACCTCAGCAGGCCACAGAGCGGGGACACCTGTGAGACAGGCTCCAGATGCTCAAGGGCCTGGCTAAACATACAGACATCTCTTTCAATCTACAGGAAAGGGACAAATTAACCCTGAATGTGCCATGTCAGCCTCCTATTCATCTTAGGGGGAAAGTGTTACATTCCTCTCTCATTCTCAAATGGGTTCCAGATGCTCTTAAGGTTTTAATGTAAAAATTATAAAGGCCAGAGAGTGAAATACAGAGTGAAAAATGGTAAGACCAAGTTCTTACTAAGCATGAAATCAAAATCTGGACTAATATGAGGAAAAATGAATAGATGTTAACACATAAAATTTAAAATGTACCTCACAATAGAACAGAAACCTATCATATACAAAGTTGAGATACAAGGGAAACGGGGGAGTTAATACAATCTTGCTAAACAGCAAGAAAAAAGAGAAGACAATTTTCTAAAGCAAAGAGAGAAAGCAGAAGAAAGCTCAAATAAAACAAAAGCTGATGACCAGGAAGAAACGAGTAAGACATGACTGCCAGCGCCCCATCAGCTGGGCCTAAAAATAATGATAAATGTCCCCATGGAATTTGGATGTCCTTGCTTAAACTGCTGGGAACAGTGCCCCCACAGCCTACTGGACAACAGCTAGGGTGTCAGAAGCCCGCTGACCACTACCCCAGGCCTGTCCTATGAAAGAGGGCACATTCCTATATGTGGGTAACCATTGTTTGCTTTGGGATGAATTTTTAGTTGAAAAGGGAAAACTGTTTTAAGTGGTTGTCAATTCAAGATGAAGGGAAACATGTAATCTCTTTAAAATGACACAATTTTTTTACACATTTCACAAACCTCTATTTATTAGCATGAAAACTTTCCCATAATAAATATATAAAAAAGTTGAGTATGAAAAGTAGAAAAGAATGACCAATATTCAATTCATAGTGCACGGTGGTGCTGTGTGCGTGGCTAGACATTGCTGTGAGGTAGCACCCATTTATTCAGTACAAAATAAGAAGGCAGACTGGATATTAATGACTTCTAGCTGCCATTACTGGCTAATCTATCTCCTTATACAATATGGTTTTGAAATTTACTTAAGAAGAACACTAAAATATTAACTGTGGAGAGATTTAGAACAATCACTTTATTCTTTTAAACTTGGCTCTATTTTTAAAATCTTGTGCTAAGTGCATTAGTCAGTATGGATGCCATGTCTATGTCTCATATATTCGAGGCTTAAGTGTCAGAATGAAAGGTCTCAGGGTTTGGAGGCCCAAGATGGAGGTGTTGGAGGAGCTGCTTTCCCTGTGGCCCCTCTGCTAGGCTATCAGTTGGAGGTCTACATGGCCTGTGTGGTGTTCATGTGTTCTTCTGCATATGCATGCACATCCCTGGTCCTGGTCTCTGTGGTTACTCTTCATTGTCCACTTAATTGAATTTAGAGTCACCATGGAAACATGCCTGGTGCCCATAAGGGCCTTTCCAGGAAGGTTTACCTGAAAAGGGTGACTCACCCTGAGTCTGAGAGTGAGAGGCACTGATGGGTGGGGTGGGCCCAGGGCTGAACAGTAAGGAGAGCTTGACCTAAGCACACAACCATCACTCTCTGCCTCTGGATGGCAGGTACCTCATACTCCTGCGGCCAGGATGTCCCCACAATCCCCCATGACAGGTTGTACCCTGAAACTATGAGACAGGAAAATCCTTCCTTCCTTAAGTAGCTTTTGTCTGGTGTTTAGTCTCAGCAATGAGAGCAGTCCCTGCTACAGTCATCTCTCTCTGGGGGCTGTCTTCTCTTAAGGACATCAATCATGTTGGATTGCTAGGACCCATTCCTAAGAACCTTACGTAATTTAATTCCTCTTTAACGACCCTATTTCCAAATCCCGCCCCTGTACTCTGAGGTCTCTGAACCCTAGGACTCAAACCATGAATCTGAGGAAGGGTCATTTTAGCCCATGACACTGTTATATGCTAATTCTATGCAAAGTTCTCCTTTACCCTCAGTGTAGCCTTCTGTTATTTTAGTTACCCATTGTCAACCAAGATCCAAAGATACAAAAGGGAACATTCCAGAAATGAAGAATTCATAAGTGCTTAATAATTTTCCTTACAATTAATGATTATTGTTATTATTCTACTTCATTGCTGATCTCTTGATTTGCTTTATTTATAAATCAAATTTTGTCATATGTGCATGCCATAGAACAAGCACTATATAGTTTGGTTCCATATGTGACTTTGAGGCACCATAGGACCGTGCAGAGCACAGTGTGGGTGAGTGAGAAGGATGTAGTTGAGGGAAATGCTAAACCAAAGGCACAAAGGAGAATGGAGGCACTACGATGAATCTTTCTGAAGGTATGCCTGCCTTTCTCTGGCTGCAGAGCTGTGGGCTGAGGAGTCATGAGCCATACACAGGTCATGACCTGCATTGTCCCTGAACAATGCAGTACAAGTGCAGGGGAGATTGCTAACACTCTTACCCACACTGGCACCCACCTGGTGACTTGTGCCAGGCAGTCATCTGCCCAGAGTCTGACCCAAACTTAGCGTTACCTTTGGAATAGAAATCAAGGAATTTTAACTATGTTCTCTGGGCTCTTGGGTTTACATCGTACTCAGGAGGCTCAGTTGAGGGCCGTCTCTGCAGCAGGGGACCCTGTGTAGTACCTCCTTCCTCTCTTGAACTCAGGGATGTCTGGTGAGCAAAAGAATGGGTGAATAAACATGTGCATAAGAAAAGAAGTGGATGTGCAGATAAATAGATAAGTCAGGGTCGATGAGATGATTTTAGGCTGGTGAGATGGCTCCGCAGGAGAAAGCACTGTCTGCCAAGCCTTATGACCTGAATTCAGTCCTCAGAATCCACATGGTGGAAGGAGAGAATCAACTCCATTTTGTTCTCTGACCTACACACACACACATACACACACACACACACGCACGCACGCACGCACACTGGCATTAAGTTTTGTCAATTTAACACAAACCTAGACATATATGGGAAGAGAGACTCTTAACTAAGAAGACGCTTCCAACGTATTGGCCTGTATGCAAGTCTGTGGGGGTATTGTCTTAATTAATGATCAATGTGGGAGGGCTCTGCTCATTGTGGGTGGAGCCACCTTGGGCAGGTGGTCCTGAGATATAAAGAAAGCAGGCTGAGCAAGCCAGTAAGCATCACTCCTCAATGGCCTCTGCTTTAGCTCTTGCCTCCAAGACCCTGCCTTGAATTCCTGCCTGACTTTTCTCAGTGGTGGAGTGTGACCTGAAAGTCATAAGATGAAGTACATCATTTTTTCCCTAAGTTACTTTTGGTCATGGTGTTTTATACAGCAATAGGAACTCTTAACTAAAACTCATGCTTACACATACACACACACTCACACACACATATCGTGTGTGTGTAAATAAATTTTAAAAATTAATTTAGATAAATAAAGGTGTTTTAGATGTAAACCAACAATAACTGTTCGTGTTATTATTTCTGACTTACTTCATCCTATTTTAATCAGGCTACTTTATGCTTAAAGATGCCTAATTACAGTAGACTAAGTCACTTTACACTTCGTCAGCCTTGGTGACAGACATAGCTTCAGGCTGGAGCCCTGGCTCTGCGCCCAGGAATTACATGTGCTCAGTGGTTCTGGCTCGCTGCAGTTCGTTCACTGGTTTGTCCTTCTTGCTTTGAGATAAGTAACTGCCCATAATTCCTGGAGCGGAGACCCCTCTGGCCACACTCTGGTGGGCTGTGATGGTGGTGACGATGATGTTGGGTGTTTGTGTGTGCGCATGTACAGAGTATCATGAAGAACAGAAGATGACCATGGCCTGCTCAGCCACCTGCTTCCCACTGCCCCGAACCTAATTAATCTTCCCATGCCAGAAATCTGTTGGTTCTGAGCCAACTGCAGGGAGCATAGTGTCGACCTAGTCAACCAGGTGGAGCTGGGATCTAGACTCAGTACGAGGGAGTCCAGGCTGCGGCAGTGAGGAGAATGGTAGCATTCCTGGGATGATCCTAGACTCTTCATCAAGTAGGCCGTTCTTCAGAAGAAATCTCAAGATGATTTAACAGCCCCGAGGATGAAATCATGAAATCTATATTAAAAAAAGACCGGGACGATGTAAATGTTTAGGCAGGGTGACAGAAAAGTCTTTGAAAGTTCATTGACATGAGGACACAATGCTGTGGAGGGCTCTGCTTTTCCCCCCGAAGGCAGCCAGACTCCCCAAGATCAAAGTACTCAATGAGAATACAGTGGAGTCATTTAAAAATTACCGTCAGTATGTTACAGTCAGAGGAGCAGACTCATGGAAGATCCACCAGGACAAACCATCAGCTTTCTCTCACCAAATAAACTTTTAAAAGAGTTAAGAGGCACATTATAAATAGCTGCATGCTCCCTTGCCCGCCCTGCCCCCATCTCCTGTCTGTCTAAGCACTGCCCAGGTGCCCTGTGCAGGAGGCTGAGTTTCTGAGGAGGTGGTAGAAGGGAACTAATAGGATTATCTGCCAGGAATGCCTGCCAAGAGCGGCTCATTGTTGCTGAAGGATCCCACTGCCCTGCATCCAGCACAAGCCTTTGCTCCCCAGAGTGAAATGGTTTTAGTAAGCTATGTGAAGCCAAGTATTATTAAATAAATTATGTCAATTTGAAGCTCTGCCTGGGTGGGCTTCAAAGTCAGCCCGATTTGGGAGGATCCATCGGCTAGGATTACCGTGTGCCCTTAGGTGCTGTTTTAATCCCAAATTGTTGAGTCTTCCCGAGACTTCTTTGCGTATAAATAACACCGTAATTGTCCAGGGAGCTAACAGGTGCAAATCCCCACGCATGGTGTCTTGTCACATACAGGCTGCTCACTCAGGCTGGCTGCCATTGTCACCACCGTGAATGCTGTCTTTAGACTGTCAGTCATTGAGCAGGGTGAGGATGCAAAGCATCATGTGTCTTAGCTATTTGGTTCCTTGAGGATGATATTTGGAAGTTAGGAGGGTCCGAGTGCAAAAAAAAAATGCTGTGGCAATGCCTAGATGGAGAAAAGGAGAGGAAGGGAGAAGGGAAGCGCTGGGTGTGACAAACTACAGGCCTGGGATAACCCTCGACAGTTTATCAGTGTAAGTCAGAGCATGTGCAACTGCTGCTTCCATGAAGTCAAGGTTTTAGTCACAGCCAGTAAAGGCATTCAGATGTGATGACCAAGAACATTAAGAATAAAAACGGATTGAATTTTACCATTAGTAAATATGGACGTTTTACTCTACGATAATGAAATTCTCACCCTTTATTCCTTTAAAAACTCTCAAAACATGGCTAACTGTATACACATCAAAACCACGAGTGTGCACAAGGAGTTGATGAGAGTTGCGCAATGGGATCTGACATGAAAGGAATCCCCACCGAGTGATACATGCCCAGTGACAGCCCCAGAGGCCACCACTCTGGTCACAAGGCACAGTGCTGTCAGAAGCAAGGGGCAGGAGGGTTGCACTAGACTGGCCACTGCTCTAAGGACAGATCAGTCACCCCTGCCACCGGGTGGGCAGCACAGGATAAATGTACCTTCAATCGTATGATCTTAACATCTTCTTTTAAACCTATGGAAGGAAGTAGTTCAAGACAGCCATGTTTCCAGGACCCAGGATGGCACAGTCATTTGTGGTTGCTGGCCTCAGTTCTCCTGTCGGAATATTCTGGTCTGCTCTACGTACACTGATACTGAACTTGAAAACAGGAAAGTATGGACCGAGTTACCTTGGCACTAGCAAAAGAAGAGGAGGAGGTGTGGTTGTGAGCGGTGCATCATGGGGAGAGGAAGGAACAGAAGTCTCACTTGCCCAGTGCTGTGTCAACAGCCTGGTAGGTGAGGCAGAAAGCAACGGTGAGCATGTTGGTCACAGTTATGCGATCACCATAACTAGATCACCATAACATAAAGATAATCTCATTCTCAAACATTTCAAAGCCCAGAAGATGGGGAGGTTTGGTTCTGATCTTGTTACATGATTGACAGAATGTGAAGAACTGTGTCAATAGAGCGAAGGCATTGTTTAGTAACTGGGGTGGGGGATTCTTCAGAGCCATCATCAACAGAAAGAGGGGGAAATCCCTGAAAGATGATTGACAGCCTACAAAATGGGATGCTGCCACCCTAACCCACCAGGAGACAAGGATGTCCTAGGAGAAGAGAGTACCGAGCCTACCGTCCATGCCCTAGCTGAGAGCAGCACAGGGCCCTCAGAGAGCGGCCAACATCAAAGCCGACAGGATAACTTAGCACATATTCCTTGCTCAAAAAGGAATCAAAATCAAATTCCGTTCTACAGTTTCTACCAAGTGTGTGTTACTTTGACAGCATTGTTAAATGGTCAAAAACTATAAGTTGAAGAAGCATCACTAGGAAGGGACCACTGGGACCAAGTCCTCGAGTAAGAATCTGTTGATTTACATCCTAAACCCTTTCTATTTGATTTGTTTGAATATTGTGCATAATATTAATTTTTAAGCAACCTAGAGCTGATTTGTTAGATTTCTACTCTATCAATATTTGTTGGTTTCTCACAATGAATATTCCAAAGAGAAATCCCTGAAAAAGTCACAATGTTTTCCTTGTTCCCAACCCCAGGGACACAATCTACCACTGAAAACACTGTTACTCACGGGTCCCTAAAGGAGGGCAGGGCGCTGTTGTGCCATAGGGACCTCATGAGGGGTGCTGTTTTCTTGGAAGGCAGAAAGAAAGAGAAAGAAAGGCAAGCAGATTTCATTTTGGTTGTTTGACAACCTCAGCCTGTCCTGATTGGTTAGTTTGCACTTGACAGGCGATTTGGCAAGCATTAGCTAGCCCTAGGAGGAACCATCAGGGTCAGCAAGGTTCCAGATGCCAAAGCCTCAGAATACAGAAAAGACAAGACACGGTTCAAACACCTTCTGGAAACGTTTCTCTTGTCAAACACCCCTGTTCATTGCCTGCCTCAGCAAAATCACACTAGAAAGAGTACCGATCGCTAGACACCGCCAGCTTGCACGCTTGGCCTGTTAGCCATCATGGCCAGGTGTTGACAGAACCTTCTGGCTATGCTTCTGCTTCTAGCCCAGCATCTCCAGCTGTCTCTGTCCACCTCTGAGCCAGGAGCGGCCTGTGAGTGGGCAGCGAAGACTTAGGGGGCAGCTCCAATGGCCCTCGGCCTTGCACAAGGGCAGCCATCTGGCTTGGATTTGGTCAGCGGCAGAACGATCAGAGGGTCCTGTCCAGGGGCTCCTGGGGCATCCTCTTAGGTACTGTTACCCTCGACTGCTTGGTTGCGCAGTAACTTTCTCTGTGTTCATTATCTGCTTGTTTTGTTTTTAGATACTGGGAGCTAAACCTAGTCAGAGTTACGTCTCTAGGCCTAGCTTTTCACACACCCAACTCCCACACAGATACCATCCCCAAGCCCTGTCACCAAGAGGGCATCTTTCGTACGTCTAAACAGTCTTTCGCTCTAACCCCCCACGGCCTGTCTGATCCCTGAATGCTCTCATCTCAGTGATAATAGGATGCCTGTACATGCTGTAATTTTTATCTAGAAGCTGGAAATAGAGCAAACGGTATCTCAGCCCGTGAAGGGAACCCAGTTACAACCTGTATATATGTGGATAGCTTGGTTAAATTTTCATAACACAAATACCCTGATTTTTTTTTAAACACCACAATCTGGGACCAGTAGGCCTTCCTAATTCCCAGCGAATGGTTGGCAGAGATCGCTCAGCTGCTTACTTACTAATTTGTTTAAAAGTATAGTGTTGCAGCCGGGCCACTGCTTGCCTTTTGTTTGTTAGTGTTTCTATAAGAATCATATGCTACAAGCAAGGATTCCTTCTCCTGCTGGAAACTGCATGGAGGATTTGGATTTCTGTCTTCCCTAGGCTGCAGGCAACTGGGTGTACAGGCCACCCGAGCTCTGTGGACTGCCATGTCCCCTTTCTGGCCTGCGCTCTGGTTTACCCAGCTGTGCCAGTAGGAAAGGGAACAGCTGGACATAAACAATTACACTGCTCCTGCCAGGTACAAAAGGGTTTGTGTTGCTCTTTTGGGCATTTCTGGCTTCTTAGAGAAAGCAAAATAAAGCAAGTTTATAACGAGAAAAGTCTTATGAACTGTGACCGCTTTTAATCATAAACAGACAGTTTATCCGCTGAAATCACGTGGCTCAAGGATCTGCCTGTAGAAGAGTGATCATTATAGTTTCATGGGGGGGTAGAGGGAAGGAGGGAGGGAGGGAGACAGAGAAAGAGAGAGAGAGAGAGAGAGAGAGAGAGAGAGAGAGAGAGAGAGAGCAAGAGCGCTCCCCAAGAGCTCCCTGGCATCAGGGAAGCCCCTGGCCTAGGTACTGAGCAGGCTGTTGGCTCACAGACAAGGATGGCAGGGCAGGGACAGAAGGGTGGAGATGTCCAAGGACACAGCAGGAACTGTCAGCAGCCTAGAACAACCACATCCAGACACGTGTGGCTGCCTCTGTGACTGAGAAAGCTGATTGGCTCTGGAAGGTTGACTGGGATGGCATCGGGAAGACATTCGGGAGGGCATCTTCCCTTTCCTCTGTGGGGTCACCTGGGATTGCTAAACTTGTTAAACCTATAGGAGAGCCTGAGATCCGGCAGGGCATCCAGCTGTAGCTCTCTTCAGTTCACACCCAGGGAAACCTGAAGATTTCGCTTTTGCTCTGTGGGTACCCTCTGAGCTAATACCCTCTGAAGAGGGAGAAAAGCCCTTTCCAGCCCCGACTCCTTGGTTGATTGTCCCTCGTCAGCTGGGAGGCAAGGAAATGAGAAGCCCCACACACAGGAGGACAGGGCGGCTGCATGGGTGGGAGATGGAGGCCTTGGGAGGAATGCTCAGGGGAAATTCCAAAGAAATGAGACCCTGAGAAGTACCAAGATTGTACCCTAGTTAGTGTTCCTCTGTGGGCTCTGAGGCCCCTCTTCAGTATCCCCGCTGCCTGCCCAGCTCACCTACTCTGGCCCCAGGGATTTGCTCTTGTGCAGGTGCAGAACCCGTACTCCCCAGCTGAGGTAAACACTTTGCATTTTCCCTCATTACCTGGCAACGAAGACCCCTGTCGGCTGCTTCCACGGCTGCAACCCCCTCCAATTTAGGCGAACCCCAGCTACTAGGCACCTGTCCGAGCCCGCCTGGAGCGCGCCCTCTGCTGGCACTGATAGGGCCGGCAGTGAGGCTGCCTGGTCTCAATCCTGGGCAAGACATGTCAATCAATCTGACTGGCCACCCACACCGGAACCACCTTAGGTGCCCACTGGAGGTAGCTGTTCAGACTCTGCTGGAGTTTGCACCGACATGTTGCTTATCAGCAGACCAAGCTACTAGATGCTTCTGTCGGAAATGACTTCCTGATATCTCTTTCTGTTTCTTCTACCTGTATCTTCTCACTTCACTTTGGGCAAGGACAGCTAGGCCTAACAATTCTGAGGTGTTTTGACAGAACTGATAATCTAACCCAATTCTCCTCTTCCCGAACCTTCCCTGTTTCCTGGCAAACTGATTCTCAGACCCCTCTCCATTGTGGTATCCAGTTCACAGGAATTGTAGGTAGGGTTTGACCGGTGTACCTCAGAGACAGGCTGGAACCTCTGCCCGTGGGGCATGCAGGCAGGGGCACAGCAGTTGCATAGGAGAACTCCCTCTTCAGATGCACTTGTTCAATTAGCTCGCTTGCTATATGCTGCTGGCTAATCTCATGCACTCATTCGCCATCAAACAATTCATTTCCTCTATGAGCCAGGCGGTTGCCAAGGCTGTACCACCGAAGACTTGTAACTCCCTAACTTAAAGAGTTAACTTCCGGGGCTGGAGAGATGGCTCAGAGGTTAACAGCATTGCCTGCTCTTCCAAAGGTCCTGAGTTGAATTCTCAGCAACCACATGGTGGCTCACAACCATCTGTAATGGGGTCTGGTGTTTTCTTCTGGCCTGCAGGCATACACACAGACAGAATATTGTATACATAATAAATAAATATTTTTTAAAAAAGAGTTAACTTCCACCCAGATTTATTATGTCCATTATCCTCATCTGCAGGTTGCATGTCCCTAATCCAAAAAATCCTAAATCCTAAATGTTGTAATATCTGATTTTAACTTTGGAACATTTGGGATTTCCAGATTTCGAAATATTTTATATTTTGAATTTTTATATTAGAGATGTTCAACCTGAGAGTTCTTTGAAGATATTCCAAAATCTGATCAAACCACAAATCTGGAATACCTCTCACCTCCTGGTAAGGGACACTCAGCTCATACACAGACCATCTGGGATGTTGAATTTTGCACAACTCAGTATGTATACAAGCACTCCATCAGTGAATGCTGCAGGTAGCTTTTCTTCATCCCGTGCTTCTCGACAACACAGTCATTTTAACATCCTTCACAGAGGCTGTCCAGCTATGCCTGAGCTTCCTGCATTCACTATCCATTGATACCCCTTGCAGCACAGTGGTCCACCAACTGCCAGCCCTTTTAGGAGATACCCATGGGGATCTTCCCATGCTGTCTTTTGATTGACGTCACCTCGTCACATGCCAAGAAATCCCGACACCGAGGTCACCGCTTTTGCTTGATGTGCAACCTACTAACTGCATTCGTGTTCTTGTCCCGCTGTGTGGTTTAGACCCGACATCCTCCATTGCCTCTCATTGTCCCCAGAGCCCCACTGCACAAAGGACTCTCAGTTGTGCCCCAAAGTCTGTTCTCTGCCCTGATTCAATCAGGAGCCTGAGCTGTCTCTGGCGTCTCCTGGCAAGTAAGCGCTTTGTTTCTCTCCTGCTCTCAGCAGTGCCTGTCCTGCCTGAAGTGTCTCAGGTTACGCGCTTTTCCTGTGTCCCTACGGAAGCTGTGTCAGTCTAATAATAGATGGCATTCTTAACAAGGACTTCCTGATGGTCATTATGAACTGTCCCACACTGGTTTGGAGCTATTATTCCTTCTTGCATCTCTTGTTTTCAGCACACTGAACGCCACTCTGTAGGCTGTACCGGCAAATGTGTGCTTTGTGTGTATAATGTATGATGTATGACGGAGGTGCCTGCTTTGTATATATTTTATAACACATGTTATATACTAGAATATCTATCTAAGAAAGGCATCCTGCTTTAAATTATAGCAAGTGGCTGCTGAGGTTTGCGTGTTGTCTTGTAGAGGAGTGTGTGAACAGTGGGTGTGGCATGGTTCATCTGCTCCATCCCACTCTCTAGGTCTCATTAATTCATGAAACCTGGGGCTGAGTCATCTCAAATATTTTCCCACAGCTCCTCCGCTGTGTGCCCAGGTGACCACCTGTAAATGAGCTCCACTGTCTGAGATCCATCGTGGGTACCTGTGTTAGTGGTCGGAGGCTTTCCATCGTGGGTACCTGTGTTAGTGGTTGGAGGCTTTCCATCGTGGGTACCTGTGTTAGTGGTTGGAGGCTTTCCATCGTGGGTACCTGTATTAGTGGTCGGAGGCTTTCTGCTAAAAGTGCTTAGGTCCAGAGGAATTGATGTAGGAGGGTCTTCTTTCTATGTGTTACTTTCATTGGTCAAATAAAGAAACTGCCTTGGCCTTTTGATAGGACAGCAGCTTAGATAGGTGGAGTAGACCTAACAGAATGCTGGGAGAAAGAAAGCAGAGTCAGGCAGACGCCATGATTCTCCAACCCAAGATGGATGTAGGTTAGAATCCTGCCAGTAAACCACAGTCTCGGGGTGCTACACAAATTATTAGAAATGGGTTGAATCAAAATGTGAGTGCTAACCAATAAGAGGCTAGAATTAATGGGCCAGGCAGTGTTTAAATGATTACAGATTTCCGTGTAATTATTTCGGGTAAAGCTAGATGGGCACCGGGAAGCAGCCCACTGCTCCTTCTACTACAAGGGGTTCTGGATTTCAAATATTGGAACATTTGCACACACTTGAAGAGCTGTATCAAAGGTGGACAATGAGTACAGACCCAAACTCATTTTCTGTTTCCCAAGCACCTTCCCACACAAGCTGGAGGTCATCTTGTACAGGATTTTTAACTTGCTTGTGTTTGGTGACATGAGGTAGATGCCAAACCTCCTACCTGAACTGGTGTTTTGGCACTCAAAAGGTTTTGGATTTTGAAGCATTTGGAGTTAATATTCTCAGAATAAAGGTGTTCAGCATGTAATATTACTACTAACGGCAATAATCATTTTTAATTAGTCAAGATTTTATTCAAAATTTTTATACAATATATTTTATCATAGTCTTTCTCCTCCTCATCTCCCCCTGTCAGCTTCTCCCCACTTCCCTACCCTTCTAATTTTGTTTTTTCTCTCAAATAACAGAAAAGAAAAAAATCAACAAAAGTCTCACAAAAAAAAACCTCACAACCAACCAAACAACAACAACAAAACGTGGAATCTGTTTTATGGTGATCAATTTGTCATGGGCACAGGGCTTGCCCCGGAGTGTGGCTGATGTACTCAGTGACACTCCATTGGAGGAAACTGACTTCCCCTTTCCCATCAGGTGCCAAAACATGGAACTCTTCCGGAATGTTCAAGCCCTCCTTGCACAGGGGCCATGCTAATCCTCTCTGTAGTGGTCCAGTTTTAGTACACACGCTGCCAAAGGAAGCATGGCAATAATGATGAACTACTTGAATATACAGCTAAGGCTTCAATGATTAGATTCTTAGACCTATGAAGTTAACACATCTTCTGGTTTGTTGTTGAGAAAAACCTAGGCTTGCTATGTCTAAGTTTCTTTCATAAGCAAGCATATCACTATGTGGCATCTAGAAAACCAGTTATATCAGAATTCATCACATTCTCCATCCAAAACCCATACCTATGGGAACCCCCTAAGTAGGACTAGAATTGTATGGTTCAGGGTTGGATGTGGGAGCCACTCCTCAAATGGCTGCTAAGCACCTGAAATATGTCCCGTCTGAGTCCAGAGATCTTGAATATGTGGAAGATATACCAAATGTTACATAAATGTAAAACACTTCGTTCACAATTTTTATAACAGTTCCACATTGAAATAATATTTTGGATATGACAAGTTGAGTGATTACAAGCACTAATCTTGCATTTCTAAAAACACTTCTTGATGTGGCTTTTCGGAACCTACAATGACAAGGTGAATCATGCTGGTGGTGGCTGTGTCCTTCCTCCATCAGACAGAACTAACAGAGAGTTTAGATTTTGATCTCTATTTTGTTTCTCATCTTTTATTAAAGACAAGGAAGGAAATGAGGAAAGAAACACCCAAAGAAATATTCCCCACAACTCAGCCCAGAACACTGCCTATGTAACAGTCTCTTGATGTTCTGGTTTGGATTAGCTTCCAGGCTACATTGCAGAGGTTTCTACAGAAAAGCAAAATATTACTAATTTTATCATAATTACTTATAATTTTATTAGATATGGAAGGAAGAAAGTGAAAGAGGAAGGAGAAAGAATAAAAATTTTAATGTATGTTAGCAAGATAGAAAGATTCCTTATTTTAAGAAAAAAAAACACAATCTTGAGACGTATTTCACACTTATTTTAGGAACACAAAGAGTGCAAGGGGCCATACATTCCTGCTCTGTTTGGCCCAAAGCTGCTGTTCCCTAACAGCCCTCCCAGTCAACCCTGGGAGCAGGTTCTTAGTCTGAAGGTTGACCTTCCCAGATGACCTCTCCACCAGGCAGTCAGGAGTGGCTTCCCCACAGTTCTGTATTTCATCAGTTTCCAAAAAACTCCAGCATCATTGACTATTTTATCCCAATCAAGATTCCACTGGATGCTCAGACAAACCTGGGGTTTCCTGACTGAAATACAGCCTTGGAGGGGACCAGTGCAAGGCTAAGGTCACAAGACTCCAGAGCCCAGTGCAATTCATCTCCAATCCTTGGCGGCAATGTCTAGAAAGAGATAAGAATGCTCTAGAAGTGGAACAGCTCATGTCTCTTCTAGAAAGACTGCCTCAAGAACAATGGCAATGGGTTTTGATCCTACTGCACGTATTGGCTTTGTGGGAGCCTAGGCAGTTTGGATGCTCACCTTACTAGACCTGGATGGAGGTGGGTGGTCCCTGGACTTCCCACAGGACAGGGAACCCTGTTTGCTCTTTGTGCTGACGAGGGAGGGGAACTTGATTGGGGGAGGGGGAGGGAAAGGGGAGGCGGCGGTGGGGAAGAGACAGAAGTCTTTAATAAATAAATAAATAAATTAGAAAAAAAAAAAAAAAAAAAAGAAAGACTGCCTGTGAAGACTGTGCTTGTATGGAGGCCCTGTCTGGCTACTCAAACCACAGAGAAATCCCCCGTTGTTTTTTTTTTTTAATATTTATTTATTTATTGTGTATACAATTTTCTGTGTGTATGCCTGAAGGCCAGAAGAGGGCGCCAGACCTCTTTACAGATGGTTGTGAGCCACCATGTGGTTGCTGGGAATCGAACTCGGGTCCTTTGGAAGAGCAGGCAATGCTCTTAACCACTGAGCCATCTCTCCAGCCCGAAATCCCCCGTTGTATGGAAGCTACATAGATATGGTCTGAGAGCAGGACACAGATGGAAGAGACAACACGGAGCTGCGTGTGAGAGCGGGGTGTGAAGGGTCGAAATAGTTGTTCATCTGGAAAGAACACTTCTACCCTTTGTCCCTGTATTGGTCGCGTCTCTGACTGTGACCAAATTCCTAACAGAAAGTGACTTAGCGGAGAAGAGCATGTCTGGGTTTATAGACTGGAGAAGTCTGATCTGTCATAATGGGGAGATGCGGTGGGTAGCTCAGGGAGGGCAGGAGTATATGGTGACTGCTTACCCACATAGCAGCAGAGCAAACAGGCATTGTTGAGACAGAAAACAGGGCCAAGCCACGAACCACAAGGTCCCCAAAGACCCTCTTCCTCCCGCTGGGCCTCCTCTCTTGAAGGTCCTGCAAGATTTCTACAAGGTTCCTGAGCAGTGCCGCTAGCTATTCAGATGCACAAGGCCGCAGAGTATTTTATATGTGAACCATAACAGCTGCATAAAGCAAGGCTGATTCTGGACAAGAGTGACAATGATTTTCTGAGAGCTGTGCTGGGACAGGTTGGGGAGACATCCAGGGAGGTGCCCTGGTCAAGGTTGTTTGGGCTTCAGACTTGGTCTTAACTCTGTGAGCCCTTAACTCTTGACCCTTGGGAAGTGGTGTCCACCGGCTTCACCCTCGGTCCCAGGCCTGTTGAGGAGGACTGTGAAATACCTTCTGGAATGTAGGTTATTTTGTTCATGACAAAGCCTTTGGGCTCAAGTACTAACTCCACTTTGTAGATAGGAGAAATCAAGGATTCAACCCAAAGTCATATGGTAAGTAAGCTCACACATGTGGCCTTACATGATCCAAAGCCTACAATTTGCTTAAAACCACTTGAATGTTTTTTTCTAAACATTAAAACAATTTCTGAGGCAGATGGATGAATCTGGCCAGACACAACTTGGACACTTGCTGGCTTTTTTTTTTTTTTGACTTGAAGCCAAATACTTGATTTTGCTACAGCTCAAGTTTCATAGTTTTAATTTGGGAGAGGGCAACAATAGGACATATATAAATTTATTATAAAGAATAGCACAAGAACTTCATTAAAATGCTCAGGAAAGTACTTGGAATATGGCAGAGACAACAAATACTAAAAATGCATGCTCATTTGTGTGCGTGTGTGTATGTGTGGTGTGTGTGTTTGTGTGTGTGTATCTGGGTCAAACACAGTAAAAGAAGAGTAAAGCATCATCCACTAGATAGAATGTTCCCAGATGCCTCAGGCATAGGCTGCCCTCGAGGAGCTCACAATCTGGAGGTAGGACAGGAACAGGGAAAGCACATACGAATGAATGACATGCACAGAGGCTGTGGTCATGGGAACAGGAAGTGTCTAACATTGAGGGAGACTGGGAGGTCGGGGGAGATGACCTGGGAGAGAGGTCAGCAGAGACCAGCCTGAGTCCTCGCCGCAGCAACAGCACCCACGAGCTGCACTTCAGCCTGCAGCTCTCAGGACATGTGAGCTGGCTTCAGAGCTGCAGCTCTAGGAGGAGGGAATGAGTGGCAAACAGAGGGAAGGGACATGGTCATCCTGGAGCTGCCAGGTGAGCACCAAAGATTGTAGTTGGGAGCGTCAACTGGGCCACATTGGGTCATGAGGAAACGACTGTTTCCCGATCTAGACACAGGACCCTCCTAACTTCAGAGAGCACTGCCAATCGAGAGACAACTGCAAGCCTCTAAAGCCAGGGACTGGCGATGACTTAGGCTTTATCTCAGAATCTCCTTTCTACAGGGCTCAGTGGGTTCTGTTCTTCCCAAAATGATCTAGCTCAGAGTTACAGAAGTAGAGGTTACATTCAACTTTTGCCACCTCAGAAGTTAGAACAACATTTGGTATTTCTGCACTCACTGAGATATGAACTAACTGGCACCAATTTCCCCAGATTCCAGACATTATTCTCAGTCGCTTCTCTGTTGCTTTAATAACAATAAAGAAAAGAGAATGCTTGTATGGTCTCTCCTGCCCTATGCACTGTCTTCCTACCATTTCTTCTTTCTTTTTTTTAAATATTTATTTATTTATTTATTATGTATACAATATTCTGTCTGTGTCTATGCCTGCAGGCCAGAAGAAGGCACCAGACCTTATTACAGTTGGTTGCAAGTCACCATGTGGTTGCTGGGAACTGAACTCAGGACCTTTGGTAGAGCAGGTAATGCTCTTAACCTCTGAGCCATCTCTCCAGCCCAGATGGTTTCCCTACAGCCTTGGCCCCTCCTCCTGTCTCCCATCACAACCTTGGTCCCTCCTCCTATCTTCCATCACAACCTTAGCCCCTTCTCCTGTCTCCCATCACACCCTTGGCCCCTCTCCTACCTCCCATCACTAGCTCCATCTACCACATACGGTTTCCCCACCAGGACTGTCTCCTTCCATCAGCCTTGGTCCCTCTCACCAGCTCTGCCTCCTCTACACACTTTCCTTTCTCCCTTTGCTGCTGGTGACCACATCATTCTTCAGGACATGTTCTTTGTACACTGCTCCTTGAATACCTGATCCTTTGTGAGGTGTAGGTGGAGATGTTTGCTTCCTGCTTGCGCTACCACCAAGTTCCTCAGATCACCACCTCAAAAGGAAGGAAAGGCCTAGGAACCTCAGCATGATGGGAAGATGTAGGAAGAAGAAATGCTAGCATCACACGGTGAACAAGGCTTATGCAGTTGGTGCCAACTTTTTGCTCAAAGTACGCAGCCACCTGTGCTTCTGTGCACTCCTACTGAACACATTCCTCGGGACTGAATCAGGAAACTCTCACTTGCTCCCTTCTTCACAAAAGCGTTACCTCTGCCACCCACGTTCATTTTCATCTCGCAACCCGCATACATTGGCAATGCTTTAAGTTGTGCCTTCCTAACCATTCTCTTGGGAGCCAGTCCCCTAGTCTGTATCCAGGGGCAGACCAAGGTACTTATTGGGGAGGGAAATTATTCCACGAAGTCAAGTGCGTTCAAACAGAATGAGTTTGGAAGCTTGCTTCTACTCTGTGATTTACTCATAGGCACCCTATTCTTTTCTTCAAATTGTGCCCTATGAGATCCTGAGTAACAGCAGAGCTGCTTCATCAGGGGGCGTCACTGACTCTCTCTTCATGCTGCCAAGAATGGCCACTCAGGAGAAGCAAGCTTGTCAATTTTCTGAAGCTTTGGGCTGTTCCTATGCCAAGATCTGCAGACACTTCACACTAAGTCACTGATTTTAAAGTCTTCTGGCTCCGCCTTTTTACATGCGGCAGCTGCGAGTGTTGCAATCATGGTGACATGCCCCGATAACGTCCAAATCTCCTCTTTAAAATAGTGTTCTTCAGTTATAATGTGAGTTTATCATTTCATCATTTAATCACTGAGTAGAGATTGCTACATGTGGGTCCCATCAAGGGTAATCACCCCCCAAAACGGCTTCTATTCCAGTAAATGCTGAGTTCAAGAAAGTTGGTGAACTTGAAGTTCTTGAAGCCCAACTTCCTGGCAGACTGTGCAGGGGTACAGGGCACAGTGGGAGCACCAGGCACAAGCTTCTCGCCACCCGTCCCCAGTGTTTGTGGCAAGAAATGCTTTTGTTTTAACACATGCTTTGTTGGAACATGCTGCACCCAGTGCCGGGTTAAATGGACCACAGACCTTCTTGGCTGTAATGATGAAGGTCACCTTCATGCCCTCACATCTCCTTCTCCTCTAACTAGTATCCATTGCCTTACTGTGCTCCCCTCATGCCCTAGGCATGCTTCTTACAAGATGCTGTGTTGTTATTCATGGACACAATGAGCCTGGGGATTTGCACCAAAATATGAAGTCAGATACTCAAAGAACAGCCGCAGGTCATCTGGTCAGGGTAAAGATGGTAAAACAGCCTCTGTATCCTCTGCCTGGCACATCTTCAGGACAAACATCGCTGTCTTCAGATATGACAGCGTTCTAAAGATCACAGGTTTTCAAATGAATTCTTCTTATTCAATATCCACGTATCCACTTAGACAGTAAAAGCAGATGCAAATTTTCCCGCATGATATAGAGGGGAAACTTAACGTCAATGCAGGCAAAATAATTTTGTCAAACAAAAAAGTTATTTTCTGATACTTCAGCTACACCAGGAGGTATCAAAGAAAACATGTTAGTTAGCTTGTTAGTCTAGCAAATGCTAAAGATCATTGTTTTGGCTTAATTATACTCTACAGACAGGACGTACTCATTCTGAACCCGGTTGAGTCACCAGAATGTTCCCAGTTGTCTTCTGGAGCAGCAGTGACACAAACAGCTCCTCCTGTATGTGAAGGCTGCAAAATGAAACGAAGTGGCTGTGAAAAACAGATAAACAGTCAACTAGGAGACTTGAACGACAACACCCCCAGGAAACTCGCAGTGCCATTGTGGGGTGTCCCTAAAATGAGGGACGATGTCAGTATATCCACACTTCTTCCTATTCAGCACCGTAGAGAAGATTCAGAGGCAGAAATTAGGCAACAAAAAGAGACAAAGGGGAGTCAGATGAGACGGGAGAGTTGGAAAGATGTCTTTTGCACATGTCATGAGCTTGTACATTAACAACAAGAAGACCAAGTGGGAGGGGACTAATGGAGAAAGAGAAGGCCAGCAGGTGTGGCAGGGGACTATGGGAGTGTAATGATGTGAATAGAATCACAGCGCATTGTATTATAAGTATGAAACCATTATAGGGTGTTACAATTAAAAAAATGAAACTCCTTCGATGTTCAAACGTTAAACTGTTAACTTTAACTGTTAAAAACAGTAGAAACAAATCAGAGAACATTATGGATGTAAGATCAACATACACGAGTCTATTATGTGGCTATACATCAGCAATAAACACTGTGCATGTGAACTTAACATTTCCCCTTACAATAACATTAAAAGGAAAAACAGATTTACCTTTTTGGAGGAGTGGAGAGGGGAGGAGAGGGGCACCAGGAGGAGGGATGGTAGTGGGAATTCTGGCCGGTATGTAATATGAATAAAAAGAAATTTAAAAATAGAAAAACAAATAACTTTCAAAAGAGATATACAATATGTCCCTACATTGAAAATTTTTATATCACTTAAGTAAATTAAATAAAATCTTAATAGGAAAACTTGATGTTCAGGGATGGAATGGCATAACATTGTTATAACAGTAACACCTCCCCTATTAACCAATGCTCCCAATTAATCAAAATTTTAATATTATCCTTATCAAACTCTCAAGCTATTTTGAAGAAACAGATAAACTAATTCTAAAATTTATATAGAATGCATGGAAATCTAAAAAGTTGAAAAGTCTTGAGAGGCAATGCAAATTGGAGAACTTGTAAAACATGGCTTTCTGTATAATGCTCCTCCAATATTAATGTAGCAAAATGACATTATTGAGAAAGTGAAAAGAAAACGTATGTGAGAAAAAAAGTCCGTGAATATCTGAGAAGAGCCTAGAATTCAAATAACACAATTAAAATTGGAAAAAAATAATTAAGTAGAGACTGATCCAAAGCCACACAAGTGGTCCATGAGTACATGGAAGATGGATCAGCTGATTAGAGAAATGCAAATGTACTTCATGCCTCTATAAGCAGGTCAGCAAGCATGTAGAGACATTAGAGGTCTCACACCTGTTGATGGGAATGTAAAATGGTACAACCACACTGGAAAACAGTTTTGACAATGTTTCAAAAAGGTACAGTTCAATAAGGCCCAGCAATTCAACTTCTAGATATATACCCAAGAGAATTTAAAAATGTGTCCACACAAAACTTGTACATGAACATTTTCATCACAGCCGCTCATAAAACAAACAAACAAAAGGGAAACAATATAAGTGTGCATCCACTGTTGAATAGTTAAACAAGATGTGGTACAATTAAACGATGGACTATTACTTTCAGTAAAAAAGGTTAAACACTCATACATACTACAGCATGAATGAAACCCAAAGATATGTGAAAGCAAAATTCAGACACAAAGTACTGTTTGGGTGCATGCCTCTGAGCACATTAGTGTGTGTACGTGTGTGTGTGTATATTCATGTTCTCTTCCTTTGGCACAAACTATAGAGGGGGGAAAATTTACTGAGCTTTGAGACAGAAAGCAGATGAGTTGGTGCTGAGGGTAGAGATGGATGCGTGATGCTGGGGGTGATTACTAGTGAGCGTGAATGTCTTCTCATGAGCGATATTCTGGTATTAGATCATAGTAATATTATTTAAAATAAATTGCTTAGATGTCAGAGAAAGGAATTTTGGAAACTCTGTACTGTGTATATCTAAGGTAGTCCTCAGGAGCACCCAGACCAAGGTCATACATGAGCCCCACACCTTTCCTGTCCTAAGGCTTTCCCTTCCCCCTCTCTCAGCCTCTGCTGAGATGCCAGGTGAGTCTAGATTTAACCCCAACCGTCCCATTATGCTTGTGCACACATGCGGCATCCCCAGATGGGAGACTTCTATGGAGATTCTTTACTTGATTGCCACACAATCTGTATTCTGATCACAGTGTTGCAATTGTTTTGCCCCAAGTTCATATGTTCAGATTTTAACCCAAGCCCATGTGATAGTATTAGGATATTGGGCATATAGGAGTGAGTTAGTTACTTTCTCAATGCTATTACTGAAACACTTCACAGAAACCACATAAGGAAATGAATGCTTACATTGCCCCATTGCTTTGGAGGATTCTGTCAGTGACAGTGGGGCATGGAGGAGTTGCTCACACCCTGGTAGAAAGTAGGAGCAAAGGGAAGGACTTGACTGACTTTCTGATTTATTCCCTTTGATTCTGACTGAACTCCTAACCCATGAATTTGTGGTGACTACATTCAGGGTGGTTTGTCCTGTCTCAGTTAAACATCTGTAGAAATGTCCTCACAGATACTACCAGAAAGGTCCCTTTCCAATCTCCTAGGTAATTCCAAATCTAGTCAATTTCCCAAGAGTTGCCATCACAGGAGGTAAGCAGGTCATGAGATGATGTAGGATTCCTCTATGCATGCTGTGAATATGTTTTATTACCATTGGTTGATAAGAAGCTACTTTGCAATGGCAGGGCAGAAAATAACAAGGTGGAGAATCCAAGCAGAGATAGAGGAGGAAAGATTGTGGAGTCAGGTAAATGCCATGTAGCTGCCAAAGGAGACAGATGCCAGAACCCATGAGCCTCATGGTAAAATATAAAATAATAGAGATGGGTTAATTTAAGATGTAAGAGTTAGTTAATAAAAAGCCTGAGCTAATAGGCCAAACAGTGTTGCAATTAATATTGTTTCTGTGTGGTTATTTGGGTCTGGGCAGCTGGGAACAAAAGAACAGTCTCTGTTTACAATGAGAAGAGAGCTCTGGTAAATAGGATTAGTATCTGTGATGGTTAGCTTTGTCAATTTGACAAAACCTAAAATCACCTGCAAAGAGAATTTCAATGAGTGACTGCATTGAGTTGTTTTGTGGCCATTTTTGTGTGGGGTTGCCTTAAGTGTTCTGATGTGGGAAGACCCAGTACACTGTTGGCAGCACCATTCCCCAGGAAAGGGAGTTGTGTAAGAGTAGAGAAATCTAACTGAGCCCAGGGAAGTCAGCAAGGGGGCACATATGCATTCTTCTCTCTCTGCTCTTGACAGTAGGTGTGATATGCTGTTTGGAGGTCATGTGATGACATCTCCAAATTGATGGACTACAACCTGGAACTGTAAACCAAAACAAACCCCTTTCTCTCTAAGTTTCTTTTTCTCTGTAAGAATATTTATCATAGTGACAGAGATGAACCTAGGACAGTGTCCTTATAAACAAAGCCTGAAGCCCTAGGAAGCTTGTTTCCCACATGTGGCCTTTCTGCCATGGAAGGCTACCCAGATAGCACCATCCATGAGGAATAAACTCTCAACTGGCTAGTCAGTCTTCTGGCACTTTCATACGGGGCTTCCCAGTCTCCAAAACTTCGAACAACATGATGCTTGTGTATAATTTACCTAGTTGAAGGCACTTTGTTAATGCGGCTGTAACAGACAGAAACATTAATTACTGTGCCATGTGTATTCATGCCATTGGCTGCACCCTCTAGGGATACAAGTACAGATTTCAGAGCCATCTGATTTCCCAACTTCTGACAGTGTTTCGTTTTTCTGGGTGACGTCAGCGTGGGAAGAGGAACTGGTCAGGAGCCCACATCCTCCCACACCTTCAGCACATGCACAATGCTTCTTAACCTCTGAAACAGTTGACTTTTCCAGATTTTTCCTCCATGTCAAGGTTGCTGTGTGAAACCTCTTACGACTTCCCCAGAATTACCTGGAAGTGGAGTTAATTCCAGCTCTGGGGCACTATGCTTTGAGATGAACCGTCTTGCCTCTCCCCTAAACCCCAAAAGTCTGCAGAGCAGTTTTCCTTCATGACTGGTGTTAACATCATGCCATGCCACTTCCCATTAACTTAGCATCCCCTCAACTCCCACCCGCTTTATGATCCGTGTGCTTTTCTCTCTAATCGCTTCTTTGTCTCTTCGTACTCAGGTCTTGTTCCTCTAAAATCTTTGGAAAATATAAAGCAAGAGACTGGACACTAGTAGAGGGCTAATTCAAGCCAGGTGCAGGAGGAAGGGTGCTTGGTGGTCCTCACACTTGCTTCCATGGGCTTCCATATAAACCAGAGCATGGGCATGTCTGGATCCCTGCATAAGATGGGCGTATGTGCCTTCTGCACACAATTTCAGTTGCATTCCCACATACTGGTTGGCCATTACCATCAGGTTATTAGATACTCCCAAGCTTTCTACAAAATCCTGGATTTATATCTCAGTTCAACTCTCTGAACTCCAAAGATGCCCTAGTCCATCCTCCTTCTGGGAAGTCTTGTTAGATTTTCACTCTATGGGATCCTGAAGGGAACTCCACACTGACTCATACTGATGGAGACTTGCTGTGATCAAGTCCAGGCTTCTAAGTTAAATGCTCTCGAGATCCTGGGACCAGTTTTCCTCCTCTCCTGCTATCACACTGGATTTGCGTCTGTTGTCTGTGAAACTGAAAGGATCATACTGCAGTCAGCCAGCAACATCTTCAAGGAAGGATTTCAGGGTCCCCTGTGAAGGCCAAAGCCACGACTGCCCAAGTCCCTCCCATCAAGCAGTGAAGTAGCAAGCATTTGCATGTCAACCGCACGCATTCTTACATACTCGTTCCTATCCCACTGAGTTGTATATTTTAAAGTATTTTATTTAAAGTTCTACAATATATTTTGATCATATTATTTCCCCTCCCCCAACACCTCCTTATTCACTCAACTTCGTGTAGCTTTGTCTTTCTCTACCCCTCCCTTTCTCTTTTTCTTCCCTCTCTATATAACAAAACAAAGAATGAAGGTCAAAACAAACAAACAAAAACCAAGCAAAACAAAAACCCAACAAAATAGAACAAAAGGTGGACAAAAACACAGCATATGTTCCATGTTGGCCAACTACTCCTGAGTATGGGGTCTTTCTTGGTGTGAGGTTGGTAAACCCAGCAACACTCCATTGAGGAAAAGTGATTTTCCCTTTCCCAAACCCTAGCAATTGAAAATGGCTTCTTGGTTGGAGTGAGACTTTCTGTCTACTTCCACTTCTCTGAGCTGGGATTTTTTTTTTCTGATTTGAACTTGTACAGTCTTGTGTGTGCTGCCACAGACTTTGGGAGTGCACATGTGCATCGTTCCTGATGTGTCTGAAAAACATTGTTTCCTTTGAGTCACCCAACACCCCTGGCTCTTAAAATCTTTCCACCCCCTTTTCCTCATAGATCCCTGAACCTTGACTGATGAAGGATATTGATGAAAACATTTCATTGAGGATGAAGTGCACTAAAGTCTCTCACTTTCCACATGTTGTCTAGTTGTGTGTCAGTTACCAACTACTGGAGCTGGGTGGGAGGACATGGCAGAGAAGGGAATGGGGAGGGGCAACTAACACAAAAGACTGTTTGAAAAGCCATATGGAAACCTTCTACTGGAGAAGCTTCCATTTGCGTGTGTATTGTGCACACACACGTGTGTATGTGTGTGTATGTGTGTGCATGTGTGTATGTGTGTGTGTGAAATTTCAATGGAGTCACCATATATTGAGGGAAACAATGACTTTATGCCACCAAGTAAATACCCAGTGCCAGTAATAGGGTACATGTTGTTGAGTCATTGGCCAAAAGGGTTCTATAGATGCCCTCAAATATCACAGGCTATTGTCAAGGCTATAGGTCATAACCTGAAGGTAAGGCCCTATTCTTTCTTTCTTTTTTTTTCTGGAACTAGCTCTGTAGACCAGGCTGGCCTTGAACTCACAAAGATCTGCCTGACTCTGCCTCCCGAGTGCTGGGATTAAAGGTGTGCACCACCACTGAAGGCTAAGGCTCAATTTTCCCCTGTTGGATGACATAAGTAAGTGGTGATGTCTTTAAGAATAGTGTTAGAAGCTTCATCCCTACTGGCTAGTATTGATTGTGCTGTGAGGTTCTTTGCATGCTACGGAGGACACAAGTAATCCTCAGTATCACAAACCCTATGACCTATGACTACCTGTTTGCAAGGTATACTAGTGCATCAGTGGCACAAATGTTATGGGAATAACCAAACACTTTTTGATTGGATTTAAAACCCACTCTATGAGACAGAATTTGCATACTATTTTTTTCATGGTTGTTTCCTATTTTTACTGACTTTTTTTCAAGATGTTGAATATTCCCTTCTCATTACATTGTATAACATCTGTTAGCTTGTTCTTTACGAGAGTCCTTAAAAGCACTTACAATACTATCACATGTGTCTTCTCCCTTGTGCCAATAATGTCTCAAATCTGGATTAAACATTTCTAGACTTGAATGAAATAAATAGATGTTAATTTAAATGCTTGCAAAATCCTGTAGCAAAGCTGGGGTCAGAGTTTGGTGGTGGGACTTGGAGCCTGTTTGCCAGGGGCTCAGGTTGTGGGTATTGCTATCTAGGACTTTCTGCATCCACATTGCTCTGTACTAGAAATCATCTGTTACTTACTTGTAGCACTTAATCATTGTAAATGATACATAAATAATTGTTATACTGTGATGTCTACATGTTACTCTGTAATGTAATAAAAAGAACAAGAAAGTGTGGCGATATTTTGTTTGTGCTCCAACTAATAAAGCTTTCCTGAAGATCAGAGAGTGGAGCTAGCCACTAGTTAGCCATAGACGCCAGGCAGTGGTGGCACATACCTTTAATTGCAACACTTGGGAGCTGGGAGCAGGAAGATCAGGAGTTCAAGGCCACACTGGACTACAAGAGATTGAACCAGTCTAAAAGACAAGCAGAGCTCACACCTTGATCCCAGCACTAGGGCAGAGAGAGGAATGTAAGGCAGGAAGAGACAGGAACTCAGACCTATTCACTCTGAGGATTTGTAGAGAGGGAATCTTGCTCCTTCAGTCTGAGGATTTCATAGAGGTAAGAGCTCTAGTGGCTGCTGTTCTGCTTCTCTGATTTTTCGGCTTTCACCCCCTAATATCTGACTCTGGGTTTTTATTATTAAAATAAAACTGAATTCATGCTACAAAATGCTATATATGCTCAATACCAGGCACAAGGTTTTAGATATTTATTTTTTAGTTATGTGTATGTTCATGTGTATTCATTGATATCAGCGTACCGTGTGCATACAGTACCTATAGAGACCAGAAGAGGGCACTGGATCACCTAGAACTGGACATAAAAATGGTTGTGAGCTGCCATGGAGGTACAGGATATCAAAATCAGGTCCTCTACAAGAGCAGCCAGTGTTCATCTCCCCAGACCCTAAGGCACAATCTTTTAAAAATATTTTTGATTTGTGGTCAACAGAATTTATGGATACAAAAACCATGGATATAGAGGACCAACTGTACCTGCCTTTCAAAGTTGTGAAAATTTAAAATACAACGTGAAAAAAGACACAAAAATGTGTTGGGCACAGAGTTGGCATTAATGTTAATGAGATTCATGAGATGCTTTCTTCTCTGTGTATTTAAAACTTGGCTCATGGGCAGATGCCATGGGAGAAGGGATTTCATGAATATGGTATTGTAGTGTATGGCCCTGGAAGGATGCTGCACTGAAGGCCTTGAGGAAATACTTGGAGGAAAAATAGCATATGGTCTCATTTTTATTACGATCCTTTGTTAATGGCATGGGCAGCCCCCCAAGCTTCTGCATTCTGAGACTAACCAGATTTTATTATTAAATATTGATGGATATCTACCATGTTTTCTGGAATGAACACAAGGTCTAATTCTGTGCATTTTCCTTAAAGTTTTTAAAGAATTTTAGACAGTTTTTGGTAAAGGCCACATTTGTGATTCTGATTAATGGTGCAGTTGGGCTGAACTTGCACATAGCATGAACATAATTTAAAATATACCATCTCTTATATAAGTAGTGACAGCCGTGCCCACAGCTATCCTGTGTGTGAGTCAGAGCAAGTGCCATCTTCAAGCAGGAACACAGATGAGGCCTTGTTTGCCCTTGTCTTTGAGCGGTGCTCTGTTTAGTCTCATAAACTAGGCTCTGAGAAAGCTTGTGATGCCAGTTATCCCTCCAAAGTATCATAAGCTAAGAACGATGGAGCTAGGCAAGTGCTCGCTTGAGTGCCTGCCTTATGTAATCTAGCTGCAGGATGATTTTATTTATAAAGTCATGACAAAAAAAAACACTAAGAAAAAACATTTAAAGGCAAAAGAGTCAGTTCAAATGATTGTTAGGAAAAAGAAAAAAATGATTGCTTGGGTTTCTAAGTGTTGCAGTCAGCACTTATCCTGAGACACGTTAGCTTTCTTTTCTATATATGTGTGTATATACAATGCATTGTTCAAATGTATTCATGTGCGTATGTTCAATTTCAGGCAACTCACAGGACTCACTTCTTGAAATTTGTTACCAAAATATACGATTCTCTGCATGTTATCTCTCCTAGCAGATCCTGATGTTTAATGTTTCTGCGTGTGTAGAAGTGGGTGTGAAGTGGATATGGGCTAGGACATTAGATAGGAGACCGAAAGAGTGTGCCAGAGGGAAGTGTTGGGGAAGTGAGGAGAGGACAAAGGACCCGTGTGACACAAAAGTAGACATGTAGATACTGGGGGTCATGGTACCAGGGGTACAGGGTGGGAGAAGAGAGAGGATCGGAGAATCAATGCCAACTTTGTCTGTTAATGCCATAATGACATCCAATACTTTCTGTGTTAAAAAGGAAGTAAAAGATTGTAATGAAAAGAATGTGGATCCCAGTTACTGGCTACATAGCAAGTAAGTGACGCAGCCATCCTGAACCCCTAAGCCAAAGTCTTTCTCTGTTTAACCATGTCTGTGTGCCTTCACATGTCCTTTCTATGTCCTTACTGTGTCTGTGTGCCTCCACGTGTCCTTTCTATGTCCTTACTGTGTCTGTGTGCCTTCATGTGTCCTTTCTATGTCTTTACTGTGTCTGTGTGCCTTCACGTGTTTTTTCTATGTCCTTCCTGTGTCTGTGTGCCTTCAAATGTCCTTTCTATGTCCTTACTGTGTCTGTGTGCCTTCAATGTCCTTTCTCTGTTTAACCATTTCTGTGTGCCATCACGTGTCCTTTCTCTGTCTTTACTGTGTCTGTGTGCCTGCACGTGTCCTTCCTCTGTTTAACCATGTCTCTGAGCCTAAACATGTCCGTTCTATAAGTTATGACCCCAAAGAATCTTTTCAGTCTTTGTCAGAGCTTAACAAGGCAGAGAAAGCCTCAGTTGTTTTCTGGTAGAAGTTCACTTGTTTTTTTGGTCAGAAATGCTTCTTTTTCTCTCTCCCTGCTCTTCCTCTCCTCCCTCTCCCATTCCTCCTCCTCATCTTTCTCATCCACTTTTTATATTTCAATAATTGGTAGAATTGGACTTTCAGATGTCAAATCAACATTGCATTCCTGGAGTGACTACCAGCTAGTCAATACTTTATAGTATTTTGGGCATTACTGGGCTTATTTCAGGAGTATTTTATTGCAAAAAATGGTTCATCAATGTCGAATATATATCTTGGCCTATAATGTTTTATCTTTTATAATGTTTTATTTTTGCAAGCCTAAGTGCATTTAACTTGACAGTATGATTCTTGCCTCATAAAGTAAATTTGAATGTGGTCTTCCCTCTGAAGAACCACGTAAAATTGATGTACACTTGTTCACCTTTAAAGCTTAGGTGGAATTCACTAAAGAATCCATCTTGTTCTGGAGTTTTCTTTTGGAACTTTTAAATCCCAAATTCAATTTCTTTCCTAGTGTCATGGTTACTTTTCTATTGTTGATATAAGATACAATGTCCAAGGCAATTTATAGAAGAAAGAGTTTATTTGGGTCTTACGATTTCAAAGAGTTAAGAGTCCATGACAATCATGGTGGGAGCATGGCAAGAGACAGGCAAGCATGGCACTGGGGGAGTAGCTGAGAGCTCACATCTTAACTCACAAGCACACAGCAGAGAACAACTGGGAATGGTGTGGATGTTTGAAACCTCAAAGCCCACCCAGTGAAACACCCCCTCTTTTATGGCTAAAGCTCCTAGTCCTTCCCAAACAGTTCCACAAACTGAAGACCAAGTATTCAAATACATGAGCCTATAGGGCCTCCCTCATTTAAACCACCACACTTGGTCACACACTGTTGAGGCTGTCTATTTGATGGAGGTGGGTCTTGTATCTTATCTGTTGCTTTCATTGGTTAACTAATAAAGAAACTGCCTTGGACCTCATAGGACAGAAAATTAGGTAGGCGGAGTAAACAGAACAGGATGCTGGGAAAAAGAAGCTGAGTCAGTGAGTCGCCATGATTCTCCCACTCCAGACAAACGCAGGTTAAGATCTTCTCTGGTAAGCCACCTCGTGGGCTACACAGATTATTAGAAATGGGTTAAGAGGCTAAAACTAATGGGCCAGGCAGTATTTAAAGGAATACAGTTTCTGTGTAATTATTTCGGGGCATAAGCTAAAGCTAGCTGGCGGCCAGGAACTGGGGCGGCAGGGAAGCGGCCCGCAGCTCCTTACAACATCTATTTCCTCTTCACTATGTTTTATTGTTATAGAGAAATGGGTTCATTTCTTTGGCATTGTGGAATGAATGAATGAAAAGTCACCTACTCTTTCCCCATCCCCCTCTTCAATGATGGCATGTATCATGACAGCCCTGCTTCTTCCTTGGTATCTATGATTTGTTTCCCCTCCTTTGCTTCCTTGTCAGCTTCAACAGAGCTCTGTCCATTTTACTGACTTTTCTGGAAAGCCATGCTTTTGTTGCATTAGGGTTTTTCCCCTATTGTTTTTCTGTTTTGATTTTATGAATTTGTGTTCGTTCTGCTCCCCTCTCTTCTAGTCTCTTGGCACTTCCTTCCTTTGCTCCTTTCCATTTCAGGTAATTCCTGTTTCATGGTACAGTGCTGGCCTGAGATCATCCTACCCTCTTAAGGTGGTGTCGAGCTATAGAACTATACTTTAGCACCCTCATGCTTTGATGAATTGTCTTTTCATTTTAATTCATTTATACTGTATTTTATTTCTTTTTGGAATTTTTGGCTGTCCTATGATTATTTTGTCATTATTTTCTAAGAAGTTGTGGATTTTCCTGTGTCCTTCTGTTATTGACAGCTAGCCTGGTTTCATTGCAACCCAAGAGTATAGTCTGTCTTAATCTAGTTTAAATGTTTATTTTATGACCCAAAAGGTAGTCCATCTTGGTGAATGTTCCATGGGTACCTGAGAAGCAGCATTGCCTTCTCTGATTGGTGTAGAAGGAGCTGCGGGCTGTGTTCCTGCCTCCTGGCTCCTGGCCACCTGGCTAGCTTATGCCCCGAAATAATAACACAGAAACTGTATTCTTTTAAACACTGCCTGGCCCATTAGTTTCAGCCTCTTCTTGGCTAACTCTCATAACTTGACTAACCCATTTCTAATAATCTGTGTGGCTTACCGGGAAGGATTCTAGCCTAAGTCCATCTTGGGCCGGAGCTTCATTCCATCTGCTCTGGAGAGCAGAGGCATGGCGTCTGCCTAACTTTCCTTCTTCCCAGCATTCTGTTCTGTCTACTCCACCCACCTATGTTCTGACCTATTGGGCCAAGCAGTTTCTTTATTAATTAACCAATGAAACTGACAGATTGATATATGACACTCTCACATCAGATTGGCTGGAGGGCTCTCCCAGGCAGACCGGTTGTTGATGCCATTGATTCTGTCTCAGCTTTTCATTCATTTCTGGGACTGCTGTGCTTGGAACATGGTTCTAATTTCTCTTTGTCCTTCCAATTCTATCACATTTGGTTCATTTGTTTTCAGAGTATTAACCACATATTCAGAAGCACTATGTCTCCCTAGGGGATGAGTGTTACTATTAGGCTGGCATGTCTTGTTTAATATTGACACTTATGTAGCTATTTTTACTATTAAAAACAATGTTTTTGTAATATAATTTTTGTCTTTAATTTTACTTTCAACCTCTATACAACTGTATGTGACTGTGTGTGTGTGTATTTACCAAATTTTAACCATCTAACAAAAATAATTTCTTAAAAGTCACATTGTTTCCTTCTTCTCAGCAGGAAGAATACCTGAAAAGCCCTCTTCTGGAACTCAGAGCTGTGGAATCCTGTGTTCATCCCTTCAGGGGAAAAGAGAAAAGAACATGTTGCATGTGGTGGCACACACCTATGATGTCATTACTAAGGAGGCTGATTGTGAGTTCAAGACCAGCTTCAGCAACATAGAAAGACTCTGTCTCAAAAACGGGGGAGATGTGGGAGATGGCTCAGTGGGTGCCCTGGCTAGCTCATGTCAACTCAAAGGAGGTGTCTGAAAAAAGGGGAATCGCTTTTGAATACATGTTTCCATCAGATCTGGCTATAAGAAAATCACTAATTTTTTTAATTAGTGATTGATGGGAGGGCCAAGCTTATTGTGCGTTCTCTAAGAAAATAGGCCCAGCTCCACTGGAGACCGTGCTGGCACCTAGAACTCCAGGTAAAGCCCCACTCACAGATCACCAATACCTCCTCAGTGCCCACCCAATCTACACCTAACCAGCCTTCCCCTCTTCATCATCATAACCTGGCCCTTAACTCCAGTGAAGGCACCCTGCTGGACCAGAGGGCACCAGAACTCCAGGTAGGGGGTTCATCCACAAGCCATCCTCCCCTTCTGGTCACAGTCCTACCCCCTCAGCAAAGGCCCTCTGCTTGACCAGAGGTCACACCGGCCACTAGAACCTCAGGTTGAATGGTGTGGGTACTGTCCCTATTCAGTGTCCACCCAACTCCTCAATGATCCAATCACCCCAGCCCTCCATGTTAGCTCCTAACTCCTGTGGAGGACACGGGCTGGACCAGAGACCTCACTGGTTGCCAGAAATCCAGCCCCCAACTGAAGCAGAAACTCCCTGCTTGACCAGAGGCTACCGCAGCCATCAAAAATCCAGCCCCCAACTTGGGTGGAGACTCTCTACTCATGCACAGACCACTCTGGCCAGAAGACCAGAGAAGAGCATAAACCAAGGGAAATAACACCCATCCAACAAAGACAAACTCAGAAATTGGTACCTAGACCTATAATTACCCCAAATCCAGCTGCCTAGACTCCAGTGTAAGAACACAGTGGACAACAGCCAGGGAAATATGGTATCACCACAGCACAGCTGTCCCACTTCAGAGAGCCCTGAATATTCCAACACAGCTAAAGCACAAGATAACTTTAAAATCAACTTTATGAAGATGATAGAGTCCTTAAAGAGGAAATGAATAAATCCCTTAAAGAAAGTCAAAGACCTGAAAATGGAAATAGAAACAGTAAAGAAAACACATAATGGATTCCCTTTGAGCCCTGAGCTGCTGAGGCTGGCTCCCCAGGCAGCGGTACCTGGTGCCTGGACAGGGGCCAACCTCCAGCAGCACAGGGCTCAAAGGGAATCCACACAGTTAAGAGTGTACTATGACTTTTTTATTTGTTAGGGAAAGGGTTAGGGAAATGACACTCACACACTCTCTGGATTTCCTTCCTTCTTTATTCTTCTTTTGTATTCTCCATTCTCTATTCTTATCTCTATTCAGAAAAGTCCCTTCTGTCTCTCCTGATGTTTTCCTTCTAACTCATTTTAACTCTATCTTTACTCTTTCCCTTACAGCTTATATGCCCTAGGAAAATCTTTCAGGCCATATAAAAAATTATAATGCAGTTACATTCTGTTTTTCAAGTGGATGATCACAGTGAATATAAGTAGAAAACAGCATGTTTTCCATATCCATTACATGATTAAGCATTTTATGTATTACAGGTGAAAACCCAAGCAACTTGTTATAGTTGTGTGTGTGTGCGTGTGTGTAGTATAAATGAGCAAGATATTCTTTTATTGGCAAGCTGCATTTTGTGGTTACAAAAACAGGACTTTATTATTATCTTCAAATCTTATAAGGAATCTTGAATGAATCACAAATCTAAACTTTTATATATGAAAAAGAATCAGTCCCCTTTACTTTAATTCTTTAGGGTGCATACCCACTCATCAATAATTTTTTTATGTCAGGAGACTGAGAGCAAAATAGGTATAAGGAATTAATCATCACCTTTGGTCATCAACCAATTATAGCAAGAAAGGCATGTCAGAGAATAATAATTGGGCTGCTTTGTTCTTGTTCCCTGACCTTAACGAGTTCCTCATTCAACTGCATAACTCTCCAAAAGTTCAGATTATCTTCTTGGGTTTTTCACCTCAAGACCATTTAACAAAAATATCTTGGTCTAACTTTAAGTTATTTTTAAAGCCTTGTTTCACCTATGATACCCTCTGACACCTATGAACACATTTCCCAACATTAAGGTTAAAAGAATTTAAGCCAGCTGGGCTACTGGTACTCAGTTGTTTTTCTTCATCATTAACTTAAGCCACAGCCTATATGGCTCCTCAATAAAAGCTCATGTGTTCTAGCTGTGTGGCACTCCCTTATTTATATTCTTCATCATCAAAACTCTATTTAAATACACTGTCATTACCAATTAGATGGTACCCCTTAGGAAGAAATCATCTCCATAATAAGCCATTGGTAAAAATGCCTAGTAGAATGGAATGTTTCCATGAGACAAACACACTACATTATGGGCAGTGGGGGTCTCCCCACATCCATTCACTCCATACCAGATACCAGAGAAAGATGGCAGAAGCCGACATGTGAAGACACAGCAGAAGCAAAGACACTCTGGGGTCTCAGGGCTGTCCTTATCTCAGTTCATCCATCAAGGATTCATCTCCTGGTGGGCTGACACCCTGAAGTCAACGGCCATCTGCTGCTCCCTGACATGGTCACCACAAGCTAGTAGTGACAATACCTCACTCTCACCAATGGACATGTCATCCAGATAAAAACCAAACAGAGGAACTCTGGAGCTAACATGCTATGAACCAAAATGGACTCAAATACAGAAGAATAATACCTTCTCAGCACCTCAAGGAATTTTCTCCAAAATTGACTACATACTTGGTCACAAATCAAGTCTCAACAGATACAAGAAAATTGAAACAACCCCCTGCATCCTCTCAGACCACCATGGATTAAAGCTGAATTTCAACAACTGTGGAAACAATAGAATGCCTACAAACTCATGGAAACGAAACAACTCTTTACTGAATGACTATTGGGTAAAGGCAGAAATAAAGGAAAAATAGAAGACTTTCTAGAATTCAATGAAAATGAATGTACAACACACCCAAACTTATGGGACACAATGAAAGCAGTGCTAAAAGGAAAGTTCATAGCACTAAACGCCTTCATAAAGAAATTGCAGAGATCTCATACTAGCAACTTAAAAGCACACCTGAAAGCTCTAGAACAGAAAGAAACAAATACACCCAAGAGTAGTAGACAGCAGGAAATAAACTGGGGGCTGAAATCAATAAAATAGAAATAAAGAGAGCAATACAAAGAATCAATGAAACAAAGAGTTGGTCCTGTAAAAAAAATCAGCAAGATAGACAAACCTCTATCCAAACTAACTCAAAGACAGAGAAAAAAAATATCCAAATTAACAAAATCAGAAATGAAAAGTGGACTCTAACAACAGACACCAAGGAAATCCAAAGAATCATTAAGTCATACTTCAAAAACCTCTAATCCACAAAATTGGGAAATCTAAGAGAAATGCACAATTTTCTCAATAGATACCACTTACCAAAGTTGAATCAAGATCAGATAACTAACTCAAATATACCCATTTCCCCCTAAGGAAATGGAAGCAGTCATTAAAAGTCTCCCAACCAAAATAAGACCAGAGTCAGCACAGAATTCTAGCAGACTTTCAATGAAAACCTACTATCAACACTCTTCAAATTATTCCACAAGATAGAAACAGAGCAAACATTGCCCACTTTATTTTGTGAGGCCATAGTCATCCTGAAACCAAACCACATAAAGATTAAAAGAAAGATAACTACAAACCAATTTTCCTCATGGTCACTGATGAAAAAATACTCAATAAAATATTTGCAAACCTAATTCAAGAACATATCAAAAAGATCATCCACCATGATCAAGAAGGCTTCCTCCCAGAGATGCAGAAATGGTTCATCATATGAAAATATCTGTCAATGTAATTCACCATATAAACAAACTGAAAGAATGAAAGCCACATAATTTTCTTATTAGTTGATGAAAAACTTTTGACAAAATGCATCACCCCTTCATGATAAAAGTCTTGGTGAGATCAGGGATACGAGGAACATACCAAAACATAACAAAGACAATACAGAAATGCTGGTAGCCAGCATCAAATTAAATGAAGAGAAACTTATAGTAACTCCACTAAAATCGGGGCAAGACAAGGCTGTTCCCTCTCTCCCTATCTATTCGATTGCTGTCTATTCTCCCTATCAATTCTATTGCTCCAGTTTGAACTCAAACTTCAAACTTTGAGTTCAACCTGGAGCAATAAGACAACTAAATGAGATCAAGGGGATGCAAATTGGAAAGGAAGAAGTCAAAGTATCCTTATTTGCAGATGACATGATAGTATACATAAGTGACCCCCAAAATTATACCAGGGAACTCCTACAGCAGATAAACACCTTCAATTAAGTGACTAAACACAAGATTAACTCAAGAAAAATCAGTAGTCTTCCTATACATAAATGACAAATGGACTGAGAAAGAAATCAGGGGAACAATTCTATTCACAATAGCAAAAAAATATCATAGAATATATTGGGGTAACTCTAACCAGGCAAGTGAAAGACCTGTATGAGAAAAACTTCAAGTCTTTGAAGAAACTAAAAAAATAAATCAGAAGATGGAAAAATCTCCCATGTTCATGGACTGGTAGGACGGGCATAGTAAAAATGACCATCTTACTGAAAGCAATCACAGATGCAATGCAATCCCCATCAAAATTCCAACACAATTCTTTACAGACCTTGAAAGAACAATACTCAACTTCATATGGTAAAACAAAAATCCCAGGATATTTAAAACAATCCTGAACAATAAAAGATCATCCAGAGGCATTGCCATCTCTAATTTCAAGATGTACCTCAGAGCTATCATAATAAAAATTGCATGGTATTGACATAAAAGCAAACAAGTTAATCAACGGAATCAGACTGAAGGCTCAGACATATATAAACACCTGATTTTTTTATAAAGAAATCAGAAATACACAATGGAAAAAAAGAAAACATCTTCAAAATGGTTCTGGCCTAACTGGATATCAACCTGAAGAAGGACAAAAATAGATCAATGTTTATTACCTTGAACAAAACTCAAACCCAACTGGATCAAAGACCTCAACATAAAGCCAGACACACTGATCCTAATGCAAGAGAAAGTGGGGAATATCCTTGAACACATTGACACAGAAGGCAACTACCTGAACCAAACACCAACAGCACAAACACTAAGAACAGCAATCAATAAATGGGGCTTCAGGAAACTAAAAAGCTTCTGTAAGGCAAAGGACACTGTCAACAGGGCAAAACCAACATCCCGCAAATGGGAAAAAAAAATCTTCGCCAGCTCCACATCTGATAAGGCAAATATCCAAAATATACAAAGAACTCAAGAAACTAGACATAGGGCTGGAGAGATGGCTCAGAGGTTAAGAGCACTGGCTGCTCTTCCAGAGGTCCTGAGTTCAATTCCCAGCAACCACATGGTGGCTCACAACCATCTGTAATGAGATCTGGTGCCCTCTTCTGGCATGCAAGCATACATGGAAGGAATGTTGTATACATAACAAATAAATAAATCTAAAAAAAAAAAAACTAGACATCAACAAACCAAATAATCCAATTTAAAAATGGGGTACATATCTAAATAGGGAATTTTCAACAGAGGAATCTCAATGGTTGAGAAACAATTAAGGACATTCAACATCCTTAGCCATCAAGGAAATGTAAATCAAAACCACTTTGAGATTCCATCTTACACCTGTCAGGAATGGCTAGGATCAAAAACACGAGTGACAGCTTATGCTGGCAAGGATATGGAACAAGGGGACACCCCTTTATTTCTGTGAAGATGCAAACTGTACTACCACTGTGAAAATCAATATGGCGGTTCCTCGGAAACTTGGAAACGGATCTACCTCAAGACCCAGCTATATCACTCCTAGGCATATACTTAAAGGATGTTCCATCCTACTACAAAGACACTTGCTCAAATCTGTTAATAGCAGCTTTATTCATAAAAAGACAGAAACTGGAAACAACCTAGATGTCCCTCAACTGGAGTGGATAAAGAGAATGTGATACATTTACACAATGGAGTACTACTCAGCTGTTAAAAGCAATGATGTCATGAAATTTGCAGGCAAATGAGTGGAACTAGAAAAAAATCACCCTAGTGATGCAACTCAGACCCAGAAAGACAAACATGGTATTTACTCACTCATAAGTGGTCATTAGCTGTAAAGTAAAGAATGATCATAGTATAATCCTCACACTAGAGAGGCTAAGTAACAAGGAGGGCTCCGAAAGAACGTATAAATCTCCCTGGGTAGGAGAAATAGAAGATATTTTTATAAGTGGAATGGTGTAGGTGAAGAAGGGAACTGGAGAGATCAGGTGGAGGTGCAAGGGAGAGAGAGAGAGAGAGAGAGAGAGAGAGAGAGAGAACATTGGGAGAGGAGAGACAACTGGAATTGGGGACATTTGGGGGGCTATGCAGAAACCTAATGCAGTGAAAACTCCCTGAAATCTTTGACAGTGACCCTACTGAAACCTATTAGTAATGCAGGATATGGGACCTGAGAGCTGGCTATCTTTTATAAGCAAGCAAGGCTCACAGCAGTGTTACTGGAACATCAACCCAGCCACAAACCCATAATGTATAGAGACCCACAGCCAAACACTAGGTGGAGCCAGGGGAATCCTGCAGAAGGGGGGTGGGTTGTAGGAGCCAGAGCGGTTGAGAACACCAGAAGTGCTTGGCCCACAGAATCAACTAAGTAGAGCTCATAGGGGCTCACAGAGACTGAAGTGACAAACACAGACCCTGTATGAGTCTGAGCTAGGTCCTCTGTATAGACCTTATGGTTGTGCAGCTTGGTGTTCTTGTGGGACTCCCAAAAGTGGGGGTGGGTGGTGTCTCTGACACTTTTGCTTGCTTTGGACACTCTTTCCCTTATATTGGGTTACCTCGTATATTCTTAATACGAGGATTCATGCCTAGTCCTATTGGAACTTGTTATGCTATAGTCAGTTGATATCCCTGGGAGGCCTGACTTCCCCCACCCCCAAAAGGAAATGAAGGAGGAGGGGATCTGGGGAAGAGGAGAGGAATGGAGAGGGACTGGAAGGAGTAAAGAGAGGGGAAGCTGCAGTGTAATGTATGAGAAAAGAATAAAAGAAAATGATACTCACTTGGAAGGAAGAAAGGAAGGAAGGAAGGAAGGAAGGAAGGAAGGAAGGAAGGAAGGAAGGAAAATGATCAAGTCGTGGTGAGCAAGCCAGTAAGCAACACCCCTCCATGGCCTCTGCATCAGCTCCTGACTTCAAGTTCCTGCCCTGCTTAAGTTTCTGTCCTAACTTTCTTTCATGATGAACAGTGATACAGAAGTGTAAGCCAAATAAACGCTTTCCTTCCCAACTTGGTTTTGGTCCTGGCGTTTCATCATAGCAGTAGGAACCCTAACCAAGACAGTGGGCGAAAGTATTCATTGTGCAAAGCTGACAAGCAAGTTTGTTGCAGCTGGAGCTCACAGTGCAACAGCAAAAACAGCAGAGAGCTTGCCTCAAAACAAGGTGGAAGGCAAGAGCTAACTCCAAAACACTTGTTCTCTGGCCTCCACATTCATACCACGGATGGCACATGTACACACACACACACACAAAACAACAACAAAAATCCTCTTCACATCTTGCCAGGCTCTCATTGTTCTTGGGCTTTTAGCAGATTATATCTTTCCCTTTAATCTGTAGAAGAGCCTGTGTCCATTTGGACAGCCTGTGCCTGCCACCTTGCCCATTTCTCGATATAAAAAGCACTCCCTCTTGCTACTAGCCACAATCAATCAGCCAGTAAAAGTAGTAATTATGACTTCCTCCTTCCTTATAGCATTTGTTCATGAAATTACTACAACTTTGTCGAGCAATCTGAACCAAAATAGTGCAGTGACCTATCCATCCCAGAAACCTGTTCTGATTATTCTCTGCACAGCCCACCGAGGGCCTGGAGAGACGGCTCAGCTGCAAAGAGCGGTTGCTGCGCTTGTGGCAGATGGCTCCAGCTTATTTAGACGTTTTTAGACTGTTGCAGACTTGAAGGGAAAGGCAGCGGATGAGAAGACTGGTTTGCCCCTCATGGTGCATCCATGAAAGACAAGTGATCCAGAGCCGCCTGAGACCTGGAGGCAAGTCTAGGCAAGCAGACTCTCTGGGAACAGACTGCGAGGCTCCGAGTATCTGCCACCTCCAGGGCAGCACACACTGGTAGGAGGAACAGGCCCTGGAATCAGATCTAGTTTCAACACCCACAAGGCCTCGTTTAAGGGATCTCTGGCTTTGCCCTCCGTCCAGTCCTTCACTCAAGCTCTTCAGGGCACCGAGTAAAATAATAGCTTTATAGAGTCATAAGCTGCCCTTGTCGTGCCTCCTGTCATTGTGTGTCTGGCTATAAAATCAACCAAGTGCAACGCTCGAAGCCACTTCGCTGTGGTTATAGGATCTGGTGAAGCTTAAGGAATTGGCTAGAGACCAGGCTTTGCTGTTTGCCAGCCTCTGCTTCCAATGTACCTGGAACTGCTGCCTTCAGTAGGCAGGCTTGCTGCTGTGCCCCCACAATCATCTTAGAAGTACATTCCTGGGGACGCAGCTCACAGCTGGGAAAGCTGACAGAGATCCCAGGCCAAACAGCTTGTGTCCACCAACACTTCCAGCCGTGCGCTTGCTCTCTTCCAGGGAGAGATGCTCCTGGGCTCATTAGTAGGAGAGATTGATGCCTTTTCTCTTACCCCTTTCATTGGTTCCCCTTTTATTACCTCCAGGGAAGATGATTTATTGAGAACAGTAGCGCTCACTGGAAGACATCTAATACCCGACCTAGTAAGCCAGGACCAATAGACTCACTAGTCCGTTTAGAAAGCTGTCCACACCTAGGCCCAGTAACAGCTGTGCTGACAGTTCTGGGATGAATGAGGACAATGTTAAAGAGATTTAAAATGTGTGGTAAGTGACTTAATTCATTGATGCTTCGTTCTCAGAGGAAGACTGCTCAGAAAATGTGATATATTACTCGAGCTAAATCCAGAAACTTCCAAGGGATAAGCATGGCTTTGGGGGCTTATCTAATAACAGACATTTCATTCATTCATGCATGCATGTATTCATTCATTCATTCTTTTGCAATTTCATACACAGAACATGATATATTTTGATCATTTTTACCCATTATCCTCTCTTATTTCCTTCTCCTTCCCATGAAACCCCTTCAATAAACATCTAATGTAAACACTTCACATCTAGACATTTTCAGATCACCCATGGATATAGAGCACAGAAATTGCCTCTTCCTTCAGAGGGGCACAGGGTATCACAATTATAGGCTTCCCACTTATGAAGACGAGTGAGTCACAGTAACAGTTATGACATCAGCAGACGATGTCAACAGTTATGTCACCAGGCTCACGGACTATGTCAGTTGTTCAGGTGACTGATCCTCTCACCAATTCCTCAAGGAATCAACTGTCTTCTCTCACTGGTGAGGGGAACAAAGTCCCCAGGAGGCCCAGTCATCAGTTCTAAGACATTCGGGTTTATCTATACAAAATGAGAATGCCCTCCAGAGAAACATGAAATCATTCCACAGAAAAATCTAATCCTCCCGCATGTCTCCTATGCTCCTCATTCATGAACATCCTCACCCATGCAACTGCTTTGTACATGGAGAATCTGCTGAACACATGTTCAGGAGCCTTTCTCAATTCAGACCAAACACTGAGAAAAAAGGCCCCATCAATGGGTTGGACGATTCATTTCACCCGCGTCTCACACACCAAAATACATAAACCAGTCCTTTAAGACACACACTCAAAAGGACCAGAAATTAGCCAAATTGTTGTCACCTCAACTATTTCCAGAACAACGTTTCTTCTGGAGTGAGTGGGTTTCAAGGCTCCACCTGGTTCTTATAGCAGATTACTACAGGGGTTGGAGGACGGTTCGGTGGTGAAGATTACTTGTTCTTGCAGAGGGCCCAGGTTTGGGTCCCAGCACCCACACAGAAGCTCACAACTGCCTAGCTTCAATTCCAGAGGAGCCACTGACTTCTTCTGACCACCATGGGCACCAAGCATATACATGTTGCATGCACATACATGCAGGCAAAGAAAAAAAGCCTCATGCAAATAAGATAACTTAAAAAAAAGAACGTGACATTGTTTAAAACAACAACCACAACAAAAGGGGTAGTTTAAGACAAAATAAACCTGTTTCCCTTTCACAGTTTTAGAAGGTGAAACCCAGAAATGAAGGTGTTGGTAGAGCCAGCCAGTTTCCCTCTTCATCCTTCAGAGAAAGGACTGTTTTTCTCTCCCAGCGTTAGGCGGTGTTTGGCATTACTTTCACCCCCAGAGAAAACCTGTGCTTTGTGACACATGGACTTCTTTACCCTGTGTCTCCAAGCCCTTTCCTTTTAAGCGCCAGTCACCAGGTTTAGCCTCTTTATGATTCCCGTATTAGTCACTCTATAATGAAGTTCCTGAGAAGCTCATTTGTAAAGGGGAGACGTTTATATGGGTTTTGTGTAATCTGGTCTAAGACTGGGCAGCTCCATTTTTGGAGCATTGGTGGGGGCGCTGGGTGACAATGGTGATGAGTACTTATCAGACCAAACTGCATAGATCTCATTATTCAAGAGGGACACATGAACATACTTAGACAGAGAGAGAGAGACAGAGAGAGAGAGAGAGAAAGCAGGTTGAGCTACCACAATCCCCTTTAAGGTATGTAATCTCCCACAAAGCTCTAACCTCACAAGTTCTGCCACCTCCCAACTGCACCCACAACTTTCTGTGGTACAGTCAACATCCAAATCTCACAATTACCCAATCCGGTTTGGTCTCATGTTAACTTAACAAATTATACTCGAAAAGACTCACTCTCGCAATAAATGGCACATTCTGAGGCCTGGCAGAGTGAATGGAGAGTGGGGGAGATCAACCACTACAGAAAGGAAGTGTTCAAGAACGCCTGGCTCAACTTCCCACCTACCTCTTTGCTACCAACATTACTTCCCAAGGATGTGATTGCCGTCTATTGTTATCTCACCCTCTTGACCTGGCAAAAACCTTGGTTGTGAAATACCTTGAATATCACTCTTGTTCTATAAATAGAAGATCCCAGGTGAGTCTTTAAAAAACAAAACAAAAACCAACCTGGAATCCAAAATAATGGACCTAGTATTCTAAGACTCTTAGCTCAGAAGAAAAAGGAGGATGAGAAGAGAGGGGGGATGGGGGATGGGAAAGAGAAAGAGAAAATAAGTCAGTGGGCAAATATGAGATCTGGAGTTAGACCAGCCTGGAGTTGATACTCAGTGATACTACCAAGTAGAACAAAGTTGGAAAAGTCAAGTTCTATGATCCTCAGTTTCTTCATCTATAGAATAAGGAATGTGTAATCCAATATTAAAGAATTAAATTAGGTAACAATCTAATGTTATTGAATGGCACCCGTTACCAGCAGCAACAAACTGAGCAAAATAGAATAGTTAAAATGCAACGTGAGACAGGAAATGATAAGTCACCGGGAGGGGTCTGAAAAGTGGGGGGAGCTTTTACCTGTCTGGCCACTACATAGCTTTGCTCCAACCAGCTGTGAGTCTTCTTTCAATAGTGTTCCTCTTCTGCGAGCAGCTTAGAATTCTGAAAGAGAAAACCAAGGAAGCCATTGCACTAAAATAGATTAAAGTCACGTTATGAAAGTGTAGTAATTCCAATGTGATTAACAAAATATGAGTAAAGGAAAACATCCATTGTATTTTGACCTCTGTCAAAGACAATTTTGATGCATACATGTAAAAACACACCATTTGGGGCAGTCCTTATACATGCCATAACCTAGTAGGAACACTATGAGTAATGTACAAGACCTCTAAAAAAAAAAAACTCTGAAAATTTTTTAGAAATGCATATTTAAAACTTAATAACTAGAGTAGTATATTCATGGAGCAGAAGACTAAATACAGTAAATATTTTTAAACTGGACTCCAGAGTTGGCAAAAATTTGATTCAAAACCAAATACAGCCAGACATCCTGTCCAAGGTCTAGTCAGTTAATCTACCTGATGCCCTCCTCAGTCCATCAGATACAGCCCAGGTCCCATAATCCAATATCCTTGCCTAGTCTGGCCACAACTGCTTGCATGGACCCTAACCTCCCTGTTTTGGTGAGGACACAGCCTATTTACCCTCAACCTTCAGGGTCCCCTTACACCACATTCTGACTTCTCTGAAAAGCCAAGTCCTGCACATCTCATACCAGAGTTTGGCTGGCTGTGTCTGTCCAATCCTCCTCTCTACAAACTCTGGCTAATACCCAGATTTAACCTCACTCTCAGACTTGGACCAGGACATATATCCTGGACAACAGGCCAGCCTTCTGTGATCAACTCATTTTGTTCAATCTAAGCCATATCCAAACTTTAGAACCAACGTGGCCCACAAATCCTATGTCCTGCCTAACCTGCTCTGTCCATTTCAGACACAGAAGTAACAAAAGAAGCTCATGTGCTCAGATGTCATCATAAAAGTAAGAACAATAGGCTGGTTGGTGGTGGCACACGCCTTTAATCCCAGCACTCAGGAAACAGAGGTAGGTGGATCTCTGTGAGTTCGAAGCCATCCTGGTCTACTGAGCGAGTTCCAGGACAGGCTCCAAAGCTACACAAAGAAGCCCTGTCTTGAAAAACAAAACAAAACAAAACAAAAGAACAACAAAAAAAAAAAAAAACAAAAGAACAGTATAAAGGATCAAGGTATATTCCCCATCCTCTCAAATCACCAGTACTCTAGAAAGGTTTGCCAATGAGAATTATCTAGATCAACCCCAAGGCACAGAATTTAAAAGAATAATCATTGGCTTTATTGAAGAATTCAAGGAGTTTAAAGGAGACACAAAGTAGTAGCTCAATGAACTTAAAGAGAATAAACCCCAAGTGATGCCCAAGAAAACACAAACATAAGGCTGATGGAAAAGACAAAGACAATACAGGGTTTGAAAATTGAGTTAAACAAAAAGATAGATCATGGAATAGAATTCAAGCTGAAATAAAGATGGAGTTGAAAAATCAATCCTAATAATTCAACTGGAAAACCCAAAGGAATGAGTTAGAAGCCAAATGTATCAAGCAGAAGTCAGAATTGTCAGGACTTGAAGATAAAGGAGAGGATATAGACAAAATAAGCAATGAATATGGAAAGTTTAGGAAAACATAGGAAGAGAACATGCAAGAAATATGGGGCACAATGAAAAGAACAAACCTTCAAATTATAGGACTAAAAAAGATAGATAATTTCCAGGACAGCAGTGTAGATCTAGCAGACTATATCTTCAACAATACCATAGAAGAAAGCTTCCCCAAACTAAGAAAGACACACCCAATGTATCCAAAGACACACACAAATGAACACAGAACACCAGACAGAAGAAACTCCAGAGCATGTCATAGTTAAAACCTAAGTATTCCACACAAAGAACAGTATTGAAAGCTGCAAGGGAAAAACACAAGTCACATATAAAGTCAGACCCATCAGAATAACAGCTAATTTCTCAATGAAACTTTGAAAGTCAGAGAACCTGGAGCAATGCACTTCATGCCCTAAAAGAACAAGATTTTTAACCTATACTAATGTCCCCAGTCATCTGCCACAGTAGAAGCAGAAAGAAAATCTTTCCATGACATAAACAGTTTACATTAAACAGACCAAATCTAAAGAAATAAAATAAAAACAGTTTTGTCTGAATAGATGAAGGAGCACAACCAAAAAGACTGTAGAAAGAAAACAAATGAATTTATAATTACTGAAACACAAAGAACCCCTGAGAACACAAACAATAATGACAAGTATCAAAAACAAATACTTTTAATAATAACTTTAAATATCAGTGACCTCATTTCTTCAATCAAAATACATGGTCTGGCTGACTGGATCAAGAAACAAATGCATCCATCTGTTGCCAACAAAAAGCATGTCTTTGCTTTAAAGACAGGCAACATCTTAAAGTGAAACAAAGAACAAATGCACTCTGATTGATCAGTATGTGAAAGCAAGTAGAAATTGTCATCCTTATATCTGACAAAATAGATTTCAAACCAAAACTAACCACAAGCAATAAAGAACACTTTGTTCTAATCAAGGAAGCAGTTAACAAAAAAATTACTGTCTTAAACATATATGCACCAAATTCTGGTGCATGTAATTTAATAAAAAGTATACTGATAGAATTAAAGGCACATATTCAATACCTCACTTTCTCCAATAGACAGGTAATAAGAACAAAAAGTAAGCAGAGAAGCATCAGAATCAAATGACATCATACATCAAGTGGACTTAACAGATGTCTACAGAATATTCCACCAAAACCCCAACAACTACACTCTACTCAAGAGCACATGGGAGTGTCTCTAAAATAGACCATATCCTGAAACACAAAACAAATCTTTACAAATGAAAAAAGATTGAAATGACTCTGTATATCCTGTCAGACCATTGTAAAATAAAACTTAAAGCTGACAGCAGACAAATCTCTAGTAAATACACAAAGTCTTGGATTTTAAACAACTTAACACAGAATGCTGAATGGGTCAAAGGAGAAATCAAGAATGAAAGAAAATATTTCTTGGAAATAGATGAACTTGTAAGCATAGCACACCTTGGGGATATATAAAAAGCAATCCTGACAGGAAAATTTGCAACTCTACCTGCCCACATTTTTAAAAAAATCAGGAAGAGCACAAGTAATGACTTAATGATTCAACTGTAACTATGAATTTGAAAGAACAAACCAAATCCAAAACCACTAGAGAGCAAGAAATAGAATCAGAGCTGAAAATAATGAAATAGAAATAAAGAAAATAATACAAAAAGCAACAAATCTAAGAGTTGGTTCTTTGAGAAGATAAACAAAATAGACAGAGCCTTGACTTAACTAACCAGAAGAAAGAAAAGAAGACCCAAATTAACAGAATCAGAAGTGAGCATGTAAACATTACAACAATCATTAAAGAAATTCAAAATATTATAAGGGATATTGGAAAACTTGTACTCTATTAAGATGGAAAATTTAAAAGAAATAAATGCATTTCTAGAGTCAGTCAAATCACTAAAATTAAACCAAGAAGAGATCAACACCCCACGTAGACCTGTAACAAAAATGAGGAAAGTGAAATAATAATAATAATTAATAAATAAAATCTTTCAACTAAAAAAAAGCCCAAATTTATATGATCAAAGAAGAATCCTACAAAATTTTAAAGAAAATCTATAGGCAATTCTTCTCAAACTTACCAAAAAATTAAAAAATAAAAACAGGAACATTCTCAAACTCTTTCTATGAAGCCAGTATCACTCTAACACCACAACTAGGTAAACACACACACACATACAATCCTACCTAAAATACCAGTATTTCTGATAAACATAGATTCAAAATTCTCCATAAAAATTCTTCAAAAATTATTGCAAATTGAATTCAAACATGCATTAAAAAAGATTAGTGATCTTGATCATGCTTTATCCTGCATCTTGATCATACAGGGATGGCTCAACATGTACAAGTTAATAAGTTTTGAAAAAAAAACCCACATAAACTGACATAAAGACAAAAATAACAGGATCATCTCAATAGATGCAGAAAAGGCCTTAGACAAAATCCAATGTGGCCTAATGATGAAAGTCCTACAGAAAGTAGAACTAGAGATAATATAATATATTAGTATATTAAAACTAGTATAATAAAAGCTATATATGAGAAACCCACAGCTAACAGCACTCTAAGTGGGAAAAATTGAAGCAATCCCACTCAAATCAGAAACAAGACAAGACTGCCCATCACTTCCATATCATTCCAAGGTTGTGCTTGAAGCACTAGCTGGAACAATAAGGCAAGGGAGAGAAATCAAAGGAATACAAATAAGCAAGGAAGACAAACTATGCCAACTTGCAGGTAACATAATATAATACATAAAAGAGATCAAAAATTCTACTTGAAAACTTCTAAAAATGTTAAACAACTTCAGCATTCTGGCAGGATACAGAATCAACTTGCACAAATCAATAGATATTTTTATATAACAACAACAAACATATAGAGAAATAGATCATGACCACACTTCCATTCACAATAGCCTCAAAGAAAAGAAACTATTTATCAAGTGACGGTGCACACCTTTAATTCCAGCACTTGGGAGGCAGAGGCAGATGGGGATCTCTGTGAGTTCAAGGCCAGCCTGGTCTACAAAAAGAACTCCAGAAAACACTAATGGAAAACCATAACCAAGAAAGTCAAAGACCTCCGCAATGAAAACTTTAAATCTCTGAAGAAAGAGATAAAGATAGTAGGCAATGGAAAGAAATAAAGTGCTCAAGAATTGGTAAAATATTGTTAAAATGATCATTCTACTTTTGGCCATGTACAAATTCAATGCAATTCCAGTCAAAACCTGTCTCTCATTCCTTACAAAAATAGAAAACATAACCCACTATCCTAGAATTTATATGAAGTACAAAAGATCCCTGGTCATCGAGACAATCTTGGAAAATGCTAGAGGAGTACCAATGCATATCTTAAGACATATTAAAGAGGCATTGTAATAAAAGTAATAAGGTACCGGTACAAAAACAAACATGTAGGCAAATGGAACAAAATTGAAGACCCAAACATGAGTACACATAACTTCTACTATTTAATATCTGATAAGATGAAAAATAAGCCATATGGTGGAGAAAATACAGCATCTTCAACTAGTGGTGTTGGGAAAACTGGATGTCCACAAATAAAGATTGAAAAAAATCTTCTGTACAGCTAAGGAATCAGGCAACTGAGGGAAGAAGAGACACACAGAATGGCTAAGAAATATCCCTAGCAATTAGTGAAGTGCAAATCAAAATAACATGAGATTTTATCTTACCTCGGGAGAATGAAAAAGATCAACGGTGCAACAGATGACAGACACTGCGGATGATGTGGTAGGATTGCAAACTGGTACAGCCACTATGGAAATCAGTGTGGAAAACCCTCAAAACCAGAAAAAATCAATCTACCCTATGACCCAGTTATACTACTCATCAGCATGTGCCCAAAGGGCTAGACATCTATTGTACAGATACTTGCTCAGCCATGTTCATTGCAACTCTAATGCAAAATATCTAGATAATAAAAACCATTTAAATGTTCTTCAATTTATGTTGCATAATGAAAATGTGGTTTGTTGCTGTGGGATAATGCTCTTGTACATTGTAAAGATTTGTTGCTCATATTGGATTAATAAAACACTGATTGGCCAGTAGCTAGGCAGGAAGTAGAAACAGAGTGACCAGACTAGAATTCTGGGAAGAGAAAAGACAGAGAGCCAGCCAGATGCAGAAGAAGCAAGATAACAATGCCTCGCTGAAAAAAGGTACCAAGTCACGTGGCTAAACATAGATAAGATAAGGGCTAATTTAAGTTGTAAGAGCTAGTTAATAATAAGCCTAAGCTAACAGGGCTAAGAGTTTATAATTAAATAAGGCTCTTTGTGTTTCTTTGGGACTGAATGGCTGTGGGACCAGGTGGGACAGAAACTTCCATCTACAGTTTATATACTTCTCAACTGTAAAGAAAAGAAATAAATCCTTAAATTTGAAAGTAAATGGGTAGAACTAGAGAATGTCATATTGAGTGAGGTGATTCAGACCCAGAAAGACACGGCTTGAATGTTCTCTCTCATCTGCGGTTCCTAGCTCCAAATCAGATGTAAATATATAATAGGGTATAACATGAGAAGCCAGGAATGCAAAAGGGGTAACTGCTGAGAGAGAAATATTCGAGAGGGGAATTGCAGGGTACAAGTTATTTGAAGGAATGCATGGGAAAAAATGGATAATAGCTTTAAGGTGGAGATCAATACAGAAGAAGGGGAGAAGGGCACAACAGCATTAAGGATGTCTGAAAAGTCATAAGGAATTATATTATCATCTAGTTACCTAAAATAACATATAATACATACAGTATGTGTATACATTTGCAGTTTAAATGAGATTTTTCCCATATGGGCTGATGGTGCTCCCCGAAGAGCCGTGGACTATCTTACAAAAACTCCAACACCAAGAATGAGAAGCCTTCTTTCGAGTTGTTATCGGGATGTCCAAGAGACAGCCAAAATATTATAATCTATTGCTATTATCCTTGGTGAAGACACTATTTACCTTGGCCACAGAACCTAGAGCTGTCATCTGGTTCAGACCTGAAAGCCTCTTCTCTGAGGAATAGCTTTCATCCGACTAGAAGGCAGCGTGCAAGCTTCCAAAGAAGGGAAGCAGCCCGTAGTCCCATCCAGCTATGACTATGAAAACATCAACCAGCACGGCACAGCATCCCTGAGGTACAATGTACACACTTACCTTGATGGTAACCAGCAACACTTTTATCGGACTTGATGCCAGATCAACAGGAGAGAAACTGAGGCATGGATGATTGGACTTCCTTCTCAGAACAAAGATCTGTTTGGCCTTGGTTCATATTCATGCTGGCTCCCCAGCCCTGATAAGAGCTCTGCCCGTAGGGCTCACAAATACACTGCTCACAGATACACATTTCAACGGCTCATAGAAGTTAAAAACTCTCACACTGACTTTACCAACATACACCTGCACCATGAAGAGCAGGCCTCAGCTCCTCGGGAGCAGGGCGTGTCCATACCCAGAGGGAACTCTCACAGATGTGACTATTAAATTTCATGTGGCTTTGGCCTTTTTCTGGCCAGTCCATTTGTTTTGTTGCGGCTGTAGGACCACGGGGTTTAGCAAGGGATTAGTCTAATTGCACCTATGAGTCATGACCAATTCTTGGCTAATAATGACCACACTTCACCTTGCAGACTCAAAGCCATCCAGCTCTGTGGCAGCTCAATCCCTCCTTGTGGTTTGACCTGCTAAAGAGCTGGTACTGTCCAGTCTTGGTTTCCAGGGAAGCCAAAGCCACAAAGGGACAGATGCGACGCCTCCCTGGTCTTGTGCCAGGAAGAGGTGAGGTGGAGCCTGGCACCGAGCACTGAGCTGTCTTTCTATCCGGGTTTATGGAAGGAACACAGGTGGGACAGATGTTTCAGTGACAACACGGATCATTGCCGAGGATGGAACTGCCAAAGGACTCCGCAAATACACAGAGAGGAAGGGGGACAAATGCGGATCAGCGATCATACGTGTGCAAGTGCCTGGGGTCTTCGGCGATCCCATTACTCCCTGGTGGACACGCTCTGGGCAGCAATGGGTTTGAAAGCAGTCAGTACAGCTTTGTGTCCAGTTGTTGTTGAGCAAGTCAGGAGACGGCACAGCCACACTCCGATGGTGGCCGTTGTTTCTGACCTGTTTGTCGTGTGTCCCGTGCTCTGCAGCTGTGGTGACCTGCGGATCTGGGAGAAAAGTGCATACAGTGGCTTATGGAACATGGAAACTGTCACTTTACGGTGCCCTCTGAATTCATACTGCATGTGGGAAGTGGGATTTCACAAATAATCCTTCTGTAAAGACTCTAATTGATCCAGCACCACGTAAATGGAAACTGTGCATCGTGCTGCAAAATTGACTACAAATCAACACGGTAAGAAGTCTTCTCTGGAGTCTCTCACTGTTTTCCTAATTGTTTGTCTGTTTTCTGCTAAGGTTACAAACTCTTAGCTGCAAATCCTCAGTGAAGCATGAAACCCAGCAGAGCAATCCCTGGTACCTGGCCTGCAGTGAAAACCATGTCACTACCACGGGCCTTTGCACTCGCATGCACTACAGCTTGTGAATTTCCAGGTTACGAAAGAACCTATTTGGTTTCTTTTCAAAGTCATTTGTTTTTATTTGATACGTATGAATTTTTTGTCCATGTGTATGTGTATGCCCTGGGTATATGCCTGATGCTCAAGGCAGCCAGTGCATTGGATCACCTCTAGAACTAGAGTTCCGGATGGCTGTGAGCCACCATGTGGCTGGTGGGAATTTAGGTCCTCCGCAAGAGCAGCAAGTGCTCATAGTAGCTGAGCCATCTCTTCAGCCCCCTTCTTTCATTTTTGTTTTTGTTCTGTGTTGTTTTAGATTATAATTAGCATGGCAAACATCCTTTTCCTCATTATTTTATTTTCTCAGACTCTGGGATGAATATTGATCGTCTAGTTATTAAAATATATCTATTATAGAGACTTTCAGGGATGAATGTATATATACAACTTAGTTTTTACATACAACATTATACTAAAAATATGTTAGTATTGAATCACCCTGTGGTTGAGTGGGCAGCTCAACATGACACTGTTTTCTGATGTAATGGCGATAGTACTGTTCTAGGCTTTAGCCACTGTCTCCAGTATTCATATGTCAGCAGAATCAGTATGAGGTTCTGGGATCTAGTTTAAGTTAAAGAGAAGAGGAGAGGAAATAGAAAAATATTAAAAGTACTCTACCTTCCCCAGGAATCGGTAAGCCATCCACTTCTTATCAGTTTTCTAGGGAGTTCTTTATTTTCTTTATTTTATTTTCTTTTATATATATTTTTTTGGTTTTCGAAATGAAAACATAATCATAGTTTTCTCCCTTTCCCCCTCAGCTCTCCCTATGCACCTCCTTACACTCTCTCGAATTCACAGCCTCTATTTCTTCAGCTGTTGCTACATACATAAATGTATATGTATGTCTATTAATTCTTAAGCATATAAATACTATCTGCCCGGGCCAGGTTTCTTGTATATATGTATACAATGTTACTTGTGTGGATATGACTTCAACTGGTATCAGATGACCAATTAGGAGCTCTTCCCTGGGGAAGACTATTTTTCCTGCTCCCATCTTCCTTCATTGTCAGTAGCTCTTGATGAGGGATGAGGCCCCATGGGACTTCCCCTTCTATGATCGTATGGTCCATCAGTGTCATCCTTCTCAAGTCTTGTTTAGGCAGCCGTGTTGGGGAGACTTCATGGGTATAGCTTTGCTGAAGAAGCTCTCCACTCTTCCCATCTCCTCTTCCACTGTGGTCTCTCTGCCTTAGACACAGGAGCTGTGCTGTACACATAGCCGCTGGGGCTGGGACCACATGGCCACTTGTGCTATGCGTTTCCCTTGCTTGTGCTTTTCTGTGATGATCTCTGCCTGTTGTAAGGAGACACATAAAATAATAAAATAATGATTTAAAAACACAAATAAAGTAATGATTTAATAGGAGAAGAGGGAGCAGGAGGGGAGGAGGATGGGAAGGAAGAGGACCATATGCTGCTCTTACACAGGACCAGTTTGGTCTGCAGAACTCTCATGTCAGGAAGCTCACAACTGTCTGAGATGCCACCTCCAGGGGATCCCATGCTCTTTTCTGTCTTCCAAAGGCAAGACGTGAATATATACAAGCCCACACACAGGCACACAAATACGCAATTTAATTTACAATGAAAGAAAATTTTATTTATTTATTTATTTATTTATTTATTTATTTATGTATTTAAGATTTCTGTCTCTTCCCCGCCGCCACCGCCTCCCATTTCCCTCCCCCTCCCCCAATCAAGTCCCCCTCCCTTGTTAGCCCAAAGAGCAATCTGGGTTCCCTGCCCTGTGGGAAGTCCAAGGACCACCCACCTCCATCCAGGTCTAGTAAGGTGAGCATCCAAACTGCCTAGGCTCTCACAAAGCCAGTACGTGCAGTAGGATCAAAAACCCATTGCCATTGTTCTTGAGTTCTCAGTAGTCCTCATTGTCCGCTATGTTCAGCGAGTCCGGTTTTATCCCAGGCTTTTTCAGATTCAGGCCAGCTTGCCTTGGTGAGTTCCCGATAGAACATCCCCATTGTCTCAGTTTGTGGGTGCACCCCTCACGGTCCTGAGTTCCTTGCTCGTGCTCTCTCTCCTTCTGCTCCTTGAGATTTCTGTCCGGTGCTCCAATGTGGGTCTCTGTCTCTGTCTCCTTTCATCGCCTGATGGAGGTAAGCCAGACCCAAAAAGAGGAACATGGGATGTACTCACTCATATTTGGTTTCTAGCCATAAATAAAGGACATTGAGCCTATAATTAGTGATCCTAGAGAAGCTAAATAAGGAGAACCCAAAGAAAGAAAATTTAAAAAAATAAAAATATAAAAACCAATAGGACATACTAGAATGTTAAGTGTGTCTTAAGGAACATGACTGAATTTCAGTCAGCTACTGTGTTTTGTGGAGCCAGAGAAATTGCCTGCTGACCAGGGCTTTTGCGCTGGCTGCTCAAGATCTTAATTTGGAAGGGACCAACTGCGAAGGGCAGCTCATCATCGTCATTATCATCATCACATCATCATCACCACCACCACCATCATCATCATCATCATCTACAGCAAGTGTCAAGGCTAGTGAATGGCATGTCCCAGATGTAAAGTAAAATCAGACTGTGTTCTTTTCTTGGTTCACTCATACTGAAAGAGCTGTTCTCCAACCCAGAGGTCAGGATGAAGCTCTCCAGGACAGGACTGGGTCCTTTCCATTAGCTATCCTTCTCCTCCTCCTCTCTCCTCCCCTCCTCCTCCTTCACTCCTCCTTCCCACTCCTTTCTTCCTCTTCTTCCTCCTTTTACTCCTTCTTTTCTCCCCTTCCTCCCCAACCACTTTTCCTCCTCTTCTTCCTTTCTCCTCCCCTCCTTCTCCAGTGCCCCTGCTCCATTCCTCCCTTCTCACAGAGGAGTGTGACTTTTCAGCCCTACCCTGCCCCCAGGACCTCCTGGGCCCCTTCCTGGCCTCTCTTTTTTTCTGGTGGAGATTTGGTCCAGCTGTTTGTATGTGCACATCCACTCAGTGAAACTGTAGCCCACAGGTCACTCGGCTCAGGTCACTAAGCTTAGGCTCCAGGTGCAAAGCAGGGCAAAGGTCAGCGGGAGCCTCACTGAGCCCAGCCTGAGAGCTGAACACACTCAAGGGACATTTGCTGATGGGAAAGTTCCCTGGCCTTCGTTCTTGGCCAGGAAAAGAAAACACTGTTCAAACAGGTGGGTGAGCATTAGCTTCAGGGAATGCCGAGAAAGGAAAACTAGAGATCTTACCCCAAACAGTCACCGCCTGACCCTTGCAGGTGTCACCGGATCCTATATCCGGAAGTCCGGAGAGCAGCCCTCTCCCCTCCCCTCAGGGCCATTGCTGGACCCTTTGGGGGTGGTGCCTGCTGCCAGCTGCAATCAAAGGGCAGCTGCCCTCAGACACAGGCTAACCCTGCACATGGAAGGCCTGGGTTCTGCCACCTGCGTTTGTGAGGGGTTGAAAGTCTCTACTGCCGAGGGGCTGCCTGTGACTCAGAGAGCTCCTATGGGTGGTGGGCAGCTCTCTAAAGTGGGCAGAGATCCACACTAATGGCTAATTTGGTTTATAAATGTGTGTGTGTATAAAGCACTTAAAAATCTATGTGTAAAACCCTCCAACAATTCACTCTGGGTAGTTAACTGGGCCTAAAGTCCTATACAGAATTGGTCTCAGTAACCTGGGACCTCTGCATTTTTCTGTTGCCAAGCCCCCCACCCCACAATTTTCCCACCCCGGGAACCCAGGCAGCTCTGTGCTCTCTATCCTTTTCCTCCCCTCCATCGGAACTCTCTTCCTTGCTCTAGAACTCTCTGGGGTCCCTACCGAGCAGAGGAATGCACTCCTTAGATATCAATAAGTCGACACCATCATCTTAAGTGAGAATTCCCATGTGCAATGTGCCCTGGACTGGCCGTGTAGGAAGTGGGTTCTTAATTTTTTTTTTTTTAAGAACAGCAGGCAGCTGGGAGTAGCAGGAAAGAGAATAACATCTGTAGGTCTCACGTGGGAGCTAGGAGCTGAGCAAGGGGGTGTTCTTCATAGAGCCAAGGACCCTTTAGGGGTGACAGGAGGTGCGGGGGGTGGGGGAGAAGGAAGGGGGAGCACAAACCTGCCCTGTGGCTGAGACTGGGTGTGCATCGCCTTCACCTCTCTCCTGCTGCTTCCCTTCTCTGTCTCTTTCTGATTCTCACAGTTTTGAGACATGCAAGGCAGGTCTTCAATCTCATGAATCAGTATGCCTGAAGATGGGATTTTACAAGATATTAAACTTAATGCCTGAAGCCCAGTTCTCAAAACCCCAATAGCTGTGTTTTTCTCTATCTCACACAAGAACAAAGAAAAAGGGGCCCAAACAGCAGACCATGACTGCATTCTAAAGACCACATAGGTGCCTAATAGTTGCGCAACAAGACCATGATTGTATTCTTAGGGCCTTGTACCTAGTAGGTACACACTACTATATGATAAGTAACAAGAAGAGAGAGAAAATAGCAAATATATTATACCAAGAATATGTCTAATTTCCAAGTACATGTCATAAATCTTAATATTTAAAACATCCTGCAAATGTGCTTAGAAAATTAACAGTGCTGTACAGAAAGCTGAGAGAAACTGCGAGACCCAGCCATGCTTTGCCAAAGGCAAAATGCAGGGTAGGCGGATCGATGCTGTGACGGGAAACCAAGTGTGTAACCCAACCCAGAGTCTGCTAACACTCCGACTCTTGAACAATATGGCTCAAATACTCAGAGAAAGTTTGTGTCAAGAGTTTTATAGGGGACACTGTGAGGGAAGCTCTTTCTCTTCCTCACCAAATGGCCAAGCCTTAAGCCCAGTGCCTCATCAAACACAGTCCTCCTGCTCTAGATGAGCCATAACTCTCTCTCTCTCTCTCTCTCTCTCTCTCTCTCTCTCTCTC
>JABTXL010012322.1:541328-603085 GCA_025134845.1 Neodon shergylaensis | reverse complement strand
CCTCCCTCCCTCCCTCCCTCCCTCCCTCCCTCCCTCCCTCCCTCTCTTTCTCTCTCTCACACACACACCTCTCTCTGTCTCTCTCTCTTTCTCTCTCTCACGCACACATACAACACACAGACACACACCTCTCTCTCTCACACACACACACACCTTTCTCTCTCTCTCTCTCTCTCTCTCTCTCTCTCTCACACACACACACACACACACACACAGACACACACCTCTCTCTCTGTCTGTCTGTCTCTCTCACCTCTCTCTGTTTCTCTCTGTCTCTCTCTCTGTCTCTTTTTCTCTCTCTCTCTCACACACACAGACACACACCTCTCTGTCTCTCTCTCTCTATCTCTCTCTCAGACACACACACACACACACACACAGATACACACACTCTGCTCTCTCATTGTTGCACTGATTCTTTCTGAAGGCCATGCTATAATTGCCTAACTGCCTGTTCTAGACCCTTTCCTTTAAGAGTTCCTAACCTTCACAGTGCCACTGGGGACCCAACTTCTAGTAAATGAAACTATGGGGAACAGGCTCAAAATGTATCCAATCCAACCATAGCTTCATGAACATACAGGGTAGGCCATCACTACTGAGCCTAGCAAGATCCAGAACCATGAGAATTGACAAGGAAATGACTATTGTCATTTTCTAGCCAAGGATTCATAATTATTTACAGAGATGCTGCTTGGCATATTTACTTTAGTGGTTAAATGAGATAGTAGAAATTTGGAGGACAGTCTGGCACACGGTGTGCTCATAACAGTTACCTTACTGCCCAAGTACCCAGATTTGTGCTAACCCAAACGACAAAATTTTAGGAGTTGGGACAAATCTCAGGTGCTAAAGTCATTTGCCAGGAACTCTGGCAACCTGGGCTCAATCCCCAGTATCCACACGACAAAGAAGAAAACCACTGCCCACATGTTTTCTCCTGGCTTCCACATACATGCTGTAGAACAAACATGCACATAGTATGTAAATTTAGGTTTTCACCATTTGTCCTCCCCCAAGTTGCTTCCTATCACCCAAATACTTAGATCCCACACTCTCTTGCCCCAGATTCCTTTTGAAACTCAGGGGTGATGGTCTATCTTGTGACTTTACTTTGATAGGGTGTGTATCTGTCCTTGTTTCCATTGGAGAGATGCTCTCTAGGTTGTGGGGAGTCAGAACATTAGATAAACCTGTGCCCTGCTCTTCGATTGCTTAGATGCTGCCCCCAGGAGCCTACTGTCTAATGGCCATTGCCACTTCAGCTCCTAGAATATGGGTGGTACTAATAAAGCCCCCGGAAGTGATGCCCAGTGATTTCTAGGGCGTGGCACCAGCAGCCCGTCAATGTGCTCTCTTGGGGATAGCTAGTCCTGTTGAGCTGCTATATATTAATCAATAGGATGTAGATGTGTCCAGTAGTATATTCTAAGGAACTGGATCCCATGATCATGGATGATGGGGGAGAGTCTTCTGTTTTGTGTTAATTTTATTGGTTAAATAAAGAGACTGTCCTGGCCCTTTAATAGGACAGAAAATTAGGTAGGCGGAGTAAACAGAACAGAATGCTGGGAGAAAAAAGCCGAGTCAGGCAGTCGCCATATTTCTCCCACCCGACACAGCCGCAGGTTAAGATCTTCCCTGGTAAGCCACCTTGTGGGCTACACAGATTATTAGAAATGGGTTAGATCAATATGTAAGAGCTAGCCAATAAGAGGTTGGAACTAATGGGCCAGGCAGTGTTCAAAAGAATACAGTTTCCGTGTAATTATTTTGGGGCTTAAGTTAGCCATGCAGGCCGCTGGATGCCGGGGACGCAGCCTGGCACTTCCCCTTACAACACATGGAGATCACCAGAGCGTTCCAGTAGGCTGCAACTTCAGGAACAGCAGGAAGCGCTAGTCAAATCCAAGTAGAATCTGGACCTAGAACTCTGTCTTCTAAGTGAGAACTCAGTCTTTTCTCTGTGAAGGCATTCTGCTGACTGGACAGTGCGTGGCACATTGAGGAGGTATTGTGGTTTAGATCTGAAAAGTCCTCCCAAAGACTCATGCACTGAAAGCTTTGTACCTAGCCCAGGCCTGCTCTGAGGAGGGAGGGACAGTGGGACATGATTGGATCCTGGGTACTCTAATTGCATGGATGGATTCCCCCACTAATTGATTTATATGTTAATAAGATATTCTTCCAGGAAGAGCCTCAGGTGATGAATCTAAATTGAATGAAACAGTCACTGGGGACACAACGTTGATAGCCTGCTTTGTCAGTTTCTCCTCCTCTCATGTGGCCACCATGAGATGAGAAGTTTCATCCGTTGCCTTGCCCATCATGATGTTCTGTCCTACAACGGCCAGGAAATCAATGTGGTCAATGATAATAGACCAAAACAGTGCTGATATTAGAAGCCAAAATGTTGCAAATTTGTGCACCAGGGACTGGACCCGGGCTTTGCACGTGCCATAGAAGCACTCCACATTGGGCTGTATTTCCAGGTCTATATGAGCCAAAATCTATCATATGAGCTTTAATCTATCAAGTCATATATTTTTTCTCAAGTATATTGTGACAAAGACCTGGCCAACACAGAGGCTAGTTAAATTTGCTTAGAACCAATTGATATGTTTATTTTACTTAAAATTTCTGTTTTGAGTGATATTGAGACTGTTTGTCAAGTTGATATTTGATCAAAAATCTGGGTGCCACGGCCTGGTCAAATTGGAAAATAAAAGGTCATCACAGATCTTATTTCTTGGAGTCTGGATGCCGTGCTGTGAGCCATCAAACCACATGGAAACCAAATAAAAAAAATCCCAACCTGTTTGTTGAAGCTCAAGTGGCAGATATGGAGGTCAAGTGGGTGCCTCGGGAGGGCTCACACCCAGGTCTAGCTCTCAGTGTCAGTCATTCACATCTCTTAAGGTAAAGCCTGGGAGAACATGTGGAGGGAAAACACCTCCTCCAATCTCCCTATTCAGACCCATGACCCCCTGGATCTGTGTGTGCAGGAGTGTTGTGGGGTAATCTTTTTGTACACTATGAAGATGTGTCTTTGCCAAGGTGCCTTCTGATTGGTTTAATAGAGAATGACCAATAACTAGGCAGGAGAGGATAGGTGTGATTTCCAGTGGCACTTCCAGGGAGAGAGAGGAAGAGGAGGAGAACTCTAGGTGCGTGGGTGACACCAGGGAGATGCCAGGAACACACTGAAGAGGTCAGACAAACTGCTCAGAGTGGAGGTGACCAAGTCACCTGGAAAAATGCAAACGAACAAAAGCAGGTTAATTTAAGGTATAAGAGCTAGTAGAACAAGCCCAGGCTAATGACCAAGCTTTCATAATTCATAAGAAATCTCCGTGACAATATTTGGGGGCTGGTGATCCAAATATTGTATTCCGACAAGAAAACTTGTTTTTTGTTTTGTTTTGTTTGTCTTCCCTAGACATGAAGTCTTCTGTGGCCCATCCCATTTAACTTCTGTTTTAAAGCAATAACTTGTTTCCTTCATTTCATATCCTACCGTTTTCTCAGCAATCTGTATCCATAGGACACATCAGCCCGAGCTTAGCAAGAAACCCAGGTATGAAGATGCTGCAGAACTTCTATTATGACAAATAATTCATCTTTGGGTTTCTTGAGAGATACTCTTTTTCAAAGAAAAATTAAAATATGCTATAATTATCAAAGTCCATGCTTCTTTCCTTCTACAGAGACTCTCATGAGTTTGACTTTGAGACTGTGGGTTGAACTTAGGCCTCACACATGCCAAATTCTGACTCTGCCACCAAACAACACCTCCGGCCCTCTCTTTGGAATTCTGTGGATTCGCTTTGAACTGGCCTGGAGTCTCTCGCGGTGACAGGCACAGGGAGCACACGTGAATGATGAGGTTGCATGGGAAGGAGATGCATTTCTGGAAGGAGGCAAGAGAGAAACGGGCCATTTTTCTTCCTATCTGCACTCCCCAGTCTGACATGGGAGCCAGGACTACTCCTGCTCAGGGAAGACAGAGGTGAAAAAACCAACTGGCTCTGGTTCTTTACATTCTGACTGCTGGGGACTCTAATTCCATCTGGGATGTCATGAACAAGGAATGTTAGAAACAGACGGACATGTTTATGTTTCACCACGGTGTCAGCATTATTTCAGCCAGTATTCTTGGCCGTTCACACACAGAGGTCCCTTTATTGCAATCTTAGCTATCAACTCTCAGACCATACTTACACACAAACACACACACAGGATAAGGGTAAGGAAGGGTTAAAGAGGCTGCCGAGTTCAGAGAGGCACTAAGATGATCAGGACCAAGGAAAAGCCTCTATTGGGTTCCAGATAAGAAATCTCATAAACTTGTAGGCACAGGGCAGCTCGCAGCCCAGGCAGATACAGGTCCCTGTGGCAAGCTGTTTTAAAGTGTCAGTTTCAAGTGGGCTGTGTGTCACAGACAGGAGGAATTTCATTAAAGCCAGAGCTCCAGGACAGACAGATAGCCTTCATTTTGGCAGTTTTCCTGTATGAGGCTTATGACCAGTGACAGGTTGACAGGTCAACTGACTTGCCATGTCACGGTCTTTGGGTCCCTTTCTCCTATGGTCCGAGGTGAGGGGGCTTGCAACTAAAGTGACTAGCTGACTAGTGTGCCTGGTGTTTCTAATACAGTTCAATATAGGCACAGATAGCACTTTTTGTTGCCGCAGATGTAGTATTGATTAATTTATGTCTTCTGGTATCCTAATAAAAATGTCAGTTGCTTACTTTCATAAACAAGATGTACAGCCATTAGGTCTTAATGCTTACAGTCAAAATGGAAAGATTCAGGGAAAAACTTGTTGCTTCTAAAATGGCTCAAGGCGAGGGACCCCCTGAAATGTGCTGTTCCATGTAGCACACAGTGTCCTGGAGCAGAGGATGGGCTCTTTTCTTTCCTTTTTTCTTTTCTTTTCATTTTCTTTCTTCCTTCCTTCCTTCCTTCCTTCCTTCCTTCCTTCCTTCCTTTCTTTCTTTCTTTCTTCCTTTCTTTCTTTTTGGCTTTTGAGACAGGGTTTCTCTGTGTAGCTTTATAATCTGTCCCGGAACTTGCTCTGTAGATCAGGCTCAGCTTGAACTCACAGAGATACACCTGCCTCTGCCTCCGAAGAGCCGGGATTAAAGGTGTGCACCACCACCACCCGGAAGATTATGGGTTCTTTCATACAATTTTCTCTTTAAAATTTCCCTAATAAAGAAGGTTTTAGAAGCAGGGTATATCGACAACATCTGGAAACACCCACAGGTTTAGAAGGCGAAGGGGTGTCATTTCCGCAGGGCAAACCAGCCTTCCATTTCACTGGGAGAATCAAGGATGATGAAGCAGACGAGAATTCAAAGGCTATTGGCATTCTAGCCCTGAGATTCTCCGGAAGGTTGATGAGGTCACTGGGCTACAGCCAATCCTTAGCCAGGGTGGGCAGTGCCTGGGTCTGCCTGGGCACAGCATTTGCACTTGCATGGTCACAAATCATGAATCTGAAATGGAAGAGTTCCCAGGTTATAGCACAGGGTTCATCCCTGACACTGATGCCATTCATAGACCCACGCACAGGAGCTACTGGGACAAACGTAGCTTCTCAACTGGACCATTCTCTCTTTCTTCCTCATGACAAGCATTAATTAGGGGAGGAAAGGTTCCTTTTCTCACCTTTTGCTGGTCCAGGGGTCTGATAACAAAAGGCCAATTTACAAGAGAATGTTCCTATTTAATACCATAGAATTTTAAGGTTCTAAGTCACAGACCTGTTCACTTTTGTGCCTGGGTGTGATGAAGATTCTGGTCATTGACAAGTATAACTGGGGAGTGTACCATTTGGTGTAATGGTAACAAAGTGCAGAGACTTAGCTGGACCCATTGGTCCAGATTCTTTGATCTGTCCCTCTGTTTTCAGAGATGAGGTGCTTCATTTCCCATTGGTGTAGAGATGCTTTTTCTTGAATGGGGGCATTCTTACCCTCTTCAGGGGTGAAAGATGAGAAGGTAAGAGTGATGTCTAAGTGATATCGTGGGAATGTTCCAAAATTTATCTGTTAAAAGCTTGTCCAGCACACTGTTGGGAGATGACAGAACTTTAAAAAGGGAAGACCTAGTGACAGAAAGAAGTTAGGTCCTTGGGAATGTGCCCTTAGGGAGACATTCGATTCCTCATTTCTCTCTCTTGCTTCCTGCATACCATGAAATGGACAGCTTCCTCTGTACCTCACTATTCCCCTCCCGAGAATGGAAGAGGGGAAATGACCTTCTTAAGGAAGGTTCGTTGTAGGCTCTGGGGGAGAGCTAGGTTACTTGTGATTTGGGTGAGAATATCATAAGAACAGGCAGGGACCACAAGAGCAGAGCCTTCTCTCAGCTGGTCACTGTTGGGGTGTATCTTCCCAGTGATGTGGGAGTGTCATATATCAATCTGTTGATTTCATTGGTTAAGTAATAAAGGAACTGCTTGGCCCTCATAGGTTAAAACATAGGTGGGAGGAGTAAACAGAAGAATCCTGGGAGGAAGAGGAAGTGAGCTCAGACTCACAGCTCTGCTCTCTGGAGCAGAGAAGACATCACACAGCTCCTCTCAGGGCACACACGCGATGAAGCTCCAACCCAGGATGGACGTAGGCTAGAATCTTCCCGGTAAGCGCACCTAGCGGTGCTACACAGATGATTAGAAATGGGCTAAATTAATATGTGAGAATTAGCCTAGAAGAGGCTAGATAGAAATGGGCCAAGCAGCATTTATTTTTTTATTTTTTTATTTTTTTATTTTTTTTTTATTTTTTGGTTTTTCGAGACAGGGTTTCTCTGTGGCTTTGGAGCCTGTCCTGGAACTAGCTCTGTAGACCAGGCTGGTCTCGAACTCACAGAGATCCGCCTGCCTCTGCCTCCCGAGTGCTGGGATTAAAGGCGTGCGCCACCATCGGGGTGCTGGGGACGCAGCCCCACCGCTCATACTACAACATCCCAGGAGGCTTTGGTCAGAAAGGGAAAGCCAAGAGCTGGGCACAGAGTAGGGCAATGGAGGAATTTTGTCAAAAGGAGGCTTCAAGCACCAAACGACCCTAACCCTCAACAAGGGATACAATGTTAAATGTGAAGAAATGGCCTTTCTCACAGGAAACAGCAAATGCAAGCATTAGGAGTCCAGCTGGGAGTGAGGTAGAGACCCAACAGGAAGAAGGCCGGGGCAGAGGCAGATGTGTCAGAATGTCCAATGAAAGGGCCTATCGTGATTATTCTCTAGGCTCTGGGGAACAGCTACAAATGAGAGCTGTGAGCTGTCTTTGATTATTTCATTGTGTGGTTATTCAAGCTGCGGCAGCAAAACGGGACAGATGAATGCACAAGGAAAGTCCACAGACAGAGTGTAGAAACAGACGCGAGCACACTACCCAGGGCCGTGTGAGCAGTGTGAATGGCGTATGGGCCGTGGGCCATGGTTAAGTCTCTAGTTGCCTGGTTACCTCTAAGATTTTGCCATCTTAGCCCACTCAGAAAACTTAACAAAATACCATGGGCTGAGAGATTTCTAACCTGAAAAAAAAATGTTTCTCACAACTTTAGCTCGAAAGGCTAAAGTCAGGGAAGCTGGCTCATTGATGATGGTGTCTTCATGGTAAACTTGGCATATAATCTCTTTAGGACTTCTATCATGAGGATGCTAATCCCATTCACAGGGTTTCTGCCTCCCAGACTAATGATCTCCTAGCGTCTTAATTTCTCTAGTATTATCCACTTGAAAGTGAGGATATCAAAAATAAATTTTGTTGAAGACAGGGAGTGGGGCAAACAGAACTGGCCCTGAGGTGTTTAAATTATGTGACTATTGCCTCCTGTGGTGGGACAGTGAGAGTAGAGAGGTTCCCGTTCTGTGTGAGTCAGCTACTATAATGAGTTAATCAGCGTATACGAAGGACAGACTTATTTTGGCACCAGATACTATTTTGGACCTACAGTGTATAGACCAATGTGAACAGGGGATCTTAGAGGTGAAAACAAAGTCACTGGTCTCATGGCAAGGAAGCAGAAGTCACAGAGGAGGTGACCAGAATCCTAGATCTCCTTCAAGGGTATTCCTCGATGACTAAAAGACCTAACAGTCTAGACCATCCATCCCACTTCTTAGTGTTCCAGGATCTCCTAAGAGTACCACTAAGTCTCTAACAGGAGATTTTTGGAAGAGAATCTAGATCCAAACTACTGCAAGTTCTGACTGATTGATTAACTTGTAAGTCAAAGACATGTCTGGCCATCTAACAGAATTTTCTGGTTCCAGGAGCAAAAGGTTTTTGTTTGTTTGTGTTTAAGATTATAAAAAAAAATATAAGATGGAGAAAATTAAAAATATATACAACATGGTCAAAAGTTCAGCCGCGTTTGTTTGTTTATTTAAGAGAGAAAAATAATATAAGATGGAGAAAATTAAAAATATATACAACATGGCCGGAAGTTGAACCACGGGAGCAGTGTCAGAACCCTGCCTGCTGTGCTGCCTCGGAGCTCTGCTTTCTTTCCAGTAACTTGAGGCTGATAACAGCCTCTGCCCCTGTGCTTCTGAGGACCACTTGAACCAATGCTCTCAAGACATTCAGCTTGGAGCCCAGTGCACAGTTGGCACGTTCGCTTATTTCCATGTCAAATATTAACAAGCTTGGCATGAGGTGATTAACTAGCAAAGATAGATTGGAAGGGCAGGTTGAAGGGGAGTCACGGGCGTATTAAGATGAATCCATTCTCTGATTTATCATGGGCTGCATCTGATTAGCACACCGTAAGCTGAAACTATAAGCTGAAAGGCGTTCAGTTTCTGCAAGCTCCCACACACCCTGGCTTAGTACCAGAGCCCTCTGTGTTGGGCTGTTTCCCTGGTGGCCCAGTAGGAAGTGCACTGACTGTGTTGCTAGCTGCAAGAGAGTGACATACCACAGAACATGAATCTCGAGAGATTCAAATTCAGGGCAGCTTCTCCTCAAACCTACTGCCTTTGCTCTTTCACTAAATCCTAAAGAGGAACTGTTGCTCAGGGACTGTCTGCACAGTCGCACTGCGCAGCCTGAAGATGGGCAGGCTCTGAGTTAGAGCACTGCAGACAGAAAAACCAGGGAGACCTGGAGTCATCTGCTGAACTTCACCAGATACTGTGAGAGATTCGGGAAAGTGGAAGGGCTCTCTTCTGAGTCACTCACAGTAAATAGTTACTATGTACCTACTAAGTGCCAAGTACAGTGTGACCTGGGGGAGAGGTTGGGTACCGACAACTAAGAAATCATCTCTTCAAAGCATTCTCCTGTTGAAGGAGCTGCGGGTTGCATTCCTGCCACCCTGCTCCCAGCCGCCTGGCTAGTTTATGCCCCGAAATAACAACACACAAACTGTATTCATTTAAACACTGCCTGGCCCATATCTATTAATGTGTGTAGCACCCCAAGATGCGCTTACCGGGAAGATTCTAGCCTACGTCCCATCCTGGGTCGGAGCTTCACAGTGTCTGCCCCAGAGAGCAGAGCTAAGGCGTATGAGCTCACTTTCTCTTCCTCCCAGCATTCTGTTCTGTTTACTCCACCCACCTATGTTCTAACCTATCAGGGCCAAGCAGTTTCTTTATTAATTAACCAATGACCTTCCTCCATCATTCTCCCATTTCTTTCTTTTTCCTGTCCTCTCTATCCTTCCACGTCACTTGATCCTCAGATCTGAGGACGTGTGTGCTATCTGTGGGCTATCAGACCAGTGGTGGCAATACGAAGTGAGACACTGAGCTTGGCAGTGAATATGGGGACAAGGTAGAGATTTGTTTGTTTGTTTGTTTGTTTGTTTGTTGGAGATAGGGTTTCTCTGTGGTTTTGGAGCCTGTCCTGGAACTAGCTCTTGTAGACCAGGCTGGCCTCGAACTCACAGAGATCTGCCTGCCTCTGCCTTCTGAGTGCTGGGATTAAAGGCATGCGCCACCAACGCCCGGCCCAAGGTAGAGATTTTGAGGGCAGCCGTGGTGTAGTTGCAAAGGAAGAGCACTGGGCAAGAGGAGCAGTATAGGGAGGAGGGAAAAGAGGCTGGTAGTGTGTATGTGTGGGGCGGGGGGGGGGACCTGGGAGTGTGATGTATGCCATTTTATTCTGCTGGCTACCTATATTGTAGCCCTTAAAGGGACAGTCTGTGTCCTCTGCCCCACAGAACTCAAGGCTAGATTTTACCGACTGACAAAGCTGAAGCCTCAGTCTCAAGGGCTGATGCCATGCATCCTACCCTGGCCCAAGCATTCTTGCCTGTTCAGTAGCCTCCACTATTCTTAATCTTTAAGCCAAACACATCTTTATGCTTAAGAGGACATGGCCCCTGCTCCTCGTACTGATTTTGAATTTGTTGTTGGCAGCCATAGTTGACATCACTCAGAGTTCAGATACCAACTGGGAATGATGTCTTCCGCTCTCACCACCTCCCGCACCACTGAAGCAGCAAGACACTGCCAGAGGGACCCACAGATTTCTAGATAGGAAGAACATCAAGAAGGATAGTCAGAGCCAGAGTGACAGCAGCCCAAGAACCAGATGGCCAGCCCACCTGAAGTCAGGAGTTTATTGTGGTGCCTTCAGACAGGTGGCCGGGACTTTCCTGCTAGAGGGATGGAACACTCTCCATGTATCATATCCTATATCCACGACCTGCTGGATTACCATGTCCGCCCACCCCCACCCCCATGCCTGCTGTACCTTTGTTAACAGTGCTGTAACTAACAGCTCGGAGTGGTCCAGACCAGCATGCACTCTGTTTTCCGGGGGCCCAGACTGAAACATTGGGTGGTCTCCCTTCCAGCGCTTGTTTTCCCACAGTGTCAGCATTTCAAATCACAAGTCTGTGCTGCTTTGATAGTCGAGGTAAATAGTGGATGTAGATGAGGAAAGATACCATTCACCACTCCGCATGCAAAGCTGCCCCTGGCCCAGCTCACTCTGGGCTCGGGGTCCAACCTCCGGTTGCCTGCAGACCCTTTTCTGTCCGTCCTCAGTGGAAGGACCCCAGGCCACAGTTGGTTTCCATTTGGGTGTCAAGGAACCGTCAACCTCTTTAGAAATGTCAGGAAACCACAGCCTTTGGTCTTCCACCATGCACAGATCATTGTGTGCTTTGCCTCTCAGGAAGCGTAATGTCTCTGTTAAGATCCCCCATGCCACTGCCTGGCAGCCTGCGTGATTACCAACATCTGATGGGGGTTCACTGGGTCCTCCGTGGGCTGACTCACTCTGATACGAGGTTGTTGCTCAGGGCAGGTATTTTCTTGCACGGGAGTCAAATTGAGCCACCCCAATGGCTGCACATGGACAAGGGGCAATTCTCCTATGTTGGTGCCCAGTCCTTACTTTCCGTCTCATTTCTACAGAGCCACCCCATATGCAAAGGTGAGTGCTCCACTCTCTAGGGGTCAGTGGAGCATGGCTGATGTCAGTAATAACGGAGTCACCAGGTATGAAATCCGAGCTGTGAAATGAGACACACATGCCTCCAGATGGAAAGACAGACGCCACTTTCTTGTCCAAACCCATCCAGCGTCACACAGACCGCCACATTCCACTTCTGTTCATGGATGGCCCTGTTCCTGGGAAGAACAAGGTCTCCCTAGTGTGTGACAACCCAAGCAGCTAGGGACTCAGGCTATGACCATCGTTAAATGTCGCATGTCATACAACAGCTTCTCTTATGATGGCAGACTTTTACCAACAGCTCCTGCCAGCCTGTTTGGATTACTGAGCATGAATCCAGCCTTTCTCTTCTCGATGAGGAGAATAATCCAAGCTCCCTTCGGGAGCCCACAGGTCTAGTAAACCTTGCCTTCTTCCTCAACTACGATCAACTATGATCTTCCACAACTCATTAAGGTCCCCGCAACACCGGCTCCTCCAAGAGACCTCTACATTCCCTGGGAAGATCCTCCCCAGCTTTTAGCCCTGCCCCTTCTTTCCTCATTGTCCCATACCACAAACCATTATGCTATAGTTGCTTGCCAGTTTGTGTTCTCAGTGACTAACCCTATCAGTTTGGGAACTTCATAAGTGATAAGTAATCAGAGACCTTCTTCCTGACTTCATCACCAGGACCCTGGAGAACCTGGTCAGAATTAATACATGTGCAGGGGCCAGCTATGTGCTGTCAGGTCTGATACCAGCGGTCCCGTCTCCAGGACAGGGGGTTGGCAGGATGCCAGTCAGCTACTCCCCTCTGTTGACCAGCAGAAGGGAAGGGTGTCAAGCTCCAGTAGTTAGAGCATGGTGGCCCAGCACCTCTTGAGAAAGGAACACCAGGAGTAAGTGTGCAGAAACAGGGAGGCATCGGTACTGGAGGTTCCAGAAAGTTGAAGGTAAGAGATGAGGTCCTGATATAAGCTCTGGAGCCAGGCGACTTGCCCAAACCACAGCTGGTCAGTTTCAGCTGAGCCTCTGGGGAGGAGAAGGGCTGTCTAAACAGGAAGTTCACCACCCAGAGGCTGATGTGTCTTTGATAAGTGCTAAACCCTTCTGGGCCTCTTTCCCCCAAAACATTTTGCCATGGCGCTGAGGTACGAAAATGGATTCTGCATCTCCTCAACCCCATCACCATGCTCCAGAGGAAGAGACAGAGAGAAGCAGGAAGGAAGAGGAGAGGCAAAGAGCAGAGGGTAGCAAAAGAGAGAGAGAGAGAGAGAGAGAGAGAGAGAGAGAGAGAGAGAGAGAGAAGAGTGAACTAGAGAGAGAAATGGGGAGGTAAGTGCGCACTGCAGGGAAGAGGCTAGGAAGAGCTGGAATAGGCGTGCAGTTTCTCTACTGTGAACTACATATTCACAGGACTTGTAAAAGCAAGGCAGCCTTGTAGGGACAGCCTAAAATACCTCAGGCCTCCCTGTCTGTTAGCTCCCTGCCTGCGAAGAATCCTGTCCTTGTGCATGTTATGGGGCTCCTCATGACCTGTCTGCCATGCTCCCTTGGAGGGAGTCATGGTCCTCAACTTTCAAGAAGCAACTGGCATTCTTGGTATCCCCAACAGTCTGCCCACTACCTGTACTTGGAGACTCTAATACAGAGAGCCAGCTAGAATGTCTGTCACCCAGTGACTGGGCATGCTGTCACCTGCAGCCCCTTGTGTGACCTTGAAAGAGTTTTTCACTGCCCAAAGCCTTAGCCTCTAACACAGGGAGGATGAGTGTCACTCCTCTTTAAGGTCACTGTCAAAGCTCAGAAGGAGGGAAGGGCTGGAGAGGTGACCCAGCAGTGGCAGTTAGGAGCAATGGTTATTTTTCTAGAAGACCAGAGTTCAATTTCGAGAAGATTCATACTGCCTGGGACTCCAACTACAGGAGATTTGACGCTCCTCTGACCTTTGCTCATACACACACACACACACACACACAGAGAGAGAGAGAGAGAGAGAGAGAGAGAGAGATTTTAGAGAGAGCTCAGAAGGAGCAAGGTCAGGCCAAGCATCTGTCAACAGAACCCTGCAGACAGATGTTTCCCCAGGGTAGGTAGGCAAATCATAGAACCAGAGCACCTAAGACAAAATGCATAGTAGGGCAGTCTAACCAACTATTCACTTCTCCCAGGAGGCCAGCCAGTGAGCTTCCTGGCTGAACACGTGGAAGAGAAGACAGTCACGTGAGCCACTATTGAACCATGAGAAGCCAGAAGCAAAGGCTATGGCTGTGTTTAGCTGAGTCAGAGGGTCTTGTCCCTGGGTCAGATGGCATTTGTGACAAGCAAGCACAGCATTATTTTCCCACACTCTGGACAAGCAGAGTCATCTCAGACACTGACACTTGCTTCTGTCTGAAAGAGGCAGGAAGAGCTGCCAGGGCTATTGGGACACAAAATCTGAAAATCTTCCAGTGGATCTGGTGACCAAGACCGCGACTAAATGACTGGATAGTTGTTGAAGTGCACCCACACTGGACAGACGGACAGTTCACATCCTGCGTAGGATGGAGCAGAGACGAGACCTTTCAAACAACTCAGAGTGGTACTCAGTGTAAACTTACAAATTTCTTCTAGAAGTTTCCATTTACTATTCGAGAGCTTGGTTGAAGATCTGAAATAGCAGAAAACAAAACCAAAAGTCAGACGGCTTACTGAAAAGTGTATCTGGAGGGTGCGGCCAAGTCCAGGCTGACATCCCAGATGCTGGACATCTTGTTCTGTTTGTAGTCTCTTTCTTTTGCCTAACGGCCCCACGGCCACCACAAAGTCTTCCACCTCTTAACAAGATCAAATGTCCAGGTTGAGAGCCCTTGTCTCTCTCACCTGAAGGCTCTTACCGTGTAACACCGTATCTTCTGGGACCTGTTAAGAATATGCATTGCTGAGGTCCCACCCAGCCCTGCGGAGTCAGGAGCTTTGGGGAACAAACAAACCACATAATAAGAGAACATTGGAGAGATTCTGATTCTCCCCCAAGTCACGTGCTCCTGCTCCAGAGCGGTGATTTGCCACCAAGTGGAACACTGGGGTTACCTGTCGCACTTCGAAGCACCACACACCTGAGGCAGACTTCAGTGGTCATGGTGTACTGCAGTTCACACCTGAAGTGAACCCTAGACAACCATATGCTAAAGGCTTGATACTTCAACATACTTTTGTAAGGTGGAAACTTTGAAAGGTAGGACCTGATGGGAGGGCCTCAGATCATTGGAGGTATGCCTTGAAGTAGGCCTGAGCCCTGGTCTCCTTTCCTTTGCTGTCTTTCTGCCCCCTGCCCTGCCACATGCTGCTACCATGACAACTGCCTCCCTGCAGACTCCAAACAATCATGGGCTGGCATCTTAAAAACTGTGAATTAAAGGCTGGAGAGATGGCTCAGCAGGTTAAGAGGACTGACTACACTTTCAGAGGATCTGGGAATTGAATTCCCAGCACCCACGTGGCAGCTCACAACTGTCTACAACTCAGTTTCAGGGCCACCAACCAATGCACATAAAAAATAAATCATTAAAATTTTTGAAGTGAAAAAAGTGAATGAAAATGAATCTTTCGTTTCTGTATATTAATTTTTTCATATATTTTGCTATAGAGTAGAAAGTTGACAATGTACAGGGCCTGCACTCATGATCCTAACAGGAAGTCCCAGTGGGGAGTACTGGCCTGGCCCAGCCTTCCTGGGAGAGAGTTGTTTATTATGCCCATTTTCATCTGAGTTTGATTTTCTGAATCTCATTTACTAACCTTTGTGAGGTTTTCCCCTCCTTCCATCATCTACGCCATGGCACATAGCTGAAGGACCACCCTCCTCCATGTTTTTCCTGGGGTAAGTGCCAAACAAAAGATTTATAAACAAAGCCTTTGTCCAGAGAGTTTATACATGTCTAGTGAAAATGGTATATTGCATTTTCCTCTGGGCTGTGGTCTGTTGTCTGGGAGGTTATAGTATTTTATATTAAATAGGTTAAGATGTATTACTTATTTTGAGTGCAGTGGAAATTATGGTTTGGGTTAATATAATGTTTTCCTTGCAAATGTAACCATATGAAGGATTATGGAGAAATATTAGTTTGCCACATTATTCGCATTATTATAATCTGACCACGGGGAAATCCCCAAGGCAACCCCAAAATTGAACCCCATTTTGTAAATACCTAACGTGCATGGGAGACTTTGGCTATCTTCCTTTTTGGAACGTTAAGCCAGGCTTTGGCTGAAGGGAAAGGAAACACATTTGGATGTGACCGAGAGATGGAGGAACACTTCAGAGTGACACACCTATCGAAGGGCCAAGTCTCCTCAGGTGACTGTCTGCCATAAATAGTTGCATGTGTGGTGTGGTAGGCAGGGTCCAGCTGGTGGAGCTCTCGTCAGGCAGACCATAGACACTTCACCACTAGGGATGAGGCATGGGGCTAGGGATGAGGGAGGTGGGGTAGAGCAGAGCTGGTCCTCCCTGAAGCATCTCTTTAGGGAGAAGGGTCAGTGGAGGTCCGAGAATGATGTAGGAGAGGATGCCAGAGGAGGTGGAGGCAAGAAGGTGTGACTGGGGGTAGAAGGGGACAAGGGCTAGAGAGGGGTGCTGGGAGAGGTCTTGAGATGGTTTCAGACAAAGGACTGGCAAGTTTTGGTACTCTATGGCTCAGCAGGGTGAATACGGCTAACAAGAGGACAACTCTAAGTTGTGGGAAGAGAGGATTCAGAACAGACTCATCATAATGAAAGTATAACTGTGGGTACTATGGTCATTATCCAGTTTCCCCAGAAGTGAAAATATCACAGTACACATCACAAATATGAACAAATCTTATGTGCCCATCAGAGAGTAAAATTGAATGAATTGGCTCCTAATTCACGTACAATGTCTTTATTCAGTGTTTACTGTGAGTCACCCAAGAGGGGAATCTCAGATTAGACACGGCAGGTCTTTTCGCTTCAGAATCTGACATGCTGCGATGCTTGAGAGATTTCCAGTCGGCTGGGAGGGAAGGAATTGTTCACATCTGAAGTTCTAAGTGTGTAAGGTGGTTATTTAGTCCCTCCTAGCATTGAAAAAAAAAAAAAACAAATGTTTCCTGTTATTTTGCAAATTACATTTTCCACCAATTTCAATTTTTAGTTGTTTGGCTCTATTCCTGCAGACTCTCCCTGGCTATAGCCAGCAAATCATACAAGCTCTGAGCTTATCATTCAAGTTGCTGCAAAATGCAAAAGTCCCCGAACCTGCTTCCCTTACACCGAGCATCAAGGATGATGGTCTCCAAAGGCCATCATGCAAGACCAGAGCTGTCTCCAAGGCTGGCTGCTCCCCCTGACCCTTCTCACTATAAAAGCTGCTTGAATTGGGTGTGAGACAATACAAAGGCATTTCTCAGCACTGTGGGATCTAGTTCCCCTCTGGTCTATCAAATACCCTTTTCCTCCCTACTTTTTTCTGTTGCCATCAATTAAGTGTGGTTTGTTCTCTCCAAATGTCATATTGACAGTTGATTGCCAAGTGGCAGTGCTCAGAGGCAGCCCCACAAAGAGGATTTGGTCACTAGGAGATAAGAACTTCCTCTCAGGGCAAGATGAGTTCTGTCAGCCCAACCCTGAACATTGTCTCTCTTCCTGCGCCTGCTTGCCCTGCTTTTCCACAAGACTGTGGCTAAGCCCAGGGTCGTTAACCAGATGTGGCCATTGATCCTGGCCTCCCAGGCTCCAGATCTGGGATCTGAGTAAATGCCTTTCCTATGTGAACTGCCCAGGCTCGGATTGTGCTAAGACAACAGAAAGCGCATGAAGACATCCATCTTGTCTTGCTTCACTTTGATGCTGAAAATGGTGTGAATATGTGAACAAAAATGATGGGGAAGGAACATTCCAACCCTGGGACCTGCTAAAAGGTGCTTGGCTTTGATCCCCTTCTTGTGTAGCAGCTCGTGCTCTGTGCTGTCTCAGCCTTCCTGAAACATTCCTGCTGATCACTAAGCAAGCTAAGTAACAGGCTGAGTGGTGTAGAGGGACCTTGGTGGAAGTTTTTTTTTTTTTAACTTTGAACATTTTGTTATTCTATTTTCTCATTCTATGCTTTCTGTCTGGGTGTGAGATCATCTGGTTACGCTGAGAAAGGGCCCATCTCTCCCTGTGACACTTGTGTGGTTGGTACTGGAGTTCCTGGCGGTACAGCTGGCCGCATGAACTTGCTGAGGCTAGAGCAATCGAGAATGAAGGATGGAATTCGGGAATCTGCAGTCTCAAGAACACATGCATTCAAAGCCGTGGAGATTTGTGCTTTGCCAGCCATCAGCAAAATTAAGAAACGCTAAAATGCGGAAGCAAGACTTTCTGTTCACAGGTGACGGAGCAAAGGTGGTTTCTTGCCCCATGAGCCAGCAGACATACAATTAGACACGCCTTTCCCTCCAGAATGGTGCAGGTTCAATGCTCTAAGGAGCCCTAGGGTTTATGTCCGGAAATGTGGCTACCCCAACCCCTCTGAAGCTGTAGGTCACAGAGCTGCAGTGGGTGGCAATTTACATAACCTCTGGTTGTTTGTTTAAACATTCTGTTCAACACAGAATTAAAATGTCTTGCAACGAGTCTACGGAGCTTTAGGTTTGATCCCAGAAGCTAGAAATTTCCCTGAAACCCTATAGAACGGGTAACCCCTGCCAGTGAATTCAGGGCCAAGAGGGATAGTCCTCAAAGCGCAGGTTGAGTACAGAATCTCACAAAAGACCAAGCCAGAAGCTGAATGGTCCCCAGTGTACCCTAAGGGCAAGGCCAAACCCCTAAGCACAATGCTTTAACACAATTCCTGAAACCTGATTTCTAATACTATCCTGTCCTTGATTCCTGCAAAGCTCTCAGGCCAATCCCAGCAAGAATACGGGGAAAGAAGCTTCTAGAAAAAGATTGAGGAGGCCACAGTTCTCTGGAAACCCTGCTTCTAATGTAGACAGTTGACTGAAAGGCTAGCATCACTAAGAGCACCCCATGCCACGAAGACCTGTGCCTAATTGCAGATGAGACAGAAACAATGATCTAGAAACAAGAACCCTACTCAGCAGTCACTGGCCACTACTGCATATCCAGCCCCAGGAGTTAGCCACCCAAGTCAGCACCATGCCAAGACGGGAAGGAGTGTGCACAAAGTGATGGAGGACTCTCTCTAGGTCTGCCCTTGGGACTATCTAGACCTGCTCTTGACCACGGGTAGCCCTTTGTGTCTGGGTTACCCTCATTCTTCCAATTGTGACAGGGCTAATAATAGCCTGTATCGAGAGCAGCTAACCCTGCCTCTGACTGACATAATTGATATCGTTTAGGGGTCTTGACTAGGTTTGTTTTTTTTCGCCAGTTAAAGAATTAAGAGGCAGGAACAATCTCATAGCAGGTAGCAACAGAGGAATCTCAAACGCCATAAACAGGAGCAGACAAAACCAGCAGTGGAAGAAGAACATTTACTGAGATGAGAAAAGACATACATGCAGCGAGCACGCAGAGAAAAGGACCCTCTGCAAAGCAGCGGGGGAGGATTCAGAAAGCAGAAGAACCCAGTTTCCTCCTGAAAGCTGGGGGGTTTAAAAATCTCTGAAGGGTTTTCCTCCCTTAATTTCGGATTGGTCAGTTTGAAAAAACAAAACAAAACAAAACAAAACAAAAAAAAACGCTGGGATGGATGACTGTTTGTCAACTCTTGAACCGCTGTGCAGCACCCCCAACTGGCCTCGAACTTGCTAATGAGAGACAAAAGCCAACAAGGCCTTTGTTTTACGCTACCAGACTTTTGTCTCAAGTCGGGAGGGAGGGCAAGGAAGAAACCATCCATCTTGGAAATTTGCCACTTTTATTACCTAGCCATGACCCCTCTCCCTACCTGTCTGTCTAACTCCTGGTATCTCATAATTAGCTCTTGGCATAACTTTATTGATGGCATTTCTCTGCCAGGTCTCCTTCCTCTGTGCCAAGAATCTAACAGCTCCTTTCCCAATTCCAGGCCATTTCTTCCTCCTGCCTGTGTACCTGTAGCTCCCTCTGACTCCTGTCTGTGCAGCATGCCAGGTGACAGAGACACACTGTGTATGTGTCATGGGCTGGGCTTCTAAGAATCCAAATCCTATCATCTCCTGTACCCAATGCCAGCAAATAGGCAGAAGGCAAAAATGTGCCCAAAGATACCTGTTGAGTTTCAAGGAAACTCCACTCTGTCATTGCAACATCTTTCCATACTTGGCATCTTCATTCGATTCCTCAGTGTCCCAGTGTCTGTGAGCCAAACAGTTGGCTCAATTAAAAAGCAAGACAAACAGACAAACAAAAACCAGTGAAGATTCAAGGTTCTACTGCTTTATACACACAGCTGAGGAAAGCACTTAACTTGCCTGGATTCACATCGCGCAGGTGGAATCTCATCTGTCTGGAAAAACCGGGAAGCAGGCAGGTAGACCAAGTATCTGCTGCAGCAGAGGGTGAGCGGACACTGAGTTGATGTCCCTCCCTGTGCTCTCGGGTTCCTCCTTGTTCTACCTGCAGAGCAGTTAAGGGCCTCTCTTTCTACCCACACAGCATCTGTTTATGGATGGAGAGCCTCAGCAAGGGCTCCTGAGCCCTATGACAGCACATGTTAGGGAAAAAAAAAAGACTGGACTCCCAGATTCCCCAGGGAGAATCAAGAGCCTCCACGATGCTGTTCAGTCACACTTCCGAAGTCTTCAAGCCATGGATAGGTCCTGATGCGGCTGAGGTGTCTCAAGTTCTGCCTGCTGTGACAGCAATGAACTGGGGTAGCCTCAGATGCAGTCTGAGAAGGGATGCTGGGAGTGTGCTCAGATGCCAAGAGGGAGGTGATTTCCTTATTCTGGGAGAGCATGGACTGCACCGCACACCTACTATGACAGTTTGAATGCCCCGACTTTCCTAGGAGAGGTACGGGGTGCTGTAGTCACATGTACATGGATGGCATGAGGGGCCAACCGTGCCTCAGTCTGAGTGTCCGTGTTTATAAGCTAGATTAGCGGCATCTCCCTTTGCACCCCACCTCCACCCCCATGGAAGCTTAATCCTGCAGAGTTATGTGAATGCATTAGCCTCCTGTTCCCCTTGGCCTCCTGAATGAGGCACCTGAACAGCATGATGAACTGGAGCTCTCTGAAAGGAAGAACCGGAATGAACTGGTCCTGGGTGAGCCTTGTTCCCAGGTGCTGAGCACTGGAAGGTTCCCATGGTGGTCAAAGGGAAAGCTAGTGCCCTGGGGCTCAGGAACGCCCATGTGACCTGGGCCAACAGTCCCAAGTTTGGAACTGCCTAGAAAGAAGCAAGGACAAGGTCAGCCTGTGGCTGCATCTGAGGCCCCGAAGACTGGCTAAATAAGACCAGTCACTCATCTTGGGCCCATTTCTATGACTACAGTTCACAAGATGGCTGTCACTGGGAATTCCGGGCACACCCTATACTACCAGCAACCCAAACCAAGCTCTTGGCCACTAAGCCAACCTCTACTCCTCCCTCAGCTGGCCGTCCTTCGGCAGGCAATAAGCATCTCTCTGTAGGCCTGTCCAGAAATCCAAGGGTTGCAGAGGCCTATACCTAGGCAGGGCTGTGGGAAAGGCCTGGAAAATTCCAGAATGAAAGCAGAAGAAACTCACAGGGATGGGCTCATGTTAAGAGCAAATAGGTATCAGACTTCCAATGCATCACTTCTTGGTTGGGTCCATCCGTCAGGCAAATGGCCTCTAGTAGCTGATCCTTCATGGAACTTTCTGTTGACTTCTCTGCTTGACAGTGTCTGTGGAATCACACTCCTCTGGGGCCCCAGCCATGTCCTACAAGTCAGACATGTGCAGAAGCGCTAGGAGCAAACACCTGACCAGAGGGATGTGCACTTGCAATGGTGGCTCCCCTTGCCCACCTGATCACTGACTGCACTGATCTAGACTTACAGGGTCCCCGCCCAACAGTGATCACCACTGTGGTCCCATGGTCTGCAAAAGCAGTATACTCAGGGTCTGGGGAGAGACAGGAGCCCTGAGAAGAAGGTACCTCTGGGTAAAAAGATGATTTTAGGCTAGGCCTAAAGGACACAGGCAACTTCAGTTTATCTTGTGATAGAACCCAGTAAAGGGTCAGATGCCAGAGTCTGAAAAATATTGGCATGAACTGAATTTTGGCTCAAAGAACAACTTACCAGTGTTAAAGTTCTTTGCCTCTAACCGTCAAAATGAGCAAAGAACATGTGTAACATGTTAAAAAGTCCTGTTGATTTATCAGGATTCTTCAAAACCTCTTTTTAGTATTTCCCGTGTCAGCCAGAAAGATCAATTAGGCAAAAAAAGACCAAGTCCATGGCATGGGGCCTTTAGCGATAAACCAGCGCATCTGGTCAGGGAGCACAGTGGAGAACAGCAGGAGGAGACAGCACAGGCATGCTATGTTGGTGGGAGGGAGCATCTGCCAGGGCTCTCTGAGGATGCTACATGGGCAGTAGGCAGAGGCCGCTTGTTTGTTTCCCAGCCACCCAGACCCGAAATAATCATGCAAAAACTGTATTGATTACTATATACTGTTTGTCCAATAGCTTAAGTGTATTTTTAGCTAGCTCTTATACCTTAAATTAACCCATTTCTATTATTCCATGTATTACCATGAGGCTTATGATTTACTAGCAGGGTTTCGGGGTGTCTGTCTCCTTCGGTGGCTACATGGTGTCTCCCTGACTCCACCTTCTTTTCTCCTCTATAGCTGCTTGGAATTCCAACCATGCTCTATTCTGCACTGTCATACACCCAAAATAGATTCTTTATTAACCAATAGTGATAAAATATATTCACAGCATACAGAGGGGAATCCCACATCAGGCAGAGACTACAAGAAGGAAGGGGTGAGCCATGTGTTGTGAAGGCTGTGGAGGACTGCCTCAAACAACATCCCTGCTCACATAGGAGTCTGGTGTGAACAGGGAGGAATGTTCAGAGTGTCTGTAACAGAGATGGGGAAATGGAGATGGCAATACAAATTTCTATACACATTATTCCACATGAGACAGATCTCTGGAGGCTTTGAGCTGTGGTGTTGTGGCCTGTTATTGTCATAGACCAATCTGGCTTCTGTTGAAAACTGGATCAGTCAGGAGGTTAGGAATACACATGGCTTGGACCAAAATGGTAACAATATGAAGTGATTGGATTCTGGAAGCATTTTTCAAGTAGCTCACTGAGTCAATCAGAGTTGAAAGGGCAAACAACAAACCAGACGATTATAGGTCTTTGGCGTGAAGCATAGGAAGGATGGAGTAGCTGTTTGCAGAGATGGGGAGATGGGTTGTGAGAAAAGGCAGAGTAGGTTTTCAGTTATCTTTTATGCACATTGCATAGTTCATAAGAGAAGGTATGTGTGGGTCTGGAAGCTCGAGAGAAAAGCTGGGAGGGAGTCAGCACTCGGATGAGTGTCTCCATGGCTACACAGTGTTCGAGGCTGCACAGAAGGGGCACGAGGTGCTGTGGCAGCAGCAAAAAGATAAGAAGCAGTCTGAAATAGTTCTGGATGTTTCTGTGCTGAGATGTCAAAGAGAAAGCGGAAGCAGTCAAGGGCTGTGAGAAAGTGAAAAGCTGGAGAAATGTTCAGGAGGTGAAGTCCTGAAGGTGAAGCAGGAAGTGCAGGGGGGGAGGGGTACAATGTCACATGATGCTGATGGACCAAAGACTCACAACTTGCTTTCCTGATGTGACTTCCTGATGACCTTAACAAAGAATGTCCTCTGTCCTTAACACATCATGTCCTCATGATGTGAGTGGAAGGATCAATGTTTTAATTGAAATTGAGTCAAACAAGAAAGGAGTGAAGAAAGCAGACAGAAATATGGACCACTACGGAGGACTTCTGTGTGACAAGGAGCAGACTCTAGGGAGATGCAAAGGTATGCATAAAACATAGAAGTGCCTTTATTTATTTATTTATTTATTTATTTATTTATTTATTTATTTAATAGTGTGAACTTGACTTTAGTTTGCATATGAAGTAATGGGTTTCACTTTGACATTTTCATGTATATCTCTCATTTTTATTCCCATTCCCCTTTCCCTGCCTGTTCCTATGCCTCCTCTGCCATCTCACTGACTCCTTTCCCAACCCCGGAGCACCTTCTGCTATCATGACATCTATACCACACTGCCTATTCTGGCCCTCCTCGCCCCAGACCTCCCCATCCTGACTTACAGACCTGACCTAGTTTCCTTTCCAGTGTGGTGGAAAACCCATCACCAAAAGCAACATAGAGAGGACAGGTTTGTTTCACCTTACAGCTGGCAGTCCATCATGAAGAGACATCTGGTCAGGGACTCAAAACAAAGCAGGAAGATGGAGGCAGAAACTGAAGCAGAGACTGTGTAGGAAGGTTGTGTATTGACTTGTTCTCCATGACCTACTCTGTTTGTTTTTTTTATAAAACCCAGAACCTCTTACCCTTGGGTGGCACACCACACTGTAGGTTAGACACTTTCACATCCCTCATTGGTCAAGAAAAAGCTCCACAGACCTGCCAATAGGACGGTGTGGTGGAGGCATTTTCCCAGTGAGGTTCCCTCTTTACAAGTATATGTGAATTTAAATTCAGATTCTACACATGAGAAAAAATTGCAACGTTGTCTTTCTGGGTTTCATTTTGCTTAATGTCATCATCTCCAGTCCCATCCATTTCCAAAAGACATGACTTCATTCTTCGTTACAGCCAAATACAATTCTCCTGGGTGTGTCTTTATCTATCATCTATCCACTTATTGAAGAACCTTAGGCTGATTCACCCTATCTTGGCACCAGTGTTACTACTACAAGAAATGTGTGTTTCTCCTTGTCTAGCACCACCACCACTAGCATCTGCTGTTTTCTTCCTGGGGTCAGAAGGGATCTCAGAGCAGTTTTGCTTGCATTTCTATGACGGCTAATGGTGTCAAGTACTTTTCCAAATATTTCTTGATCATTTGTACCTTTTCTTATTTGTATCATCCCCTCCCTTCTTCCCCCCAAACATTTAACTTTTTGTTTCATTGACTCTTAGATTATTCTTTACCTTATATTTCATTAATTTCTGCCCTGGTTTTCATTACTTCTTTCCAACTGCTATTTAGTTCGCTCTTGTTTTTAAAGATGTTGGTGTACATCATTAAGTTATTTATTTGCGATATCTCTGATTTCAGGATGTAAACACTCACATTACACACTTTCTTCTTAGCATTGTCTTAGTCGTACTCCCAAGTCTTGCTATAGACCATGGGAAAGAGAAGAGCCCATAAGCTCCACATGCTGTTGAGCCTGTCTGTGTTGGACAAGTGTCCATTGTCTCCCAGACCTGTTCTCAATGCAGCTTCTCTTCTGTGCATACCAGAGGTCTCGCTGGCCACATTTATCTTCGAAGTCTGCAGGCTAAACAGGTTCTCCTACTCCTATGGTACTCTTCAGATTCTGGTCCCTGAGCTGGTTAATGTTCCAGCTGGGGGATGTTTCCCAAGTGTACAAGTAACGTGGGAGGCAATGGCAGCACTGAGAGCTGCACAGGCATCCCAAAGTAATGTGCTGGAGCCTCCGCAGCAGTAGTAGAAGATAAAGGGCTTCCAAAGTTGACTCACTTGCTGACCCCAGGCTCCGGGATAGGAAAGTTCTTTCTTCTCTGCTGATGAGGTTATCTGTACTTTTCAGCTTGTCAGTATCTGTCCCTCCCACGCACGGTCATTGCTTTCCAGGGCTGTTTTTCACACTGGGATGGTTAAATTCAAGTACTGTGTCCTGTGATGGTTTCCAGCTCTCTACCCCAGGGTAGCTCAGTTTTAAACAATAGGTTCACTCTCAATACAGAGCCAAGCCACTGTCTTCTGAGTCATACAGAATGAATACCAAATACACACCATTGAGATGGCTCAGCAATTATTCGTCTTTGGAATAGAGTTTTATTTTCTTATTCAGACTTGTCCTTTGTTGGGTCACAGCTAGGCAACTTGTGGTTTGCAAATTAACTTGAAGGCAATATTTTCTTTTTCTTTTTTTTAAGATTTAAAAAAAATATTTACTTCCTTTTATTCTCCATGTACCTGTGAGTGCACGCATTAGGTATACATACCATATGAGTTGCAATATGTGTGAAGGTGGGACTTAAAGGCTGTTGGGGACTAGTCTATGTGGGTGCTGGTTACTCAGCCTGGGTCTTCTCCAAGAACAGAAAGTTCTTTTAACCACCCAAGCATTTCCCCAACCACAATCTTTTTTCCCCACCAGAGAGATAATGTTAGCATGTTGTTATAGAGCAGGGTCATCCAACCTGCAGCGTGTAACCCAGAAAAGTTATGAATGCAGCCCAACACAAAACCACAAACTTATCTGAAACATTACAGAACTATTTTTGGTAACTTGATTACGTGGTTCTTGCGGGTGAGTTTTGAAGATGACGATATCATGCCACAATATCATGCAAAATAAACTTATGTGTGCTCTTAATGTTTCTATGCGAGTATGTCTTCAATTTTACCGAGGTTTGTGGCTTCCAATCATGTTATTTTCTAAGCACAGACTCTCACATCGGCATCGTCAGACATTACATGTGCTCATGGTAACTTGGGGAGTGAAATGTGGCCATTGTCAATGCAGACTTAACCTACCATTACGAATGATATTCCGTGTTGCTTAGAAGACAGGTAAGTATTCTTACTTGATGAAGGGTGTTGCGCACTTCAGCTATGCCCTGTGGTCTGTCTGCTGCATTTTACACTTGGCCCTCTGCCTCACCCAGCATTCCATGAGTCATACAGTAGTCCACAGGAACTATGATCTTTACAAGTCTGAGTGCCCAAGCATCTCTTGCCACCCTCCCCCACCCAAGCCGGCTCCCTTCCTTTCTCAGCAACAACAGGAGGGCCTGGCTTCTCTCTGCCTTGTTCCTCCTTGGTCTCATGGGCCAAGATGTAGACACTACCCTGTTTAAAGCAAAACTTAACAGAGTACAGTTGCTGAAAATTGAGAGCAGATTATAGCCCAGGAAGAGCACCAGCCCTTGGCTGTTGGTGTTGGCCTGTGGACATCAAGTCTCTCTTCAAGTATGCTCTAAACACACGCCATGACCAGGTCCTGGGAATAAGTCCTCGTGCAAGACATATAGAGCTTCTGTCTCAGCAGGGCACTCCAGGGTGGACTTCATTTGGAAATTCATGGTCTTTGGCTTATCATTGCACACACAGGCTAGGAGTGGGTTCTAAAACTTGTCAGGCACTCTTGGGGCTATAGTTCTAGACAGGCCAGTGGATGTTCAACTGTAGCCCCACAGGTGATTCTGAGTCAGTCAGTTTGGTGCTGGCGGGTGTCTTTAGGGAAGGAAGACAATCCAGGCTCTAAAAGGACTCTGAGCTTGTTCTATATGAGGAGAGCCTGGGCAATGTCTCTGTGTCTTTGATCAACTTAGGGCAGCAGGAATAGTGTAGGACACTTCTATGGTCTCAATAATCTTTCATTGGAATTTCATCTAAAACCACGAAGTGGGCTATAAGTAGATTCCTGGGAAAGCTTGGCAGGGGTCAAGGAGATCTCTAGCAACTCTCTCTGCAAGCACTGGCCTGTGGCCTCCTAACCTGGCCCACGTGGCCGAATGGACTTAGAAATGGCTTTCTGGTATTGGTGGAAGCTTTCTTTCTGAATGGAAGCAGACTTAGAGCCCAGGGAGCCCAGGTCAGGGTGTATGGGCCAATCCCAGTGCCTTCTAAGCTTCTCTACTGTAGGCTCCCTGGTCTCTTATCCACACCTCTCTCTCCCTGGATCCTGTAGTTCACGTTTTAGCCTTCTCTACTTCTCCTCTAAGTATCCGCAGTCCAGAGTGTCAAGTCCTTGGTGTGAGCACAGAGAAAGAGAAGCATAATGTCAGGCTGTTTGAAACATATCTCTGTATTCTGGCGACAAGACTGGCCCATGCATCTGGTCACCCCCAGTCCATGGCGATGCTGGAATCCCCATGTGCAGCCCCTATGGAGCAACTGCTGCTTCTAATTCATACAGAATTCCAGTGTGCTCTGTAGACTGGCTCTCAAAAGAGTATCCTTCCTCTCATGTCCCAGGGAGCTTTCACTGTAGCCTAAATTAGACGCTGTTTTCTGCCATGAGCTTCCCTCACACTGGCTGTCCTGTGCTGTTTGGAAGTGTTTCTTCTTTGCACTTGGAGAGGGAAAGGGGCATGGTGTGCTGTGGACATGGACTGTTTGGAGAGAGAGTTGGTTGTCAGGTCCTGGTACTGAAATAACAGCTTGGTGCTCTTGTGAGGACATTGATCTGACCCCAAGGAGCCAACAAGGGACCAATGGAAAGCACCCCCTGATCAATGAATGTGGGGAGTGGGTTCATTCTCATCATTAAAGTTTTGAGTGATGAGGGGCTGTTTGAGGTGCAAATTCAACCCTTATTATTCTAGCTCTGTGAACATCACAGCACATGAGTGGTGAGGGAGAACCTTCTGGGATCACAGGTGTGAGTCTTTTCTACCATGCTAACTGATCCTATATCCTCTCCCAGTCTGATCCTCTGTTCTAGGTGGCAAATGACTTAGACCCTGAGAGCAACCGCCATGGCTCAAGTCCAGAGATGGACAAAGGGAGAATGGAATTTGAGCTCGTGTATTCATCATATCTTCACACCCACGTGGTCCTGGGCTCACACTGCCACTCCTGGGGCCTTCCACCCTTCTTATTCTCATGTGTGGTATACAACTTAGAGCTCACATCACTACCCTAGAAGTAATAGGAAGCTTGCAAGTACGGAGGTGGATGTAGTGATGTGTGGGCTACTAACATCGTATACTTAGACATCTGGGGCTCAGGGCTGGCCTCCTCTACAAAATGGCTGAACATAGACTGGAGAGAATCTGAAGGACAAACTGTAAGAGGCAAGGGATCTGTGGAGGAAGCAGGCCTGCAGCCATCGACAAATCCACCTTAGCTTCCATCAGTGCCCTTACCTAGCACAGGCACATGCAGAATGCTGTGGTTTCCAGATGTGTTCTGGGACAGGGTCCGTCCTCTGCTGCCTTCTACTACCAGCACCAGTGTGTGCAGGGTGGGCCCTCCTCCCTGACAGCTATGGGACAGACTCTTGTGACTTCACACTAAGCCATCGCTTGCGCGGTGAAGAACTGGCTAGCACCTCAGGAGCAATCCAGGTCATCTGGAGAAAAGGGAACACCTTTAGCCCTGTAGAGATTGTCTGGCACCAGCAGTTAGACCAAGGAGCGTGAGTACCAGCTCTCTGGCTAAGACCCCAGGGCCCCCAGAGTCAGGTTTAAGGGGCAAGACCAAGAGTGGGAAATTCCACATGGCAACGTTCACTGCAAATTCTTGGCAGCTGGATTTAAATACAGATCTTTATTAGGGAAATTATAGGTGAAGGTACATCACTTTCACTGATATGACTTCCAAGTAGAAATGGCTTCTCAAATAACTGTCATATATTAAAGACGAGAATAAAAAGGCACACACTGCACATAGGAAGCTGCCTTCTCCTGGGCCATTTTCACATTATCTGGGAGACACGACTGAAACAAAACACAGCATTCACCACATGCAACACGGAACCCATCGCTGCCCGGGCACTGCAAGCCCATCCAGGTTGGCAATCACTTTTGGCTGGCTGGTTCTGTGAACTTGGCAACGGCCGGAATCTCCTGCGGACTTTGGAGGTTTCTATGGAACATTTTGAGGAGTGAGATTATTTACCTTAAGATGGACCAGGGAAGCTGTGTAAGGGAACAGCTCCCCGGCTCTCATCTTCTGTGCATTACCTGGAGAGGGTGACTGGCCCCTGGGAGGAGGCTCCTGGTGACACCGCGGATGAGGAAATCACACGTGAGAAGACAAGCCCACTGGAGAGGCCTACCATCCCTGGCCAGGTCCCAAGGAGGAAGGCAACTTTTTGTTCTTGTGACCCTCTCTCAAAGCTGAACAAAGAGCCAGATGACTCTGCCCCCACTTTCTTGTTAGAGACCCTTTGTTCTTGGGAGCCAGCAGCAGCACAGGGTAAACAACACAAGGCACAAATCTGGGCTTCAACACAAAGCAGACTGTAAGTCTCCAACCCCCATTCCCTATCCAAATGCAAAGGCTGGTAATAGAGGGGCGGGCTGCCTGGCAGGTTACTTAGTGCCCAAGGGAAGATGGGACATGGAGGGCGTGAGTTCCAGCACGGACAGTTAGGTGTCCCCAGTCAACAGCAGATCGCTGACATGCTGGGTTTGTATTTTGAAAGCAAAGGAATGGGGGATTAAGGTGGAGAGAGACTTTTCCTATGTAAATGTACTATTTAAATGCATATTTGCTTTAGGCTGGCTGTCTCCAGTCAGAAACTGACAAAGCAGAAGAACCGACACACACACACACAAGTCTCCCTACAGTTTCCACCCTCATCTTTTACAAAGGATCAACAACTATAGTCAAGATGAAGGGCCAAGCAGCATCCTCAAAAGCCTGGGTTAGATGCAAAGTGGCTGCTGCCCTAACATTGTAGTTGTGTGGTATCTGGTCCAGGAGCACGGCATGGTCATTTCAAAGGGGCTCAGAACAATTCCGTACCCCTCTGAGGGTCCATCGCCGCACTTAGCCGCATGTCCCACATCCTAACCGGCTTAAGCATTTTAGTTTTTGTTCCAGTTTGATCAAAATCTTGCTGGATGGATTTTTCCTTCTTCTGTGAAGTCAACTTAAAGGACTATTTATAGAAATGCTCCCCTCCCCCCGACATTGCTAACGTAACAATTCTACAGATTGTTTACTCACAAACACCTGTTTTTGTTAATTCCTCCATCTTACTTGGGTGTCCATCCAACTGGACAAGGAAGCCCCCCCCCCCCCCCCGCTTTTCCCTTCTCTTCTTCCCACATCTGTTTCATCTGAAACTGCAGAGGACAAAACACTTCCAGGGCCACAGTCAAGCCGCAGCACCAACACCAACACCTGTTAGGCTGTCCCAAGGGGAAAGGGGCACAGTGTTATCTGTGACAGCAAAGGTGCTTGGCAGCTACCAGGACAGGGATGGCAGCACTGCCAGTGGTGAGGAAGATTGATCCAGGGTTTAATCTTTGATTCATTGACTTTAAAACATAATGGAAAATAATTGAGCACCATTATTCCTCAATAAAATGTTGTGTTTGATGCCACCACAGTTTTAAGGTGACAGTTATGAAAACAAGAGGCTCAACAGTCCTCAGACCGAAGTGCTGGTGCTATACCACCTTGCTTTGTTTGGCTTCCTGTGTCCAACATAACCCTGCGAGCAGCGAGGAAACCAAGGCTGCTTACCTCCATGACCAACCACAGCCTGGACCTCAGGGCCAGCTCCTCATACTCAGCCTTTGCATTTGGATTAGAGACAGTGCACGAACGAGACATTGGTCATGGGTGACAACATGGACTTTGAACAAAAGCAGGGGGCTAAACAGACAAGATTCCAAACAAGACATACATGTGCACAGAGTTTTCGGGGGGCACCAGACATTCTCCTTTCTTTCTTGCTGTCCCATTTGAATAAAAGAGTTCACCTTGCAAGAGTCCTTTTTCAGGGTCACGGAGACAGTCTTGGAGACACATGGTGATGGATGAGGGAGAATGATGAGCATGATGGGATGAAGAAGGAGAGCATGGGATGAGGGCGGATCTCACTCTTCCTGGCCTCACACTCCTGCCTCAGCTTGGGAAAGCCCTGCAGTCTTTGGGGGTGGGAGCACCCAGTTCCCATTAAGAAAAAGGGTGCCCCTCCTGTCTCAGCTCCAAGAGACAAACCTGGGGAGCCCTTATTCAGAGAAGGTGCTCCATGGCACAGATACGATAACAAAGGAAATAATATAGTAGTGACTTTGACCTGTCACCAATGACACTGGATAATCAGACTAAATGAAATAAACACCATGTATCTTGCTACATAATCAAATAGTGAAAATACAGCAAATCGTGCAAAGCAAGTCCCTCGGAAATGGCTTCAGCCCTGCTCAGGAGCAGAGGAAGTGGCTGTGGGCCCTTCCCTAACACTGACTTCAGACCTAGGCTCCTTCTGTAAGCTCCTCAGGCGTCTGACCCACGCCTCTCACATCTTGAGCCTCCTGTTGACAAGAACAAAGGAGACACCATTAAGGCAGATTCTCACCACCACGTGCCTGGATGCTGCATGGCCTGGCAGGAGCCACGGGCCCTACTCCTGATTTCAGCTTGCTGCCATGTGTCTTCCTTCCGTGGTCGGAGAGAGTGGGAAAGCAGGGAAGGACACGGCCAGGGCTGATGCTCGGGGTCTGGATGACGGTGGTAAGCAGAAGACAGATGAACAGGTAAAGTGCAGGGTGAGGCACACACACACTGGCATGGAAGGCATGGTACACGGAGCACATGACAAGGCACTCTGCCTTAAACTCAGGACTCTGATGTTGAGGCTATGTATCTACGCCAGCAACAGCAGGCGCTGTGTCCCCAGGCATCCCCAGGCCTCAGAACTCCAAGAGGCACCTACCACAGCTTCCATCAAAAACTCATTTTTCTTTTAAAATCTCTTGGCTGGTGCCGTATCACCCGAAGAAGAGGTTCTGGCACTCAGAAGGTGGCCTCTGGACCTGCATGTCCTCCCAGAAGGCATCTGTGCGGGATAGTGTAAGGACCACCTCTCACCTGCCTATGAGCTGACAGGAGCACATCCTGTGTCAGCCTCTCACAAGATACAATCAGCTTCTCGGGCATTTCCATGGTGACTCTGTCCATCAGGCTGCAGTTGCCCATCAGAAGGGCATCATAAGCCACTTTAGCACAGAGGGGCTCCCGGGAGCCACATAAGGACAGGTAGAGCTTGCTATGGTTCCTAAGTGATGGTCCACTCTCTTGATCTCTGCAGCCTGCTTCTCTAGGACTTGGAGGCAGATAGTGGGAGGCAGAGTCTATGGGCATTTCTAAAAGTGGTCTTCCACCTCAGGGCAGCCTCAGTTTGGCCTTTGGTTGCTAGGGGCAACAGTTCTCCCCAGGGTCCTGGAGGGGCTAGGCTCATTTTTCTAAGCAAAGCTGTGGCGTGGGCACAGGTCTGTCCTCCAGATGTGTTTTAGTAATAGTAGGAGGACCCCAGCTGAGGCCACTCTGAGCCCAGATTGCAGCTGCTAGCACAAGAAGGACGGGCAGTGACCCTGGGCCTGAAGAGGGGCTCACTCAGAGTCCAGCTTGCTCTCCTCAGCTCTGAGGAGAGGATATGGGCTGGCTTTAGCTGTCCAGATAAAGGGTAACAGCTGGTAACACAGGTCTTCCCTGAAGCTCCCTAGCAGGATAGGTGCCAGCAAAGATCATGAAAGGCTGTATCTCTAATGCTAGAACCATAAGGAGCACATCCAGGGGCGCAGAACTTAGGGACCCAGGAGAGTGTGACCCACGGGCCCCTGGGCTTCCTTCCTCTGATCCATTGGCTGCATCTTCAGATCATTTCCGTTTTCTGCCCTGATTATGAAAATTATACCCAGAGGTCTGGAGTCCAAGATGTGTGTGTTTACACGAGGTGAAAAGGAGGGTCAAGAAATTCAAATAATCCTCTTTCAAAACACTGCTTAAATCAGAGCTTTTCACCTTAGCCTTCCAATCCAAACTGGCACCAAAAACACAAAAACATAAAGACATAGATTGCCAGGTGAGGGTGGGGTGGGATAGTAGAATATTCTAGAACTTTAACCCAATTCACCGAAGGCAGACATCTCAAGAGATAGGACTGAGGCAGCTGTGCCCAGATAGCACAGCATCCAAGGGATGTTGGGAGCAAAAGGACAGACTAAAAAGTCCCTGAAGCTGCTGGCCCTTCAGTAAGTTCCAGAGCACATCTGTCCTCCCCACGAGGGACCCGTTTAAAGATTCTAAAGTGAGTTGTCCAACGAAAAGACTCCCTGAGAAGCAGCTCACATCTGTTTTCTGAGAAGTTATCATTCCTCCTGCTCACCCAACAGTCTGTAGATACCCTTCTGGGCTGGCGCCAAAGCTGCTCACACAGTCAGGGGAGCAAGTCACCTCACGTCCTGAGAAGGCCACAAGGGGTAGTGTGGCTGAGGGGAAGTCATTATGCCCTTTCCTGGCTAAGCAGACCATCTGGCCTTCATAGGATTGTAGACTTTGGGTGTGAACCTTGGGAACTCCTGGCCAGGGGCTCAGCTCGGGGCAATGCTGCCAGGCTTGGCAGGTCCTCTGTGGCTTAGCTTCCACCCCAGTCTCTGGACATCTATGCTTTTTTTTTCATAGCTTAGCAGACGGAGCAAGGCCTTAAGAAGCGCATAAATACAGCAGCTGGTGTGGCCATCAGGGCAGACAAGTCTGAGCATCTGCCCAAGGTGTGAGAGTCTGCCCTGGGAGAGGGAAGAATTTACCATCAAGTGTGAGCACCTGCCCGGGGTGTGGGGTCTGTCCCCGAAGAGGGAAGGGCGAGTTACAAAGCGCCAGGGCAGAACGCACAGTGGTCCATCTGCAGGAAGCAGGCAACTAGTTTCTCTTTTTCTGAGCAGCCTTTCTCTTCTTCTGTCGCTTCTTTTTTCCTATCTTTTCTTTTTTCCCCACTTTTTCTTCTCTGCGCCCCCTTAGATAAAATTAGTAGAACCATTAATCACATTGCAACACACAGGAGTGTATCTCAGTTCACACAATATTTGGCATTGCCTCATGAGCCAATTTAACTGTCTTCAGTTTGAGGCCTGGAGGCCCCTTGGCAAAATGAGGCTCATAAACAATGTATTAAAGTAAACTAGACATTTCCCGCCACCCAAAAGTTAAACAGGCTGCCCTAACCCTATGACCCGGGAACTGCTGACAGCGACTGCCACTTTGCCAGGCAGGTTCTGGTTCTTAGCCGCTTTTGCCATAGCTCACCCTGAGACAGGAAAGGACATCTCAGAGGGTGTGGAAGGAAGCCCTGCGGTCTGCCTTCCTTTTCAATGCAGAGGTGAACTCTGCCTTGGCTACAAATCTGCATTTCAAATTAACAAAGCACTAGAGGCTGTAGGCCCCAGGCTCAGGCAGCCCTCCAGGAAGGCTAGGAAAGGCAGCATGATTGATCCCACCTCTCTCTTCTGGATGCTGGGGAGCATCCCTAGGGATAACTGAGATTGTTCTAGAGAGCTAGGGAGAGAGATGGTTAGCAGAGTTTTATTAGAGCAACTGGTTTGTGACTGTCACATTAAAATGATTCAAGCTGAATGGTATTTAATGATTTATGGGGTGAGGCCACCTGTTCCTACAAAAGCTTGATATTAAATGGCCTGGAGTCATGGGATTTTTTACATGGGAGACTAGGAAAGCTTGATATTACTGGGGTTGAGTCTGGGGATTACATGAGGATGTTAGGAGAACCGAGGAGGGGGAGGAGGAGAAGGAATTAGTGAGTCAGGTATTATTCACCAGAAAATAGAGTTCTACTTCCATTGGGGAAAAAAAAAAAACACAAAAGCTTCCATTGCTGACTCGGCCTGCATGGTGTTGCTCACCCACAGACTTCAGGACGTGCAGAGCATCCACAGCACCTGACCAGCAGGTGGGCTCATGTCTTACAATCTTCAGAAAGGTATCCATCTACCAACTAATGGATTTTTATTTCAGGTAAATAAATTCCCACATACAGTAGGAGGTTTACAGCATGAAACAATTAGTGTTTTATTGCTAGTGCATAGAGTGTCACAGTTGATACAATTTCAGTACAAGTGGAAAAATACACTGTGGCTACATTGGAAAGCTGCAGTACATTTATATGTCGTATATTTTTCTTTACAACTTGCCAGTAGTTTAAGATCATAGAGATCATCTACTGACATTACTATGGCTCAACTTCAAATATATGAATTGACTACAAATATATTCTGAAGTACATTTGTTTTCCAAGGAAACATAAAAAGTGCACAAAAATATATGTAAAAAAAAATGCCTTGCAAATAGTTACCAAAACCACCAGGGCCATCTGTGATCATAAGTATGAATCCAAGTTATATCTTGTCTCCATTTATAATTGGGACCTGAAATTACCGCCGTGACTTCATGACAAGATTCTGGCTTGTTCATTATTATTATTTTATCATCTCTGATATTTGAAAACTCAGAGCCCATGGAGCCACCATGGTGTATATAGGACATAGAGGCAATTAAAAAATCAAATTCCTCAAAGTAAGTTTTCAAATTTAAAGTTTTGTTTATAACTATGCTTCAGGCATGTTTTTGTGGGTAAATACAGGCACGTTCTCACATTATCCAGGAGGAGCTGGCTCCATTTTGCAGGAGGCCAAAGAGAAATCTCACAAAGGGCCCAAGTGAGAGGAGAGCAAAGAGAAGAGAGTGGGGGACACATCCCCAATCCCTCTCTTTCTTCTGATGCAGCATTGGTGGATCAGGATACAGAGCTGAGAAGCAGAAGCCAGATGAAGCATGCTTTTCGGAGGCAAGCAGAGCAGGAACGGCTAGGCAAGGGTCTCTGAGCACAGACCCCAGGGGTATCATTTACAGGAAGCCTCCTGTTTGTACCCAGATACAATCACTGAACTGGAAGAAGGAGGTGAAGGCAACAGCCTCTGCCCAGCCCGGAGCTGCGGGAGACTCACAGCAAGGCGTCTGTCGAGGGGCGCCCCCTGCAGGACCAGCCCTGCAGTGTTCCTCCAGCTCTGGAGGACGGTTTCTCTCTAGGGTTCCCTGCAAAGCCACCGCCTGCAACTGTGCCCAGAGACACCCAGGAAAAGAGAAGCTCCAAAGCAAACTGAATATAGACCTTGAAGTTATCACTGTTTTTAAAAATGAGCATGAGGATGAGGAGGATGAGGATGAGGATGAAGCTAACTGGTTAGGGTAATACAATTTCTTAGAAAAACCCCAGTTATAAAAGCTCCATTGTGCATGGGCGAGGGCATGGATGAATATAAACTGCAATATCGTACCATATGCTATGGTGGAGTGTCTTTGTGCTGGCAAACCTCAGCATGACCCCGGTCAGTGCTGTCCCACTGGCCAGCCTGGCCAGGGTTCTGGCCCTCCTCCCCTCCACTGCCTTTTCATCTCCCACGGATGTCAACTTTCCTCGGGGGTCTACTGGGAAGTCCTTTGGGATGCCGTGCTTACTTGTTTAAAGCTTTCTCCAGGTACTCTTGAATCCACTTTAATTTCGGGTCAATGCACACTTGTCTGTTGTTGCTCTTCAGTCTTGCACTGCCAAAACAGAAGGGAAGACACTGTATAGCTGAATGGGAGAGAGGCATTGCGTGGGCTCACCCAATACACCTCACTCAAGGACCCAGCTGCTGCCCCTGGAAGCCGCAGGTTTGAAAGCTTCCCAAGGATTATGGGGAAGACATAGCACTTGAAGTGTGTAGCGTCCACCATTCCAGAGTTAGGAATGTGCTAATGATGCTTCCCAGGGGACACAGGGAAGGGACCTGGGGGGGGGGGGCATTTGAGCCCTGGTCTTTGAGGGGTTAGCAGGAGCTTAGCAAGACAGCAAAGCAAAGGGGAAAGCAAGATCAAATGCACTGAAAGTACCCCAAGGAGGTGGGGGAAGAGCGGGTACAGGATGCCCCAAGAGTCGCATGGAAGGGGCAAAAGGCTGTGACTTCATGGGGATGGTCTTGGAAACTTCTGGAAAGTACCCGAAGCGGCTTTAAAATTTCAATGGGTTGCATTGATAGCATATTGGACCCGACTTAAGGTTAGCTCAGGAGGAAGAGCACAACTTTCCAGGGAGGGGATGAGCAGTGGAAGTAGAGAGAGACAGTTCAGGGGTGCAGGGGATAGGATAGAGGAATTGTCACAGCACGCTCCACGGTCTTGCTCTTGTTGAAAGTTGGCTCATTGTTCTTATTCTCACCCTCAAAGTTTCCTAATGGGGAGACGAACTGATGAACTAATCCCTGGGATATTCTCAAAGTCCTGGATTCCAGGTAATTCTAACACATTCTGAGAATCCTCCTCCCCAGACACTGAATGGTTCTGGGGAAAACTAACCCGTGTCCTGGGACAGGTAAACCTCTTACAGCAGGGTATCCGTTAATTAATAGTTGTGCAGAGGAAGGGTGTGACTTGAAAGAGGAAATGCGGAGTGCCCATTTGGGTACAGCCTTTTGTTAATTTAGCATTTGCCTAGACCCAATAGTTGTATCTGGCATTATGGGCTCAAGGGCCATTCCCCAGCCAGTGAACCAGCATGGCCTAGGCAAAACTAAATATACCATCTTTAAAATACCTTCCACAAGAGAGTATTGTATTTTAATCAAAATAGTAAAACTATTCTTCATCTAGGTCTCTAAAGCATACTTGTATGTAACCAACACAGTTGCAGCAGCGAAGGCTGTAAAGGAAAGGTGATGAAGAAGAGTAAGCAGTTACTGTTGGGTGGGAAAACCCTAGGAAAGGATAAAGGGCACAGCTTTTATCCCAGCTACTGGGTCCTTAGTCCATTTTTAGTGTTAAGTCGCCCGAGGATGTGAGCCCCTCCTAGGAGACTAAGCTCTCACCCTCCTCCAGCATGGGAGGACGGACTAGTACACACACCGTCAATCTCCAGGAGTCTGAGACTTTTACATTTCTCATTTGTATGCGTTGGGCTTGTCTTGTTTCCCACCTAAAGTTAAAGCAAACACTGGCAGCTACCATCACCGGCTCGCAAAACAAAAAAAAAGTCTCCAGACAAAGTGACCTTAAAACGTTGGCCTTTTGGCAAGTGGTTAAAATTGACATTCACAGAATCCAGCTCTCATAATCTTTTTTGCTGTATGAGGAAGAATTAACTTTGGACACCAGAGTCTTGAAACTGACAGGCTCAACCGTTGTCAGTTGAAGGCCAACCTCAGTAGAGTCGACAGCTTTTTCTGTGCAGCGACAGAGAGCGGCTCGGGAAGAAGGAGAAACACTGAGAGCAACGGGTTTCTGGGAAGGAGAGTCGCCTTTGAAACTCATGTCTGATGGCACATCAGAGTCCTCACAGTGGTAGCAGCTGCCACTAATTCTCCCAAGCCTGAGGCTTTCCTATCCTGTGCTCCTCTTTGGAGGGTGACGGCTAAAACTTACACAATCTGAAGGGCACAGTTTGGAGTGTTGAGGATTTTCAGATGTTTGACGTTGGATCTGGAGACATGGCTCTCGAAGAATCGGCATGGGCATCTGTAGCTCAGGCTCACGGGCTTCCCTAAGGGTGTGGAGAGAGAGAGAGCAAGGCCACTTGTTACTCTGTCTAGCGCTAGAGATTTGAGGGGTTAGATGGTGAAGAATCAGGAAACAGGCGGGAATGGTTACAGAGACATTCTTGCAAAGACCATCCTCTCTGCTAGGGAGCAGTGAGATCCTACTGGGCTCACCTTCTGTGGGACAAAGGACAAAAGGACCTGGGAAAAGTGGAGGAGGTTCTAGGCTCCCCCTCTTCCCTTGGGCTGGGCCTGAAGTTTTGAGGTACAGGGGGAGGGGTGGGGTGCCATCTACCACCTGCAGCTTTCCCTCCTCCCACTCACCCTAAGCCCTGGAAATCACAAAAGAATCCAGAGGGGACACCCTGGATTTACCTTCTATCCTGCTTTCCCCAAAAGCTGGAGTCAAATGGGGCTTTTATGATCAGTACCTGGAAGCCTAGGCCTCCTGGATCCTATTACCAGCTTTGTTTGCCAATTCCCCAATTTGCAAAATGCCATAATTGACACTCATTAGTGTAAATTAGCAAGGGGCTCCTTTAGAACTCCTCTTAAGACCCACCCTTCACGTCTAGAATTGCAAGCCCTGTGATCAGGCTCATAGCCACCCCCACCAAGATTTCTATCCCAGCTCTATTTAATATCCCCAAATATTTGAATTTATGGATCTTTTTGCCAAAGTTTAAAAGTAAAGCTGAGAATAGTTAGTCCAGGGATTTTGAGTTTGCTTATTTAGAGTTCCAGGGGCCTTCTGGAGATTCTGAAATTCTGTTCCTTTGGGAACCAGCTGGAGAAGTGGATCAAATCGCATGGATGACGGGCTTATCTTTTCTTGCAGGTGTTATTTAGTCGAGGGACGGTGTGGCCTGGGAAGAGCAATGCACTTAGACACCAAAGCAGAGAAAAAGCAGATTTCACATACATGCCAAAGTCCAGACCAGCTCTGCTGCCACCCTGGACTTGGGACCTAGAGATCTCGACTCATGGGGCCAGAGCGCATCCCACTCTAACGTGGTTTCTCTAATCTGGCCTGAGAAGCCTTCTGCCCTGGGTCTGACCAGGGAAGCCTAAGGTGCCTAGGATCTGGCCGCTGAGTTGGATCAGCTAATTGGGCAAGACAAAAACCACAGCAAGGTTAGCCACGCTGCAACTTGAGGGCTGTGTAGGACCAGAAGGCACCCAGGTGTTAGGGGGTAAAGAAAACAGCTCACTTTGGCAATGCAATGGGTCCTGCCTAGAGAACAGGGTCCCATCCAGACACTGGATGTTAGAAGCCAACAATCGGGCTCTTCCGAGGGTCAGGATATACCTGAGGGTGAGGCACCCCATTTACTCTGACGACTGCACTCCAGTCTCGAGAATCCGGGATCCTGCATTTCTGTCTCACACCCAATGTCCCAACTGTGACACTTTCAACTTCACCAGCGCGTGCAGTTTTTAATGCCCAAACCATCGTGTTCCTTGCCTGGGTAGTGGGGGCCAGCGGGAAGGTGCAGCCATTAACCGAATAGAAAGATCAAAATTGCCTGCCATTTGTGTTTCTTACTTCTCCGATCAGCAACTCACTACGCTTTTCGGGAACATTCCCCTCCCACCAAGCATTTCCAACCTTTCCAACCATACTCAGCCGAACACAGGTGACACCGCTACAGGTATCCCGCTGTTCACCGGGTGAGAACCCAGACCAACGCTCTGGTGCACTTGGGCCGCACACAGCTAGCAGCCTCACCGAGAGCCCCGACTGTCCAGGAAACACCGCAGCCGAGGAAGGCAGGGTTTTGTTTTGTGTGTTCAGAGGCAATGGTTTGTTTTGTTTTACAGCAGCGGTGTCTTGTAACAGCGCAGAGTTTTCTCTTCAGTGTCAAAAAAAGAAAACAAAATGAAAGCCCTTTCCCAGTGAAACGGGACACCACCCTGGGTCTGGGAGACTGAACTCTGCTGCAGCTCCCATTCCAGAGCAGAGGGCTCCGGGGCTGGCTACAAAAGCGCCCATCTGCAGGTGTGTTTGGGGGTTGGGGAGAGGTGTGTATGGTTTGGGTGACTACGGTGGCTTTGTCTAGCCCGATCCAGCGAAACATAAAAGGGGAAGCGAAAAGATGCGCGCTCAGGTCCGCGTCGCTACCGACCAACGAACTGTGCAGAAGCGCTGCCCTAGCTGGTGGCGCGAGTTCAAGAGCTGCGCAGCGCCTGGTCCCGAGACCCTCAAAGGTGCTGTAAGAGGACTCGCTTCGCTGAAGCGTGGGGGTGGAACGGAGAAACACGAAACTCAGCTGCACGGTATCTATAACCAAGCCAAGCACTTTGAGCTACTTGACTGGCGGTCAAGAGTTTGCTTACACACGCACCAACCGAACCGATCTCCCTCACGGTAGGCTCCGGGACCGCGCTGCCGTTTCCTTCTGGAAACATCTGGGCGCGGGTGGCCACTAGCTGCGTACAGCTGGCGCGCTCTGGGACCCGCAGCCCAGGACACCGCCGCCCACGCTTGCATTCCACTCTAACCTCAAGCTTGCCCAACAATCCTGCCGATCCTCTCCTGCAGTCCTCACTAGGTCCTACGACCGCGCTTGGCAGAGCACAAAACCTCGGTGCGACGCGTGGGACACGGGAAAAGGCACCCGAAAGGAGTGCGCCCTGTAAAGTGGCTGCCTCAAGTTCGCTTGCGGTGCAGGGCGCCGAACGAGTTCTTTCTCCCAGACTCTGGCGCAGGCAGAGGAACCGAGGACCTGGGGAGCCACGGAGCAGAGCTGCCAGCCCTTCCCGGGCCCGGGCGCGGATTGCACTTACCGTCACTGATGCAGAGCGCAGCCAGCACCAGGGCCAGCACGGCGACGACCTTGGCATCCATGGCGTGGGCGGGAGGGCGCGCTGGAGGCTGCAGGGCTGGACAGCAGGAGGACACCGAGGTGGACCGAGAGTGAAAGTGCGGCAGCGGGAGGCGCGCGCTGGGCGCTTTAGAAGCGAAAGGCTGGTGGGGCGGGGCGGCGCTCGTCAAGGGGCGGGTCTGGAGTGTGGCTGGGGTCTCTGACGCGCATCCCCTGCGGAGTGGCCGCCCTTCCAGTCCCTCCCTCCCTCCTCTGCTTGGCGCCCTCGGTGTCCCCGGCCCCGCTGGGTGCTGGGACCTTTGATCTTCCCAGTCTCCAACCTGGACTGGCTGCTTGGATCTGGACTGCAAAGAGGCTGGTTTGCAGAGCATAATGCTCCCATCATGTGGATGGAGAAACTAAGGGCGTGTCAAAGGGGAAACCGGTAAAATAAACATCAGTGAGTCAAAAACAATGGGTTCCAGGCGCGAGGGTCTGGTGCGCCCTATCCAAAAACTGTTAGAGAATCTTGTCTTTGGTCCCAGGACCTTAAGCTGACCCACCGCACGCCCAGGCTCTTTGCCGTAGGGGACAGTGAGGCTTAGGGCAACGTGACCAGTCTGCAGTTAGAATAAGTGGGATTCCCAGAAAGTATCACTGTTATCAAAGTCGGGGAAGTGTCGTTCTGATGAAGAGCTGTGCTGCTGTGGAAGGAAACCAAGAGATTCTCCCAGAGGGTCTCAGCACACGTGAAATTTCTCTGCCTTCTCCCCTGTGTACCCCTGTTCTGTTGGCTGCGGGGGGAGGGGGGAGAGGGAAAGGAGTTCCCCGCTGAGTGGAAACGAAGGAGAATTGACTGAAAGACTCAACTCCCGCGAATCGTCGTGCCTCACAGTTAGCGCTTGGTTTTAATGGGTGCTCAGTTAATGGAAGCCGGAAACAGCTTCTTAAAACTTCAGCATGCCCTGCCTTTCCCGAAGAAAGCCCAGTGTTCTCCAAAGGACGAAAGAGCTCCCTGCCGTCCTGCTCCCGAAGGGAGACGTTCAGCTCTGCCGGTAGGCCGCTGTGTTCCAAGCTGGTCAAACAAAACAACCCCAACCCGGCGGTGGTAAGAGTCGGGGGGGGGGGGGGGGAAGGGCCCCCCCCCGGGGGGGGGGGGGGGGGGGGGGGGGGGGGGGAGATGGACTCCAGCCTGGGGAGAGGCTGAGGGCAGCGTCCTTTGGGCCTTCCTCTGCCACAGGCAGTACTAGCCATTCTGTTAGCACTGTTCTCACATAGCCACTTAGTGATTTGGAGTCTATTACCACGTCCACCCAAGTGGGTATGCAATGGAAACACGCCCCTGTCTCGGGGCAATAAGGGGATCATCCTTTTGAAGGAGTGGTAGGACTGTTGGACCTGGGGCTCCACCTAGGGTCTAAAGAAGAGAGGCTGGGGTCAACAGGAAAATGTCCCAGCATGTGAGTGTCCTCTGCTATGTTGCCAAGCGCTTTACACATTCATTTGTCAGACGCACTGTGGGGACCAAACAGCAAATCTGGAACTGCTCCGACCTAGTCCATGCACTTAAAAAGTAACATTCCAGAGAAAGCGGTCATTTGTTTCCACAATTTTTTTTCATTGTCTTGAGCGTTCAGGATGCTAAACTCTGAACTTGATGGCCCTGTGCTGTACGAACTTCAGACGCTGGCCTAGGGCGCCCTCTGGTGGTCCGATCTCCCAGGCTCCGTTAATCCGAGAGGTTAAGTTCAAGCGGGTCGGGTTTCGATGCCTGTACAGCACTGTTAAAAAAGGCATAGAAAAGGGAAGAAGAGGGGAAGGGAGGCGAAAGGAGGGAAGGATGAAGAAAAGCAAGATGCTCTTGGGCAAATACTACCCTGAGCACAAAAACTTGTCCTGGCGCTCCCGCCCAGTGCATCTCCAGAGGCAAGGCAAACCTCTTCTCTAAGTTTGTCCAAAAGAGCTATTCAGATCTCTTGCTAACTTGATGTTTGCTGCAAATTCGGGTAAGTAGAACCTACTCAGTGTCCAGGGGCGAGGGTAGGGGGAAGGGTGTCCTGTGCAGGCTAAGAATGAATGAAGCTGAGACTAACCAGGGCTCAGGCCGGGCTGTCCCACCCTCTGGCAGATACACACTGAGCTCCCTGAACAGAAACTAGTGTGGGGCATGTGCCTACTCTTCTACATTCATTCACTGAAAGATTTTCTGTAGGTTCTCCTACTGTGTGTGCAAGACATGGCCTAAGAGTTCTAAATATTTAAAAGAAAAAAATTCCTTTTTTGCCTGGAGTTTGCACCCTGGGGTAGGGAAGAAGCACTGATTAGTGCTAAAGCCAGTCAGCAAGGAAGCACGCATACATACAATGTCACTCAGCAAGGAAGCATGCAAGCATATGATGCCAGTAAGTGCTCCATGGGGATGAAACAGTAAGGGGAAGCTTGGGATTTTAATTAGGGTGGTTAAGGACCTGCGTTTCTGATTAAAAAAAGAAAAAAAGATTTCTACAATTTTATAATAGATGAATGATTTCACTTAAAACCCTGTCCACTGTAGGGAGCTCCACAGAGACAGACGGGCGTCGTGAGCCTTTTGAACTTGCTCGATGCTCAGCCAAAGGGCTGCCCTTGTTTATGCTTGGTTCGTTTCTCCTTGGTTCCACCGCTTCCTCTGAGGGAAGGTTTGTTTCATGTGAAGGCACGAAACAGCTCACCTTCTCTGTGAAGACTGAGGCTCAGCTCCCCTCCACACAGCACAGGAGTGGAAGGCCTTCTGCTTCTTGGCTTGCAATGCCTGCTACCCAGAGATCAAGATGGGAGCCTGGAGGCTGACTTCAGAGGTACAAAGAAGGCATGCCTGCATGGCCATGCTCTGGATCCCTGGCACAAGCATCTGCCCCCAGCGTCAGTGGCTAGCCCTCCCAGGTGGCTTCTCAGAGCAAAGATAAAGGTTTGTTTGTGTAACTGGCAAGATATTTTCAGTTGGCTCTCTTTTTGATACTAGCATTATTATGCTCTTTAAAAAAATACATTTTGTTAGCAGTGATAGTGGACCATGCAAGGAGTCGCATCATGACACTGTGTAGTAAGCACACTTTGATTATATTTACCTCCCATTAATCTGATCTGTTCTCTTTCTCACTTCCTCCTCCTTCTGCAAAGGAGTTTCAAATGCTCCTTTTCTTCTTTTCTCTAGACCCCACATAGGAGACAAGTGGTGTAGGAGGGTCTTTTGTCTATGTGTTACTTTCATTGGTTAAATAAAGAGACTGCCTTGGCCTTTTGATAGGACAGATAATTAGGTGGGCGGAGAAGACAGAACAGAATGAGAAAGAAGGCAGAGTCAGAGAGAGCCACCATGGAGCCAGCTGCCAGGTCAGACATGCTAAGTCTTTCCCGGTAAGCCATAACCTCGTGGTGAACACAGATTATTAGAAATGGGTTGAATCAAGATGTAAGAATTAACCAAGAAGAGGCTAGAACTAATGAGCCAGGCAGTGTTTTGATTAACACAATTTCTGCGTGATTATTTTGGGCATAAGCTAGTTGGGCAGCCTGGACACAGCCTGCTCCTCCATACTGACAAAACAGGCAGTGTTGATCTTTATGAGACTGACCGTATGCTTCCTTGCAAATGACATAATTTTGTCCATCTTTCTGGCTGAACAAAACCCCATTGCCCATATATATCACATTATCCGTTCATCCGTTTGTGGCACCGTGGCTGTTTCCATAATTTGATGGTGCAAATACTTAAAGACTAGCATATGAAACACTCTGTTTAGAAGTAGGTTTATGTATTTTTTAAGTAATAAGGAAATATGACTGGTACACCACCTCAAATATTGCTCAGGATGTGTTTTTCAAATGTATGAATTTAGTTTTAAAAAATGAGTTGAGCCAGATGGTGGTGGCACACACCTTTAAGCCCAGCACTTTGGAGTCAGCTGGATCTCTGAGTCCTGGTCTACGGGACAACTTCCTGAGCTACACAGAGAAACTGTGTCAGAAAAACCAAAACAAGCAAACAACTCCCCCTAAAGTGAGTTGATATATGCCAGCATATGAGAAAATAATCTAAGTGTTGAAAATAATACAAAAGTTCCTAAAGTTTGATGTTGCTCATTGTCTCATCCACGCTCGCCTTTTAAAGGGAACGATTTGGCTTCAAAGTGGTAAAACATAAAATCAAAAGAAAGTGGTCATTCCCCTCACTCACGCACCAAGTTAGGCAGAAGAAGGCTGATCTAGGAGTATGTAGAGCCTAAGAAGAGGGGGAGTACAGGTAGGATCCGTGGGCACCCTTGCTCTTCCCCACCTTCAGAAGTGTCCCTGTCCCTCCTCCCAGGCATGTCTAATGGGGCTCAGGGAGCAGACAGGAGTGTATGCTGTCTTGCCCCACACTAACTTGGCTTCCTCATCTCTGCCACCCTGTATGGTGTTCAGGAGTAGATGGCTTACTCCTGTGGCAGTGAAGAAGCTGAACAAGATGAACGCCCAGAGACTTGTATGCTATCCATCGAGGTTGGTGTTGGGTTTACCAAGTGTCGAAATGCTTGGCTCAGAGAAGGTCTTTTAGGAGATATCTGGTAATTTTATTTCCCCGGGACTTCCGCTTACCAGTTCTGATCTATGGCCCTGAGCTTTTACCAAGAGCACATTTTCAGTATAAGCACTCCTGCCTCAGCTTCAAAAACAAAGAGCTTGGACCAACATGGCAGAATAATCCAGGAACAATGGGACAAGTACCTGTGACAGCAGGTCATAGAAGCATATCTAGGGACATAGGTCACTCTGTGACAGCCATCTAGAGATCTCCCAAAGATCTGTACTGAAGGCTGCGGCTCAGCACAGGTTGAGCTGGCTGTGTTCCTCCGGCTAGATCCTAAATGGGAGTTTTTAAAAATCCTGTATCATTGGGTAGGGAAGGATCCCAGGAAATCCGAGCCAGATACCACTGGATTTGGATGCATGCCTAGGCAGGGCTGCCTCCAGAGAACATGAATGACCATCAAACCAGGATGTCTACCTAATGTTGTCTTGCTCAGAATGGCTGGACACTAGAAGACACAGCTATTTCCCAGAGCATGGCTAGAAGAACAACCTCCTAGATCTAATGTTCTGTAGAAAACCTGAGGTGTGCAGGGCTCAGACCTCAGACTGGCCCACACTAGCTCGCAAGCATGCTAGTCAGGTCTGGACGATCTATTTTCCCACTCCTCCATGCCCAGCCACCTTCGTCTCATCTACTCCCCCTCCCCTTTCGGCAGCCAGGGTTCAGTAGCTACGACACCACTAAAGGATCTAAACTCGACTCTAGTAGTTACACCTCCTCAGAGATATTGCTTTCTGTGGTTTCCATCACCTACAGTCAGCCATGGTCTGCAATACTCAGTGGAAAATTCCAGAAATCAGCAATCTCATGTTTTAAATTGCATATTGCTGTGAATGTGATAAAATCTCCTCCCCTGTCATGTCCAGGACACGAATCATCACGCCGCCCAGCGTTTTCACAGTGCATACACTACCTACTTGTTAGTCTCTCGGTGCTGTCTCAATTACAGATGAGAGCCCAAGCATTTACAGGACCGGCTGCTATGCATGGTGTCAGATATCCACGGGAGCTCTCCGAGCACACTCATAACTACCGTGTGTACCATACTCTGCCAACCGCAAACCTGAGAGACAGCATGAGCTTGGGATCATGTGTAACACCAAATCTCTCAGCATCCCACACTTGTCTCCTTTGGATCCTCATTCTTGCCCTATTTGTGGCATGTGATGCTGCCACTATTCCTGTGAAGACCTGGGGTTTAAATACACGTTGGAGGAGGGCTCTCCTGGCGAAGGGTGAAAGCGAATTTGCTTTGCAGGAATCCACAACACCTGGTTACATTCCAATTGCAGGGGAGTAACAAGTTGGGGGTTTTATTGTTCTTGTTAGACTGTCTCACGTGTTTCATGGGACGTATTTATGCTGAAAAGAATTGCTCATTGTTTATGCGAGATACAAGTTTACCTAGGTATCTTGTAGTTTCTTTGATGGGTCTGGCAGTCCTACTTCAGGTTCTAAACTTTAAGAAGCCCCCCCCCCCCATGGGCTTTCTGCCCATTCAGAACATGTGGATAGAAAGAAATGGGGAGGTCTATTATGGAATCACCCGCTTTCTCACTGAGGAGATGCCTTGAGTTTCGTCAAGACGGTATTCTAGATGGTAGTGTGCTGATGTCATAAGAGCATGGTCTTTCTCTGCTTCTTTCCTGCATTTCAAGTAGACCCTCGTCCCAGCCTTGCTTCTCGTAAGCATCACTGGTACCCCTCATCCTCCAGCAGAGATGCATAGAGCCCAGGCACTGACTCCCCTCCTGATATAGGTTGTACGGACTGATTGTGGGGAAGGAAATGTGGTACCCAGAAAAACAGAAGCACATGAACAGCTTCCAGGTTAAAGGAGAAAGGGCCTATTTGGCTCAGAGTCCAGGTGGGAGTCCATCATGGCAGGGAAGTCCCAGCAGCAGCAGCTTGAGAGAAGTGTTCTCATTGTGTCCAGAGTGAAGAGCAGAGAGTGATAGATTATCGCCGGTGTGTTCAGCTTTCCTACCCCTTTCATTCACGCCAGGAACACCCCCATGAAATGGTACTTCTAAAATTCAAAATGGGTCCTCTCATCCCAATCAAAACCCAATTCCAAAAATCCCTCACAGGTATGCTTACAATATAATGTGATCTAGACAGTTCCCTTAGATCCCCTTCACTGGTGCTTCTAGACTGTCTGATTGGCAACAGTAACTTCCCAATCGTTTATGTATCCATATACATACATATGTGTCTATCTATTCACCCAGCCGTCACCTGTCCATCTATCCCTCTGCTCAACGTCTGTTCATCCATCTACCTACACATTTATTGCCTCTTCCATCCCTCATTTCCTCATCCACCTGTACATAAATACCTTCCTTCCTTTATCCTCTTCATCAGTCTCCGCCACCATCCACACATCCGCCCATCAATCCATCTTTTCGTCCTTTATACATCCATATCCAGTCAACAATTCTATCTGTCTAAGCATCCGTCTCCAGCTTTTTCTCTGCTACCATTCATCTATCCATCCATCATCATCTATGCATCTCTTTACCATTATCTGATTCTTTCTTTTCACCCATTCCATATCAGTGACTTGAAGCTGTCTAAAACTTAAAAGGCTTTCTCCATGAAGAAGATGCTTGTCTTCTGCAACTTGGACCAAAAGAAAAAGCAAACAGGTCAGGGTCTCCAAACATGAAGGTCATCCAGCAAGCCTTAGTCATGTGCGGATTAGAACCTTCCATTTCGCTGAAGGTCTGAAGCTCTCTGAAAGGTAGGAAGCAGGGCTGGGATATCCACCCAGTTGAAAGGGACGGCATCTGAATGCATCTCCCTCCCTGGGTCCATCCATGAGTTTTCGACATAAGTTAAAAATAAATAGAGAAAAGAGAAAGAAACAAACCTTTACTTCTCTGTTTACCCCTCTGCATTTAATGAACAGTTGTTAACATGACTGAAACCATCTGATGATTTTTACCAAATGGAAAAATCTCCCTACAGGGGCAATAAAATAAATATTCAGGACAGAGCGAGGCAGTCGTAAAAGGCATTACCCGGTTGTAAACAGAGGCGGGTTGTGGTGATCTATTACCCCTGCCTTGGCAGCTTTCAACAGTTCTGGGATTCCAGGAGGGGATCTGACCCAAGGCAATATTTACTTCTGTGGCTTTTTCGGCAGGTCATTGTGGGTATAATTCTGTCGACCAGTTGACTGGAGTTGAGGTTTTGAGCAGGAAGCCAGAGCCCGGAGCACTCATAACTCAGGAAGAGTAAGGCACCCTTCCCAGGGTGTGCCAAAAAAAGCACATGGTACTGTCCTGGCTGTCAAGGTGAGGGTCCCACACAACCAGGCCATTGTCAGTGGGATATACAGCTTGTTTGTACTTGGGCCAGCGGTACCGACGGTTGACACATCTGTTGCTTGCATTTCAGCTTGGAGGCCCATTTGTGTTTGGTGTTCTACTGTATGACTGCATGGGCATTTCATACATCTTTATGCACAGTCTTAGACTCCTTTAGGACCCTGAAGTCTAAAGGAAAAGGGACGCTTAAACTCACAGGGAAAAGAATCCTTCTCCAAGGGCCAAGCACCGAACTGATTTGTGAAGTAGCCACGGTCAGTAGCCACCCCTGTGAAAGCTTCAGTAGGTCCGAAATGTTGGACAGAGCAAAATGATCACTGGGATGGACCACCCAGTACTGAAGACAGGGCCGGTGTGTTTACACCACTTTCTGAGGCAGCACGCAGGTGCACAGTGAAAGTCCTGTCTCAGGACATCGTGAGTCAGCCTTGTAGTTTGGTTTTGGTCTTGACCCTTCTTATCGGCTTTAAGTGCTTCCTCTCTTGGGCCACGTTCCTCCTGAGCCTGACCCACATGATGGAAAGAGAGGACTGATTTCTGAAAATCTTCTTGACATCCTTATGTATACCGTGACATATGTACATGCACATACATAAATAAAGAATGTAGTTTAGTTTTTTTTTTTTTAGTTCCTTTCCTGTTTCCTGACCTGGCTGTTGAAATGTTTTGTCTTTGGTGACTTTGGGTGCAGAAGAGTAACTGTGTCCAGTTTAGCGGGCTCTTGGTGTGGTATGGGTCAGTGCATATCAGATAGGCCCTGCTCAATAGCAGAGAGGGAGTTCAGTAACCTATAGGACAACAGACTAAAAAGACCAAAATTGAGCCTGTCCTCCATGTGTTGAAGAGTCTGCATGGAGACTGTAGTACGTGGAAACCCAAGTGGGCTAGGACTGAAGCATGGGACAGACTGAGTGCAGGTAGGCCATGGCACCAGCTCCCGTTGCTCCGGCAGTCAGACTTCCTGGTGCGTTCTTGGCACAGTGTTCTAGACTTCTTCAGACCAAGTCCCTCTCTCTCGCCCTTGCGAACCTAAGATGCTTGCACCTGAACCCAGACTCAGGCCCTTAGACTGCAATGATTCAGAGAGGCCTTGGAGAGCGACAGAAGCTGGAGATAAGGGCAGGGTCTGCTCTTCCTTATGGTGGCACCGTAAGCTCTGCACGTCCTGCAGACGTGTGAGGAGCATCTGTTCCTGTTTATCAGTTCCCAATCTACAGCTGACACATGAAGTGGCCCCTTTTGTGTGTCTGTCTCTCCTATGGGTGTGTGGTGCTCAACTCCATCTGCAGATGAGAAATCTGGAACTCAAGACTGGGTCTGAGGTGGTTGCCTGAGTAGAGGGGGCATGGCAGTGTCTGGGGGGTAGCATCTCTTGGGTGTGGGGCAGTGTGTGACGTAGCATCTTTTGGGTATGGGGGAGTGTGTGATGTAGCATCTCTTGGGTGAGGGACAGTGTGGGAGGCAGCATCTCTTGGGTGTGGGACAGTGTGTGACCTAGCATCTCTTGGGTGTGGGGCAGTGGGGGGGGGAAGTAGCATCTCTTGGGTGTGGGGCAGTGTGTAGAGTAGCATCTCTTGGCTGTGTGGTCTCTAAAGGCTGAAGCACGACTAGAGGGCTGCGAGCAGTGAAACTTTCTGCAGTGTCCTCCAGCCCATCTGACCTTAGTGCGTTAACCAGCTTTATGTGGCTGTAATGATTTACTAGAGGTAACTACCGTATAAAGAAGAAAAATAAATGGGGGCCAAAGAGACAGCTCAGCAGTTCATAGACTTTAACAGAGAACTCAAGTTTAGTTCCTGGAACCCATGTCAGGTGACTCATAATTACCTATCACTCAAGCTCTAGAGAAATCTGACACCTCTGCCCTCCACGGATACCTGGCACACAAATGTATGCACATACACACATAAACATACACATGTGCACACACACATGATGTAGAACTATTTTTTCTTAAAAAAAGAAAAAATTACTTTATTTTGATTCAGGTTTGAAAGTTTCTGTTTGTGGGCTGCTTCCTCTGTTGTTTTTGAGATGGTGAAGAGGCAGCGCATGATGGCGGACAATGCATGGTGGAGCAAGCCGTATGGGTGGAAAGAGAAAGCGAAGGAAGAGACCTGAGTCCCACGACTTCCTCTGGTGACTCACTGCCAAATGCCAGAAGTCCTCTGCCTGGACCTCATTTCCCTATAGCTCCGCTATAAGTAAGTATTTACACATGGAAGTAAGACTTTACACACGGAACTTTAGTGTAGTACTTATGAGGCACGCCGCCGCAGCAGGACACTGGTGGAAAATGATTCCCTTCCAGCAGTCCCGAGGGGCTTCTACAAACCCCTAAACCTTCATACAGGGGCTGCTCAGGCAGTTGTCCAAACAACCAGGGAAAGCAGCCTGCCTGAGGTCCAAGAACACTTTATCCATGGTCAGCACCCTCCAAGTGTTGGAGAAGGGGAGGGGGCAGAAGAAAGGAGGAACGGCAGCCTGGGAAGCTGTGTGGAGAAGGCTAGGATGTTCGTATAGCCCTGGGTCCTTAGGAAGAAGGAAGAAGCGGGTGCAGGGGACTTGTCTGTCCCTTACGCCAGTCACTGAGGGCAGGGCTGACCTGGGGGTGGACTGCCACCTGCTCCTTCCTCTCTCCCAGGTCGTAGAAGTAAGACTCTTTTCTTGCCTTCTTCCGTCCAGCCACTCCAGGTGTGTGCTTGCCCTAGAACACATCTGGAGCCAGGAGGTAGAGCAGTCTGTGAACAGCTGGACCAGTTCTGGGAATGGTGGAGAACCAAAGGAGAGAAAGGAACTTGTTTATTCAGGCGGAAATGCTTCATGTGTGCAGAATTTGACCTCCATTTCCAGGGTGCCAGATGGTAGATGTGTTTAGCTTTCAGAGAAAGGAAGAAGAGACTGGATGGAAAAACCAATGATCCATCTTCACAGTGGCCTGCTTCTCAACTTGGGTTCCGAGGGATGATGTGTCTATCCAGTAGGAACACCCAGCGTGTCTGTGGCAAGAGCCCACCCCCCCCTAGCCTGGACTGGGCAGCAGTGTCCTGCCAGGACCAGACAGCTGCTTGGTGGATGCTAAGCCCAGTTCAGATGAGTATGAGGGAGAAGGAGGGAAACTCGGGATCATGGCCAGTCCGAATCTCTACACTCAGGACCCTGGCCCTGAGGATACACTCTGTGTGGCCCATGGCAACAGATCAGGGTTATTTTGAGTTCAGTATGGGGCTGGTGCTTTTCACTCTTGGCAAGTTTTGGTTCCAGAAAAGGAAGTCAGTATTGAGCCAGGTCAGCCAGCATCCTGCCTCTGGACTTTTGGCTCCCATAGACTGTGTCTTTTCTTCCTTTCAGTGCCCTTTTCTACCAAGTCATAAATGCCATGTCTTTAGTCCAAGAAGTTCTGTTGAACCCCAGAACCTCTTGCTTTATGTCTGTGTGCCCTGGACACATGAGGCTGTCCCCAGAGGATGCCAGTATCCTTATCTCCAACCTCCCCTTCTATGGTGAGTGTCTTAGTCACTGCTCTATTGCTGTGAATAGACACCATGTCCAAGACAATTCTTTTAAAAGAAAGCATTTAATTAGGGCTGGCTTACAGTTTCAGAGGTTAAGTCCATTATCATCATGGTGGGAGTTTACATCCTGTTTCATAGGCAGGTAGACTGGGCCTTGTTTGGTCTTTCTTATTCAAACACCACAGTAAGGGCATACTTACTACACAGGAGTATCCTGGAAGATTTGCCCTTCCCTTCTAAGGGTTCTGTGTTTTGTATCTTGACTGTCTCCCCAAAGCCCAGATATTAAAGGACTGATCCCTAAAGTGGTGTTTCTGGGAGGTGGTAGAGTCTTCAGGGGAAGGAGCCTATTGGAAACAAATTGGGTCATTGGGGTCACTGGAGAGGTAATGGGACCCTGGTTATTCCTCCTCTCTGCTTCCTGGGTATATGAGGTGAAGTCTTTCGCTATCACAATGTCCTCTGTTATCATGGACCCAAAGCAACAGGGCTAATCGCCCATGGTTGAAACCTCTGAGGCCATGGGCCAAACATACCTTTTTTCCTTATAGACTGTCAAGGACATTTTGTCACAGTGGTGAAAGTTGGCCAGCACATGAGGTGACAGAGGTTCTGGTGAACACATCTAATACAACTTTCATGCAAAAGTCCAAATGCATACCCAGGCTACTCAGAATCCTTACCTGCTTCCAGGAGCAGAAGGGAAGCCCATCCTAGGGCAGAAGAAGGAACCCATCTGATAACCAGAGGCGGGCATCATCAGACTCCCCTTTGATGGGAAAGGTAGTTGGGGTCAAGAATAAATTTGGACTTTACCAGGAATACCACTCCTGGCTTCCCCGTTTCTTCCAGCTGCCTGCACGCTGTCAGGCAAGACAGAAGAGGCCTCTTGGTAGGACTGACTGCTTCTCAGGCATGAGCCCAGGCTCTTGAACAAGATCAGGACAGGCATGGTCCCCAGAGAGGAAACAGAGCTGTGAGGGTAGCAGCTAGAGGGTGCCATTCCAACTAGGAAGGACTGATGAAGGAAGTTTAGTTCAGTTAAGTGTCAGAGAATAAAAGATGCTAAAAGTAGAGTTGAAGAGGATGGAGTGAGACATTTGGGGAACAGAGGAATGAGATGGAGCCCGGGTTGTGTTAGAGACAACATAGCCTATCTGAGGGGCAGAGTATGAGAAGCAATCATAAGACCAAATACAGAGTAGGTTGGTGTAGGAGGCCCTTCTGTATTTGTAGTGCTTTCATTGGTTGAATAAAGAGACTGCCTTGGCCTTTTGATAGGGCAGAAACTTAGGTAGGCGGGAGAGACAGAACTGGATGCTGGGAGAAAGAAGGAAGGTAGAGAGAGCCGCCATGGAGTCTCCAGAGTCAGACGTGCTGAATCTTTCCCAGTAAGCCATGACCTTGTGGTGACATACAGATTATTAGAAATGGGTTGAATCAAGATGCAAGAGTTAGCCAATAAGAGGCTAGAGCTAATGGGCCAGCCAGTAATTAAATTAATACAATTTCTTTGTGGTTATTTCGGGGGTTAAACTAGCCAGGTGGGCGGGACGCAGCCAGGTCCTCCATACTATAGTAGGTAGTCACAGAAAGGTTAGAGATCAAGAGGGCACTCTTCAGGTGTCAGTGTCCCCGTGCCCCCAGCCTGTGTCACTAGTGGATTCTAGGAAGCAATGACTCTTCATTCCACCATGGCCTGGCTTCCTTGGTTCCCAGATCTGGATGGGACCTCAGGAGTACCCAGAGATCCATGCTTTCATACAGCTATGTGAGATCATGCTGTCCTGGGCTTCACTGATGAGGGCAACCCCAAGCCACTGTCAGTTTCATCTGCCCAAGGTGCACAGCAGGAGCTATGATCTCTGCACAGTGGGCAGGGCCTCTGTTATCCAAGTTGTTCTCAGAGATAACACAAGTGCCCTATAAGCTAGCACTTGCCTGTGGCTGGCCCTTAATGCCACCCTGTCCTTCTCTCCAGATGCCCTCCCGTCTCATTCCATCTACCGAACCTGGAGAAGATGTTCAGGATGGCTCAAGACTGGCCCTGGCAGACTACACCTGGGAAGATGGCTTCATTCTGTGAAGTAAGAAGAAGAGGGAGTCCTTCCACCTTCAAGGCTGGCAAGTGGGCAACTGAGAGCAGTGTTAACTACTTGTGATGTTTTCTGGGTCACCCAGGGAGAAGGTAGAGGGGAAACAGGAGCAGGCAGAAGGGACCTCAGGCAGTGGTAGTGTTATTCTTTTGGTACCTGCCCTAGCCACGCCCACTCCCATTACCTCTGACCTGCCCTTCGCCATCTTGGCCTTCCCTTTTCTGTTTCCTTGACGTGCCCACGCGTTTCCTCTCTCTCTCTCCTCTTATTTCTTTTCTCTCCTTTTATCTCTTCTCTCTTTCCTTTTCCCTCTTCCTTAATAAATACTTATGGCTATTTCCTGTGTTTATGTGTCTGTTACCTGTTGCCACCGCCCACGCCCTCCCGCTGGTGGGAAACTGCAGCCGCTTGGCAGACTCCGCCAGCCCGCACGGGGATCATTTTAAGAATAACAGGTAGAGCCTTGAGAATTGCTCTAGCTGGCCCTGAAGCGACTCCAACTTCTAAGAAGTGGGGGGTCTTTATTCTGCACCTAGTCTGATGGGTTGTTGGATGCTGCTACCCAGTGAAGACCGGTGATCATGGGCAATTCTTACAGATGGAGGGCCATTTCTGATAGAGTGGCCAGCAATGGCTTTAAGGAGGCTATCAGTCAAAGGCATACCCAGCGTTTTGGAGAAACCCTCCTAAGCATTCAACTCTCTCCACGTTCCTCTGCTCTGCCTTGCCTCAACAGGACTCAGTGACAGCAGAGAAGTCCAGCCAGTGGTGGCACCAGAGGATCTGGAAGAATTTTTGCATAGAATATGCTCACACAAGGGCCTGGCCAGTTTGGTCAGTCTGTATGGACAGGGTTTTGGTGACATCTCAGGGTGTTCGGTGAAATTTCATGGCCAGGCATAAGTGGGTTTAAAAAAAAAACTTTTATCATGGAAACAACAATAAAAATTCCAGCAGCTTGCTGGAGCAGAGTGTCTACAAACCTTTCGCAAGGCGTTTTGTATTAGCCAAACATTTTTACAATCACAAGTGACTAGAACTCCACCACATTAACTGAGGGTATGGCTGAGGAGGAATTTATTAGTTCTCTTAAATAGACCAGAGAAGGGAAGGCAGGGGAGGGGCCTGGCCCCTGGGGGAGTCCAGATCACCCACTCCTCCATCTATGGATCATGCAAAGGAAGAAGGTGAGCCCTCTCAGCTGGTACGAGCATCCCGAGAAACTGCCCGCTAGCACCCTTCTGGGGTACAGTTGACCTGGGTGATGTGAGCCTGCCTTGTCTCAATGGGAGGGAAGTCCTTGTTCTGATTGCAGCTGGTGGATTGTATGTCATCCCAGTCAGAAATAAGACATGAGTGTTCATTGAGAGACATCAGACGTTTCAGCGGAAGCTTGGGCAGTGACTCCGGGCTGTGATGGACTCCTGTATGTCTGTTCAATTCCTCCTTTGTTTTGTCACCTACCCAGTCACATAAGGCTTGTCTTTCTGAGGGAAATTCTTACAGGAAGGAAGAAAGGAGTCGATGACATTTCTCTAGATCCTGTCATCTGGGGCTCCTTCTCAGGTTCGATCTTTTTCTATTCAGAAAGGAATTGAAAGTAAAATGCTCAAGTGTTGCAAATCTTCTTTGAAAAGCCAAGTTTCTTGAAAATTCCTAAGTTGACACTCAAAATTCCACAAAATGAAAAACATACAGTCATCAGTATGAAATATTCTAAAACCTTCAAAACCTCCCTACTGCAGTTAGCAGAGAACACCGGGGAATTGGCAAGTGGAGGGGCTGGAGCCTGGCCAGCTGCAAAATCCCACCCAGGCACTCACAGCTGGCCAGCGGTGGCTTCAGGACAGCACCACCCCCTGTCCCTTCCTGCGGGGCTTTCTTATACTGTAACAAGGTGTCTGGGGCATCTGGGCAGAAGCAATGCTGGTGCTCTGTGGGTTCTGGAATTCCAGTCCCTACACCTGGAGCTCATAGGAAACGAGGATGCCACCAATGACACTACTCACACGCAGTCCAGCAATCAGGTCTAGAGTCACTGGCGTTCATAGCCACCTCTCCACCCCACCCCCCCACCACATACACAAGGAACTACCATCTTCCAAACCTGTGTGAGTGACAGAAAAGGTTGAAATTAGGGTTACTGAACATGTTCTACGTACTGGCACACACCATGGAAATAGCCCTTATTTCTATAATTGACACATAATACGCTCTGGTAAACAGGCAACTGCACCATCATTTGCCAGTCTAAGAACGAAATAGGCTCAGGAGGCATCCGTGATATGCCCAGCCCTAGAATGGCTGAGCTGCTAGGCCTGTGAGGCCAGCTGACTCCCGTCTGTCAGGTAGCTACTCCTGCTGGGTTCCAGGGAAAGGCCTTTCACACCAAGGCAGTTAAGCAAGCTTCCCCATTTACCACCAGGGCTGAGCAAAGCCTTTTGCTGCAAGGGGATTAAGCCAGTGTGAACCTTGTAAACCAAGAAGTGGTGTTCCCTTGCCCTTGGAGGTGTCATGATTCTTATCCACACGAAGCTGGTCACTATACAGGGAACACAGGTGACAGGGGCACGCATTTTAAAAATCCCTCTAGGATAGAGAAGAATATGAACCCCTGGCTTCTTATCCCACATTCCTAATGCGGTTCCTATTTTTATCTGCAAGCAAGTGTGGATTTTCCAAACTTTAACCCTGAAGCTCAGAGCAGCAAGGGGACCTCACTCCACCTCCACCCTCTCCAGTCCCACAATTCAAATGCAAAGCACTAAGGATACTCTTAGGACTCCATCCTCTGAGGTAAAACCAGGACCCTGGCACTCACTAAATGAACCTGGATAGGCCAGAGAGAGAGAGTTTAGTAACTTGTGATAAGGGAATGAGGGTCAGAGTTGCCATATGACCCGAGATAGCCAGTGTGGTCAGCCTGGTCTCGCAGGGCTGTGGATGTGGGGCAAGCTGGTTCCCCAAGCCTCTGTCTTGATTACAACTGACCCTGGTGAGCCCAGTGGTGACCAAACCTGACCAGTACCTGACTAGGCACAAAGACCTCAGAAGCCTCACCCCCTCGTGGCCTGTAATCAGGGAGCTCCAGGAGACAATGCAGGTGCCAGACCTGTCTCCGCCCTGCTGATGGATGCTCTTTCCAGGAAGGCCCGACTCACTTGCACTTCAAGGTAGATATTTGTTTGTTTCCTCCCCAAAGGACAAAGCAAGGAAAGCTCCTCACCCCTCCTGTATTCTTTGCTTTTCGAGGCCCATTAGGAAGGAGCCCAGGGCCAGGCCTTAAAACATAGCCAACCTCACAGAACACCAAGGCCAGAGAGCTGTGTTAGGGGAGTTTCAGCCGCTCGGTTCCTAAATTCATACCAGATGAGTTCCAGAAGATTAAAGTTATTGCAATAAGCCCCAGGGAGCCAATCACGCTCTCCTTATAACCTTCTTGGTTTACGGTGTCATTCGCACAAATCGTTTTCTACAGGGTCTTGAGGAGACACGGAGCCTGTGGAGTTAACAAGGGGGCTCAGATGATGCCTGAGCAAAGCCTCTCACTGCAAAGGGATTAAGCCCAACTAGATCCCTTGAAAAGTTTAGAGAGCCTCCAGCAAGGATAGGCATGGTTGGGGTGCTGGATTTGGCCCGTGTCTCCTCATATGTCCGTCACAGCTAGGACAAGCATCCAGGAAAGAAATTGTAGCTCCCCAGTGTCCCCAATTTGTCTAAGGAATGATGTTCTTGGGGTGGTCACTCTTTAAACCTTGATTTTAAAAAAGGGACCAAATGCCAGAAAACACCGAATAAGCCAGAGATCTGGAGACCTAGCCCAGGATTTTGCTTTTGTTTTGTCCTTTGATATCCTTGCCTCTACCCGCCCCCTTCCTTTCTCAAAGTGCCTCTAAGAAGCAGAGGATAAATCATCCCTTTTCTCTCTTCCTGTGTTCAGTGTCCTCAGGACCAGAACTGCCTCTGGGGACTCCTTGCCGGATCCAGAGAAAGCTCTCTCCCTGACAAGCTGGAGGTCACCCTCACTCTCCTGAACCCCAATGCTCCTGTTCCTCAGAGCCTCACCTGAGACAGCCCTTCCCTCTGTTTTCTAGAAAATTATCAAGAGAGGAAGGTTAGAGTATACTGAAGAGCCTAATACACCCTTACCCCTGGCTCTCTGCTTGGCCATCCAAATTCCAGGCTCACCCCTAAGCTCTGAGACATCAGGGTGCCCCACGCTGGTGTCCACACCCCTCCCGAGGCTCCTTTGTACTGTGACCCAGAGTATGGTCTTTTCCCTTCTGATAGGATCTCGGCCTCACTTGGCTCAGTGACAGAAAGAGACAGGAGGACAGCCCTAACTCCCCATTCTCACTTTGTCCTCCTTTTTAATGCTAATATTTAGGCGGGGGCAGGGAGGGGTTACTGGAAACGTGTCTGCAGTTTTCCTTTTCTGTGCTGTTTTTGATTTTCACGTCAGAACCGCAGAAACAATCCAGGGTCCCTGTCCCTCACCCCCACCCCCAGCACGCCCCCATGCTGAGGGGCAACTCTTAAACAGACTGAGCTTTTGAATGACCAGGAAGGGCTGGGGCAGGCTTGTGTGGCTTGTGTCTCTCACAGCTGCTTTGATTTGGTGGGCACTCTAGGCTCCCTGGTCACCTGGGCTGCCTGGGGGCCATTGCCAGCTCTCAGAAAGTTGGGCTTTTAGAAGTTTGTGCTCCCGAATAGATTTGTATGAATCTGCATCTCTTTTGTTTTATCTGTTTGGTGTGTGGATATTTGTTCTCTCTCCCCCTCCTTCCCTCCTCAGAGCCTCACCTGAGAGAGCCTCCCTCTTTCATGGTACTATTAGCTGATTTTTTTTCTTGAGTGAGCTAGTTGATGTTTCTTCTTCCCAACCGAAAGACACATTTTCTACACTACTCTTCCCTTGTCACATCTGATGCTTTTTTTTTTTACTATTTTTCCTCCTCCACTGTCGCTAATTTAAAAAATGCACTTATGATTCTTTATTTATAAACACATGCATGTGTTCACGAGAATGCATCATGTGTGGAGGTCAGAGTACAGCTTTCAAAGGTCAGCTCTCCTCTTCCACCATGTGGGCTCCAGGGAAGAGTTCAGGTCATCAGGATTTGATTGAGCTGTCTTGCTGGCTGAGAATTCTTAATTCACTTGTTTGTGTGCTCGTGTGTGTGTGTGTGATGTCTACAGTGTTGAAACTGAACTCAGAGCATCTACCAGCAAGCTATGTGCTCTCTCTCTCTCTCTGCATTGTACCCATGCTAGGCTCCATGAGATTCTCCTGCCTCTGCCTCCAGAGCTTTGAGATTTCAGTATTGATGGGTTTTTAGATTATTGTACAACTTTAAAGGATAAAAGCAGACATATGACAGAGTTATAACATCTGGGATGTTATTGAGAACTCAGATTGAAGAACTGCTTGTGGGTCAGGAACTTTTGACTTCAATATTTTGATTGTTTTTGTTTTCCCTCAGTGGTTTCCTATGACCTTGTGCTGTGGCCACTGAGCTCCTGAACTCAGCTTCTCACATGAAAAGCCCAATGGTGGTGGTGGGGGCGGGGCGAGATGCTCCACCCTGGGGGTGCTGCTTTTGCTCTTGAGCTCACTCAGACCAGTGTTGGGTAGAAGACAATGGGGACTAGGATTTGCCATTCCCACCCCCCCAATCAGCTTCACTGGGAACAAAGAGTGTCCTCCTTCACCTAAAAATCTTGTGCCAGCTGACTTTGTTTCAACTCTGATTCCCAAAGTGCAGTCCCAGCTGGCCTGCAGTTAAGAGTTAGCTTTCCACAGACACTCTAGGATGTCTAGATTAATAAAGTTATTATTGTTATTATTATTATCATTATTATTATAGGAGTACTCAGATTCCCTACTCTTCTGTGGTTGCCTTTCTGTTGCTGACTGCAGTCCAGAAATACCAAGTGGAGAATCCTCGAGAGTGAGCCACATAAAGGAGTCTCGTGCTGTCTGACTCTGTTTGACCCAGGGAGTGAAGCGTCTACCTGTCTACAGTGTCCATGCTATACACATTATCTGGCTGCTAACCACTTAGCCGCCTTCTCATTTGTCACATTGGTTTTAAAGTCACAGTGCTTGTTTTAGAGTAGTCCAAGTCTGTGTCACAATAGCTATGTCCCTTACCTCACTGCATATCATAGAGGCCTCTCAAGTCGTTGGAAGACGGGCATAACCAACACACTAAGATACAGTACAAAGAAGACAGAGCACATTCATGATTTTATTCAAATACCCTTTTTATAATTGTTCTATTTTCTTATTGGTTATTACATTACTGTGCCTAATTTATGAATTAAGCTTCATAATAGATATGGTTATATAGAAGAGACATGGTATATACAGGAAGTCTTGGCTTATATTTCCTTCAGATAAAGGGAAATTACTTTTCTTTTCACAGTCAAAGATCTAGCATCTTGCCCAGTGCCTGTCAGGGTTGGTATTTCCTGTTTGTGGAGACCCCTCCTAGCAGCAGAGGGGCTGGACCACAGCGTGGAAGCCTCTGTCATGCAGCTCTAACAGTGATGGCCAACCTCTCAGTTCATATCACCATGGCTACCTGCCTTGGTAGAGGAGGCTGCAGAACAGCATACGATGGATTCTTTGTGATAAACACTTGAGTGCACTATGGCCCTGCAGTAGTGACTTTACCCAATCCTGTGCAAAGAGGCTAGAACTACTTGAGTTAACGCCTTTAACGAGAAAGCTCATGCCATGACAGATGTGTTTCTTCTAAATCTGTGAGACCAATTAAACTCTTCCTTCCTTCCTCCCTCCTTCCCT
>JABTXL010012322.1:517665-537138 GCA_025134845.1 Neodon shergylaensis | reverse complement strand
TTCAAAGGCCACCCCTAGTGAACACCTCCTCCAACGAAATCACACCTTCTAGTCCTTTCCAAACAATTCTACCAGTCGGAGACAAAGCATTTAAACATATGGACCTGCGGGGGCCTTTCTCACTTAAATTACCACACTACGATAACTTCAGGACTGCTTTGCTTTTGAGCAGATTGGTTTCCACTGCCTTAGGTCCCCATGAATATCTAGGACTGGAAGACAGGAGAGACATGGCAGCATTACTAGGAGAATAGGGTATGAGAGGGGTAGTGCTTGATACTCAGGTCACTGGTCCAGACATACTTAAATGATTATATTAGCTATACTCATAAGGAACTACATTCTCAGGAGTTACTAAAGCGGTTAAGCCAGCAAGGGCCTCAGAAATGATAGGGGGCTTTAGTGGTGTGGCCAAGTCCCCCAGTGGTCTGTCATCATTAGGAGGTGCATGAGGCTCTGTCAAATATAAACAACTTAGATCAGATTGGCAAAATATGAAGCAAATCACAAGGGGATGATAGAAGGTCAAACAAAGGGGGGTGGACAGGCTACTTGGAGGCACATGTGGCAACATTTGTGTTGTGCTCGAGTTTCTGGGAAAGAAATTAGCAGTGTCATTGGTGCCCAAGTTAGCTTTTGGAAGGCGTGAAAGCCTGAGCAACAATTCACAGTAGATAAAACAGTGCAGGTTAAAAGAAAGGTCATGTTCGATCTAGAGGGGTGTGTCCTTACCACCGTTTCTCCTTCAATAAGCTATGCTGGAGTGGAGATCCTTTGCCCAGCTCGGTGACTCATTTAGTAGCCAGCTTTGGCCAAAGGAAAGCCAAGGGCCATGGTGCTGACTTAGAGGCTTCAGAACAGGGGAACAGCTCCAGCAACAGACACGGCAAGTGAGAGCATAACTCCGCTTCCTCTTGGGCCTGAGCCCGGCCAAGCAATGCAAACAGGCCCCATAGAGATCATCAGAGGTGGGAAGATGTTTAGTGGTCCCACACCAGCAGCCATACCCCGGGATAAGGAAACTGCATAGCTTGTGGAAAATGATTGGATTAGGGAGAATTAGGTGGAGTGTATCTCCCATCAATAGCACTGTTCCCTAAGTTGCTCTTTAGATGAAGCAACCAGTAAAAGTTATGAGATCATTTCATGCTGTCTTGGACCTTGCCAACAAGGTCTGTCCTTAGTATTCCTTCAGACCAACTGGCGCTTGCTTGGAGCAGACAATGGTGAGCATTCAGAGATGGTGCTGACTGACCTTCTGGAAAGTGTGTCTTTCTAGAAGATGCTAGCTCTTGAGTCTCACAGATTTATAGAGAGCATCTGGAAGAGCCGTGGATGAGCAGTTAAGAAATTTAAATGAAGACATAATGGTGACGTTTCACTCGTGTTATGGATGCAACCCATTGTTTTCTCATTGGGTTTACAGCCCGAGCTATTAGAGGGAACTCATGTTTAGCACTGTAAGTCAGGGGAGCTCATAACCACCATGAGAAGAGTACTTCTCCTGTTTTGTTAAATGGAATGATGTGCTTGTCACATTGCTTTGTCAACTTTGTGTTTATGACCACAGATTACTGTTTTTGTCATCCTCCATCACTCATGAAGGGAAACTTATTTATAAGAGGCAAGTGTACTATAGAGATTCATAACTGGTCAAGCACCTGGGAATGAGTGACTTCTTGTGGCATAGTAGCCCAGGGCTCTGCTGTACGTGACAGAGGATCACCAGACATCTCTATGACTGCCTCTGAGACTCAGGGGATGCTGTGGAATGGGTGGGAAGAATGTAAGAGTCAGAGGAAGGGATGGGATAGTATGTAGTTATTTCTTTCAGGAAGTCTTAAAACTTAGGAAGTAAACAACGTACAAGGCACAGGGAGGTCTTGAAACTTACAGTATTCATAAAGGCTCCCCTCAAGGCCATAAAGTTGTGAATTTCTGAGAAGAAAATGGCTGGCCAAGTTGCCAAGAAGATGCGGAGGGAGCTCCTGGGATCCAGCTTTTGTGAGCTTTGGTGCAGTTACTTTTGAGGTGGTCACTGATTCACTAAAATAGAGTCTTTGGGAGAAACATTTCTTTGGTCTCTCATAGACGTCTTATCTGGAGTGAGAAGACATATATTCACATGTCCTAAGAAAAAATGTCCCACAGCAGGGGCTCAAGAAGGGAAATCTGAAAAAAGTCCCTGCATCTCTATTCCCCTAGCTCCCTTTTCATGTTAGCTAGCTCACCTGTGGCATTTACCAGCTTATTAAAAGGGTTTAACTAAATCCTCTCACTAGCCTTCTGTGTAATATTTGTTTATGCTGTGAAGATGTATCTCTGCCTAGGGCGCCTCCTGATTGGTTTAATAAAGAACTAAATGACCAATAGCTAGGCAGGAGAGGAAAGGCGGGACTTCCAGGCAGAGAGAGAGAAACTGGGAGGAGGAGGACTCTAGGTGTGCTGATTTGCCGATGAGACATGGAGAGGAAACAGGAAGTATGGGATGGAAGAAAGGTACTGCCATGTGGCAGAACATAGATTATTATAAAGTGGTTAATTTAAGTTGTAAGAGCTAATTGAGAAGAAGCCTAAACTAAGGCCGAACTTCCATAATTACTAAGTCTCTGTGTTATTATTGGTGAGCTGGTGTTCCCCCACCCCAAAGGTACAATTGTACTACCTTTTCTGTCACTTGGAGATATCTGTCCAGGTAAGTGATATTTAAACCTCATTTCTCCCCGCAGAAACCTGTAATATTCCAGATTGGGGGTTATTTGGTTGACCACATTTCTCTGATAAATTCAAACAAACTCGCTCATTGGAAATTTGTCGATGTCTGTGTGTTCTTCTTTACCCATACCAACCTTAAGCAAGGACAACGCTTTGCTGCCTAAGCTGACAATGGAAGGCTGATCCTTTCCCCAGTCACACACGCAGAAAGAGAGGCTCTCCCAGTCAGATGTGTTGTCCCGAGCTACTGGCCCTCCTTCCTGGAGAGGCGACCTATGGAAACGAGCTCACAAGGCCGGCTCTTGTTTGGAGAAGGACATCTGCATGGAGCTAAGCTTGCCAAAAAACCTCAAGTTGCTCAGCCAGTCTCCTGAGCATGGCAACGTTCCCATTTCCCATACTGGAAAGGGCTTTGGAAAACAGACATGAGGACTGAGCTGTGCTTCAGTCTGGGAGTGTGTCCTCCAACATGAGAGGAGCCAGCTGGGGGTGTCATGACTACGATGGAACCCCAGCAGCAACCAAATCTTAAGCAACGGGCTTGCTGGTGTCTGGTCAGTGTGCCAGTGCTTTGTGCGGCACCCAGGGCTTGCTGCTCACTGAACCAGGGCTGTAGAGTGAAAAGCTTTCTGCTAAGCCAGGCCATGGATGAACAGTTGTAGGAAATGGGAGGAAGAATATGGCTCTTAGGATGTGTCTAGATGAGGACTTTACTCTTATCTGAGGAAGTGACTATATCATCAGTTGCTGAAGGACAAAGCCAGCCCAGGAAGGAGATTGTCCTACCTCCGCCTTGGCAGGAACTGGAGAGGTAGGAGCAGGGCAACAAGGAGATGATCTTTCCAGAGAGGGAACTTGTCCACACTGCAATGACAGACAGCCACGGTCGTTTGCCTTTGGCATCAACATTTAAGCCCTGCAATTCTGGAGGCCCGGGGCAGAAACCGAGGCACTGGCAGAGCTGGTTCTTCCTGAGGACACCAAGAAGAAAGTGTTCCAGACCCCTCTCTTTAGAGCTAAATATCTTCTCCGGTGCCTTGGCATTGCCTTTTGTCTGTGTGCATCTATTCCCATTCATAAAATTTACATAAAGCAACCACTCTAGCCCAGTATGACCTCATGTCAACCAATGTCCTTTACAAAACCCTATTTCGAGATAAGGTCCTTTACTGAAGTTCTGGAGGTTAGGAGTACCTGTCATTCTTAGAGGTAGGTCACAATTCCTTTTATGCCATTCCTCATTTGAGGGGTGAACTATTAAGACCTGAAGGGAAAGGAAGCAAGTGAAGAAACTTGACTGCTGATACCCCGTGAGTGTCAACTGCACCATCTGTACCTAAGGCTGGGATTGAACCTAGCTGGCTTCTTGATCATCTGAAGTTACTGTTTTAGTGAGTTGGAAAAGAGTTCCATGGAGGGCCAAGCATTTTGAGAGACAAAAGAGAAAGTGCTACACTGGATACAGGCATAGCTGCAGGCATGCTGGTAGGGAGGCTACATGGAGCCTATGTCCCAAGTAGGCAGCCAAGACACAGTGTAACAGAGAAGTGTTCCAAATTGGGGGTCTACCAGTCAGAGATGCTTAGCCTGTGGGGCTGCAGAAGCGAGCAAGAGGGAAGAGTCACGAGTGACACTGGGGAATGGTCCTGCTCTTGGGGGCCATGGAGGCTATAGGAGCCATGTTAAGGTTACAGGAAGCAAGTGGGGGGATCTGAACTCTGTGCCTACTTGATCTTCCTTAAACTTGAAGAGGACCACTCTTCAGGTTGGTGGCATATGACAGACAAAGAGGTCCACAAAGCCCTTCCTAGGCCTCAGACCTCATGGCTTTATTGTGGTTTCATGTTTAGCATAGAGGAATGACATCAGACACTTCCTGTTTCCATCTGCTGCCTCGGGTTCTCCCTGCCCGGAAGTGGTGCTGAGGGCGAAGCTTGGTGGATCTTTTCTCATCATAATAGAGGGTCAATGTTTCAGGAGAACAGAAGAGAAGAGGGACAAAAGAGGAAAAAGGAAGGAAAAAGGAAGGAAAAAGGAAGGGAGGGGGCAGTGTAAGCTGATGAGATGTGGTTTAGGTTAGCATAATGAAAGTCTATGAATATATATACACCTGTGTGTGCACAGCAGTAGGGTGGCTGGCACCTTCCCTTCGTAGGTGGTATACCTACAGTTTTAGTGACCTGCAGCTGGGATTCTTGGCACATCAAGGGTTAAAAGAGTCACCTTTCAGCTGCACCACATGGATGTGGCTACTTCCTTAGCGCTTATACTATCATGGGCCGTTTGTTTTTCCTGCCACTGTTGCTGGATGTGGTGCTGAAGATGGAATGGAGTGCTGTGCCCCCAGCTACACCCTAGCCCCGAATCCCACTCCCATACTTGTGTAGGCATTGCTGACGTCATGCGCCTGTTAGGAACAGGTCACTGTGGTCATGTCCAGCCAGGACCCACACAATCGTGAGTCTACCTTGTCTTCAGCCATTTTTTTTTCTGTTCTAAATAGCAACTATCGCCAGGCTTCCCCAAGACATTCTGAGAGCCGAACTCTGTCCATAAGCACACACCCTTGCTTCTTTCACATTAGTGTCTTGAAGGTTTTAACCTTTAAGACTCCCTTACAGGGTTCAACCGACACCATGAATAACTAAAAGGTGTGGGGGCTAAAGACCTGCGGGTAAAGAATTCTACTCACAGCAGGTTCCGTCAATCCATAATTCTTTATTCTTCTCTCTTTAATCCATCATTTCTCATTGTTTCTTCTTGTTCTCCCTTGTTCTACATTGTTCTTAGTTCTATATCATTCTTTCTTGTCTTATATTGTTCTACCCATTACAAATGTTCCCAGTCATACATATCATTAAAACCAGCAATTCCCCAGCCCTAACAGGTTCCAGGGCCAGAATTCTTTTGCCTGGTAGAAAATCAGATACAATTTTTACACACACACACACACACACAGAGAGAGAGAGAGAGAGAGAGAGATCCACAGGAGTGGTTAGTGCATATCTGTTGAACTCCTTAATGTAGAAAGTTAGTTCAGAAAGGAATTAAATCATCAGGGAGTTCCAGAGAGGAAGGTTAGTGGACTATGCTACATTTTTAGATGGGTAGTAAGAGAGAAAAGGTTTATTTTCAGTCAAATTATGAAGAGGGCATGGATTGTTTAAATCAGCATGCCACTTGCTTTCTCCCAGCAAGCACAGAGGCTACCTGATGTGGGAGAATTGTCTGTATTCTGTCAATATGTTTTAAATAAACTTTGATTGGCCAGGCAGGAAGTATAGGCCGGTCAACCAGATATGAAGTAGAGGTGGGGCGATGAGAACAGGAAAATTATGGGAAGGAGGAAGTTCATTCCTCCCGAGTCCTGTGCAGACCACGGAAAAAGCAAGATGTGACCTGCCCTGCTGAGAAAGGTACCGAGCCATGTGGCCAACATATATAAGAATAATAGGTTAATATAAGTTATGAGAGCTAATACGAAGCCTGAGCTAATTGGCCAATCAGATTATAATTTTCTAGAGACCTCTGTGTGATTTTCTTTTGGGATAAATGGCTGCAGAAAGTGGGCAGGACAAAAACCCTTACTAACCGGCCCCCATGTTACAGCTACCTGATAACCAGGTAACACCAGATGCTGTAGTTTTTATGGCTCAAGACCTGGAGTTAGACTTACTGCTCTAAGCAATAGAAACAAAGAAGGGGACCCAGGCCTTTAAATTGTTAGTTCTGGCCTTTGTGTTATCAGCTATTCTGGTCGTGGAGTAAAACCAGAGCAGCAGCTTGGGCAGGTAGTAATCCTGTGTCCTTGGAGATCTGTGAACACCCTAAGTGGGATGCTCTATGCCTGGACCCAAATTCCTGCTGATAAAGATAATTGCAAGAAGGCAGATCTCTGCGCTTACCTAGGAGAGAGGAACAAGGCCTGGCAGTGGGAAACTGTTCTCACTAAACAGTTCTGAGCTGTGGAAATTAATCCCCAAATATGTAACAGAAAGGAAGTCAGCTATAGTGAAAAATCTACAGCAAAGGACAACCACTTAACTCACAAAGCAGTGACGCCAAAAAGCTTGCCTTTTGGTTTAGCCTTTACCAGCTCCCTTGGTTCTGATAAGTCACTTGTGAAAAGATGGCTGAGCATTTACTGTATGATGTTGCGGCTTGTAGCATTGCACAGGGGCCCTTCAGGTATCACTTTCTGTAGGTAGAAAGGCCATGGAAAGACAATTCCTTCTTTCTTCCTTTCCCGCTGCAGGGAGCCGATGAAAGCATGGAGCTTTGTATCTGTGTTCTCACTCCATGAAGTTTGGACTCTGGAGGCTAAGACTCCTAGCTCTGACACTTGCTGATACGTTATTACACCTCTCGGGCCTTATGTTTGCCTCCACAGTGGCTCCCTGTAAGCCGTGCAATGACAATGGAAGCACCAGAGCCCTTGGGGACACAAGTGGATAGCAGGGTGAGACTCACACATTGCTTAGGTCACATGCAGACCCAGAGCCTTGACTCGTTCAAGGACTTACCCACGACAATGAGCCAGGCATGCCTGTTGTTCCCTTGTTCGAGTGCCTGCTTTCCTCACTGGGTGACATTTTTGCCCTTGAATATTACACAGCTCTGTTTCCAGACTGACAGCCCAGTTGTGATATTGAATGTCTGGCCTGCCTGAGCATGCAACCCTACACAACCCTGCTCCAGAGCCTCTGTGGCCTCTGCTTGGCTGCTAGTCTCACTGAAAGCCGGGGGCTCATGAAGAGATGGGAAGGGTCATCTATTTATATCTCCAATTAAGTCCCGGCTGCATAGTGTTGGGATATTGTGGTAGGAATTTTCCATGAGCCGCGGAGAAGGTTATTTTTTTCCCTAGCTGGAAAAAGTCCATCTGAGTGGGCTACTTCTGGGGTTCCAGGCATGGGCAGCTGTGTCGAGATCAAGCCAGGGAACACCCCTTTTCTAGAGGAGGGTGGGGTCACCCTGCTACTCCTCAGTCTCTCTCACTCAGGTGCAGGGAGGGTGGAGTGGGTTTGACTGGAGGCTTTCAGAAGGCTACATACATACCTACAGCCAGAGTGTCTGGAGACCCTTTATAGGAGCGGGGAGGAATTCTTTCTTGGGTCTAAAATTCCTGGTGAGGGATGGAGTAGGGTGGTGTGCAGTGGCGGTTGCTTATCCCGCAGAAGCTCCCATTTGCCTGAATTTAAGGTTCTGTGTAGGAAACGTACAAATGATTTCAGGGAATGTGAGTGCATCATGCAGACTGAAGTTGACTGGAAGCATTTATTTAATGTTTGCTCTTTGTGTTATGTAGCTGTTGCTTCATTAGAAACATCTTTATACAGCTTTTAAGGAAGTGTCATGGTCTTGTTAGCAGCTTTCGGAGAACTTCCTGCAAGGTATGGAATCATGGGAATGTGATCCCATACGTTTTGCAGTACTGTATAATGTAGTTGTAAAAGCGGGGAAGGTAATAAAGATTGTGTTCACTGCTCTGGTTGACAGAGTCTTCCCTGAATCCAGGAAGATCCCAACCCCCGACACTTCCTCGAGTGGGATCAGTTTCCTTCTGTTTTGGTAGAAACCTTCTTTGAGAAGGAAGACAAGCATTCCTTATGACTGTGTGATCATGGCACCCTGTAAGAGAGTGGCAAGGCCTGTACTGTCGTGCTTTGGTGTTTGAGGGTGATGTGTTCCCAGTGTTTTCGCAGATACCAAAGCCTCAGATCTCTTACACAAAATGGAACACTGTTTACAGATAAACCATGCCTTCCTTTGTATATGTTAAATCACCTCTAGAATATTTTTGATACTTAATAGGGCATAAATGATAAACACAAAGTTATTATACTGTTTGACTATGGAACGATGGGAAGAAAATGTCTCTACATGGTTAGTAAACACACCCTTTTATCTTCTTTATTCTTGCCCACTGGAAGCCAATGGAGCCTTAGAAACTGAAATGAAGGCAGGTCTACAGCTCTGTCTATTTGGTAAAACCCAGGGATGGATGGGGAGCTCAGGAATATGAAATTACTGGAACTACAATACACTGAGTGCTATTGCACGGCGGATACTGGGCCAAGGGGCGTGCAGAAGTTGTCTTTGCAGAATTACAACCAGTCACCATTACCAATCCACACAAGAGCTGTGGAAACCGGAGCCCAGCGGCAGGGTAAGTTGTCCAAGAGCATACAGCTACTAAGTAAATGGCCAAACCAAGACTGTGCTTGTGCTTGATTCTCTCAGTCAGCAGTCCATGAGTGACAGAGCTTTGTGCTGAGTGGCGCTGCTGCCAGGTTTGGTGTGTGTGCAGACTGATGCTGGCCGTCTTGGAGGGAAAGAGCATCACAACTTCAAGGGATGTGCAAGGGAGTATAGAGCACAGTCATACGACAAAAAGCAGATGATGTGTGGGACTGGAAGGAAAGGATTCAGGGATCCAATTACCCAAATGTACAAACTAGTACTCAGACTGTGACTCTCGACACAGGCAGGAGAGGCATGCTGGGGGAGACACGCTGGGAGGCGACAGGAGTCTTTTGAAGCTGCGTGTTTGATGTTGCATTCTGGGCTGCAGGGGCTTTGGGGCTATGAACATCTGCCTGCCACCTCCTTCCGTTTATGAAAGACAGTATCACTCTCGCTTCTCAGAGCCAGAGGGAGGCTCGCCCAGGGCTTTTGACCAGCCTCCAGATTTCTCTGTGTGCTCTGCTCAGGGGTCCACGTGGAAACACTGAGCAAAACACGATTATTATTTTTCTATAGAAATCTGAATGGGAAGCTAATTGTACGGTCAGAAAACAGGAAGAGAAATGAAGAGTTCAAGGCCATGGCCAGAGGCAGTTGTCCTAGGCTGGCCAGGACATCTGAGACATCAGGAATGTATAAAGTCTCTTCCTTAGCTCTAGGGAACACTGTCCCCCTAGCAGTAAGAGGTAGAAGGGGAATGTCTTCCACCACTACAGGCTTCCAGGAGGCACATATATTTTATTGGGAGGCACATGAATTCTGCACTGATTTTACATGGATTAATTTAGATGAGCCATGACCAGGCAGGACCACTGTTGTTGATATTCAAGCAATGGTTTTAAACTGTTCACATGTTTTATTTCTTCATTACTAATTATCAGAAGTTATCTCTTGGTTTGGAGAGGAGGGAGTCCTTTTTGGGATGGTCTAGCAGGTTTCCCAGGAAAAGCACAAGTCCTGCCATGTCTGAACCAGGTTCAGATCTAAACAGAACCAGACAGCCCCAAACTCCATGTGCTTAGCCATCACCTTACAACCTGCTGCAGCGTGTCCTGCTTCAGAGCATCTTCCCAGAGCAGAACTTCATTCCTCACCCAGGTAACCTCTGACTCTTAGGCTCCTGCTCCCTGGCTGCTTCTCATTTTCGTCTCTGAGTATCTCTCTGAACTTCTCCTCTGGGACAGACTATGCAACATTTCACCCCAAACACAGTGTTGCAACACTGCTCATTGATCTGATGGCTGCCTGAGATGTTTTGCTGTTGGATTTGCCACCAGGATCATGGCACTCCTGTTTACTTATCTCTGTAGGTATGAACCATCCCGGCCAGCTGCTCTTAGTCCTGGCATCTTATTGCCCGAGAATTCCAAGACCAGAGCAGTGGCACAAACACACCTGTTCTTTCCATCCTGGCTGCACTTGGAATTTCTGAGAACGGGGATGGGGTAGAGCTGGAGAGATGGCTCAGTGATTAAGAACACTGACGGCTCTTCTAAACGACCCAGGTTTAATTCCCAGCACCCACATGGCAGCTCACAACTGTCTGTAACTCCAGTTCCAGGGGACCCAAAACCAGTTCCAGAGGACCCTACACCCATGGCAAAACACCATAAAATAAAAATAAACAAATTAAAAAAAAGAATTTCTAAGAACAATTCTGCCCCTCTCACCATTGCTCCTGAATCAGACACACAAACATATATACATTTTTGCAGATTACAGACTAGAAGACTTTCAAAGGAAGAGAATACATAATGGAGAAAACTGAGAGTCAATAAATAACGCCAGCCTTATAAAAGATCAGCAGAGGACAAAGGACATGAGAGCTGTTTATAGTTTGGAGACAGCTGTTGGACACTTCTCTAACATGGGAGGAGTGAAACTCGTCTAGCTTTCAAAACGTCCTGGGCTCCAGGGCCTCCCTACTCACTCAGACTCTGCAAACATTTGTGCATGTTGGGGTCACCAAGACAGGGAAGATGCACGGACTCCGACCAATACATGGGTCAAATCCATCACAGCGTTTACGCAGAGCAAATCAATCTGTGTGTCTCCAAATGGTTGTTGGAATTCATGTTTTCAAGTCAACTTGTTCTTCCAGTTTCAAGCCTGAGTCAGCCTCAAGCTCCCCCAGCTAAAGCTTTTCTTCCTAAAGAGCAGGTTCAGAGCATCCTTGCATTGTGGGAGCTGTCTGAGAACCTTGGGGAAATCCACTGCAGATTTTTGTGCTGGAAAGACCACGCACACGTACACACACACACACACGCACACACACTGAGGGCACGAGGGTGAACAGAAGACTTCTTGGTGTCATGGTAGTGTGTAAATCAGATCCAAGAGTGGCTGGATGCATCCGGTGCTGTTGCCCCCACTGAGTTCCCCACATTCGGAGGGAGACACGGAGTCTGCTTGCACATTTAAGGTATCTGTTAAACGGCCAAGGACAACGTTTACACCAGAGCCTGGAAGTTTTCATTTTCTTTTTTCTTCTCAAGTGTGCAGACTATTGCGGGGGCATCACAGGAGAGCCACACATAAATCAGGACAGTCTCTTTTCTTCTGAGCCGCAAGGCCAGTTCTGCCACGGATGCTTCTTTCTCATGTGTTCATCCATCCCAGAAGCATAAACAAGCACATTTATCACCGAGGGTATAATATATAAGTTCACTGGAGCTGACACCTGCCCACAAGTGAAGACTGTTAGGGGTTCGGGGACAGAGCTGGTCAATGCAAAGAGCAGGTCCTCAGGATGCTGAGGTGCTCAAAGTGAAGCTTGGCCCAAGGTGCAAAGGGAGAAAGGTGAGTGTATCTGGGGACTTCCCAGAGTGTGAAGTCAGGCTCCATCTAGCAAAGGGTGTGAGGAACCTTCTTCTAGGTAGAAGGGCACCGTGAACAGAAGCTCAGCCTGGCTCAATCTACAGTGATTGGAGGCCATGGAGAAGGGGCCACCCTATCTACGCCCTTCAAATGTCCTGGTCAGGCTGATACGCCCAACTGGCATGCTGGCTCCTGTGCACCCACTCTCAGGACTAGGGCACACATGGAAGCACACTGGGGGCAGGGCTGCCCCCTCAGCTCCCCAAGGGCCCTCTTCCCTCTTGTCCCTCTTCCAGGTTGCCTCAGAGCCACCCCTGATTTCTTGCTGCTCTCCTCTTACACCTAGCTCCTAGAATGTCATTGCTTTTTATTTGTCGGTGTTGCTGTTGTTCAATTCTGATTTTAGGAGTTTACCTTTGGTTTCTGCCTTCTGGGAACCTCTGCAAATCCACCTTCCCACTCCAAGAAGCCCGCTTCCCCCTTCACACCCCATAACACCCATGACACAGAGGATGATCTGAAACATGCATGTTTCAAGTCAAAGAGAGGAAGGGTCTTGGCTCTGGGAACTCCTTCCTCCAAGCCCTTTTCTCTGGCAAGCAGACAAAGGCATTGCTAAGTTCAGCCCAGCCCCGAGAGCGCTGAAGAGGAGTCTCGATGCTGGTTGTGCTCCCCAGACAGCCTTCCTATTTTGACACAAAAGGCTCCCTAAGACGCCTGACCCTGATGTTTACCAGAGACCCATTTCTGCCACCTCATTGCTTATTAAGAAAACAAGGTGCGGCATCAACTTGGGAGTCCCCGTGCACCGGTGTCAGGGATGAGACATTTGTCAGGCCGAGTGCCGATGGATGGGCTCATGGAAGAATCCCTCATCACCCCACCCCCGCTGCCTTGGTGGCCATTGCTTTTCTTCTCCATCAGGGTCAGTCTTAACAAATGATTATTACCTTGGCCATAAGCCCAGTGACAAATATGGCTTCTGTCCAACAGCCTCAGGCAGGAGTCTGCTATTTCTTCTTCGCCCTGATGCTGTAACTTGATAAAGGGAGGCTAAGGATACAGCAGAACAGAGTTTCAGGCCTCGGGCTCCAGTTCTTCTCTCATAAGCAGGCAAACAACACTCAAGAGATACTATGGAGCTATGTGCATTGTGTCCACAGGCCCAGAAACTGTATATGGGGAAGGCTGCTGATAGAATGAAAGAGGGCAGGGAACAGTTCACTCTGGGGTTCTTAGGAAAGCTATGGAGAGTGACGCTACTTTGTAAGGCCCTTCACCTGGAGCGCTAATTGAGGAGGCTAATGTCAGGCATTCCCTGCTGAGGGTCTGCACTGTGAGCCACGGCTCTGCCCTAACAGGTGTAGGATCCTCACACATGGGCATTAGGTGGCCCTTTTCTTCCCTGTGACTTGGGTCTGGACAGTGCTCGTCTATCACTTGTCATGCTCAGTGAGTCCCAGCAACCCCTGCATGAATGCAGGAAGTTCAAGCGAAGATAGTCTGCACAGTCCCTACGACACCCATCCTTTCTCTGACCCCACTTGAACGTTTTGTCTGAAAATGCAGATTCCCATCCCTCAGCTTCCTCTGGCAGTCCCCGTTCCCAGGCTAGACCTCCCAAACTCACAGAGGCCTAGCTGTTTCCTCAGATTTGGCTGGGGCTGGCATGAGGAACAGAAGTTCTGTTCATCAGAGTGACTCTGGAGGCAGGGGGTGGTGAAGGCTCTTAACCAAGAACAAGGGGACCTCAGAGAGAGGTGGCAGATGCCCTGTAGGTTGTCACAGTAAAAAAGGCAGAGAAGACCAGTGTCCCCCACAGGCACGGCACACTATGCCCAGGGTGGAGACTGACATCTACTGGAGGGACGAGGGAATCAGGAAGGGCAGCTCAGCTTGGCAGGCGAGGAGTAGTGAGGACACTGATCTGACATCAGGCCTGCCTAGTGGGAAAGGCCACTGTGCCTCTAAGTCATTCCTGAGCTTGTGGGGAGGTCAGGAGTGGGGTTTTCACCATGCACCATAAATACGTTGTGCTGGATTTGGCATGTCTATGTCATACGCATGTTTGTTATGACAGCAGTGAAGGCTGATCTGGCATCCTGCAATGGCCTGGGGTGTGGGTATGAATGGGCACCATTTGCTTCCCCTGGCTATACATTGCCTTGATGCCCTGGCTCCATCAGCCTTTGACCACCAGGGGCTTTGTCTGGTGGTATCCCTGGTAGAGTGGGCAGTCAGGCTCTGAGAAAGGCAGCCTCTTGTGGGAAGCTCTGAGGTTAGGCCAAGGTGCCGTAGGCCTTCTTGCACATGGTACTCAGATTTATGGCATGCCATCATAAGACTCATGGTTTGTAAAGATGGTGGGAGTTGGAGTCCTTCTCTGAGTTCCCTGAGACATCCTATCCTTGGGACTCCCTAGGAGCTGAGGATACAGGGGCCAATGGCTGATGGATGAGTCTCATAGGCTCACTTGATCTGAGTGCACCCTATCTCTGGGAATGGGGTGAATTCCAAGCCTAGACTTCAAGGTGGACCCAGGATAGGGGGACAGGGGGTCTTGGAAGCTGTTGGCTATGGATAACCTCCTGGTTCCATTCCAGAACAGTGTTTGTGAGTTTACACTAAGTTTTCTATGACAAATGAGATAACAGAGACATGAAAGTCAGAAGCAGGACCACAGCCCCTGTAGCCCCTCCCAGGACAACCGAGACCACTACTGAAGCCTCTATCTCTCCAGTCAGCACACACACACACTCACGTACACACACACACACACACACACACACACACACACACACACACACACCTGTAATGTATAAATGCTCTGTCTGCATATATGCCTGCAGACCAGAAGAGGGCATCAGATCTTACTATAGATGGTTGTCACAGTCACAACTGCTGGGAATTGAACTCAGGACCTCTGGAAGGGCAGTTGTCTCTCCAGTCCCTCTAGCTAGCCTTTTCGATGGGTCCTTGAACCATTTCCCAGGCCCTTCCTTGAGAACCAGAACTCAAGGTCAAAACTGGATTTTGAGTTGGACCCTTTTCACTCTGCACAGCAATTTAATCTCTCACCCCCTCCTGGCAGACCTCCCACTGCCCTTCAATGCCTATGGCCCCTGCCCTCCTTCCCCAGAAATTGTTCTAGACTGTGGTGAAGGCTGACGCCAGTGAGGTAGTTTAACTGTGTCTCTTCTCAAACCTGCTCCAGTCTCTCTCTCTCTCTCTCTCTCTGGCAGACCTCCCGCTGCCCTTCAGTGCCTATGGCCCCTGCCCTCCTTCCCCAGACATTGCTCTAGATTGTGGTGAAGGAGGATGCCAGTGTGGTAGATTACCTGTATCCCTTCTCAAACCTGCTCCAGTAAGCAAGGAAGCAGAGCCACATCCCGCTGGGGCTGGAGACCAACCATGCTGATGTCCTAGTTAGTACACCACAGACTTCAAGACCGAGAGTGATGATTCTGGTGATAGTAATCTGTGTTGCTGGTCTGCTGCCCATGCATTTCCTATGTAGAGTTTCAAGTTTGGATAGTAGAGTCCTTGTAGATTGGTGATTGGTTGTTTTTTCTTCCATCATCTTAACACATGGAGAAACAGAACTGTGGCTTTAGATGAAGAAATTTCTGGAGTACCAGCTCAATTCCAGCTCGGGTTTCTGTGCTGCAACTTCAGGGTTTGGATAAATCTTCTCCCTCTGTAGTGAAGGAGGAACCTGACTGCCAGGGAGATGGAGGAAGGTCTTTAACCAATAGGTTAAAGAACCAATGAAAAGCATCATCTCCTGGCGAGTCGGGGACAGACCTAGATGGGCTATCTCTTGTGTGGGTGAGACACCCACTAGGACCTTGAGTCCTAGTCGTATCATTTGCTCGAACTGTGTGCACCCAACTTGTTTTTCCATGAGGTTGGGTCAGTTCATGGTTTTTACTTTTGTGATCTTAATCCCCACGCATGCACGGAAGTCACAGCATCCACTTTCCTCTCTCTGCTCTGCATGGCTCACAGCGGGAACAGGGTGCCATTATTCTCTGTCTGAAGTACAACTCTGCTGCCTTCTAGGTTTGCATCTTTGGCAAGTTCCATTCACGTCTGGAGTCAGCTCTCTTCCTGTGAGTTGAGGATGGTGGTAATGTCTGCAGCCTTGGCCGGCTCCTTACAGGTTTTGAAACAAGAGAGGGCCTTGGTAAGGTATACACACCACGTTGTAAACACTGACAGGACTCAAGACACACACTTCCGGTGTGCCTTGCTGCGGTCCTGGTACCACAGCCAGGAGCCTTTGTAGAAACGCAGGCAAGAGAAGACACTGGCAGGAGGCCTGGGCTGGAGTTGTGTGCACAAGTGTTAGGATCAGGCTGCCTGGCCTGGGTGAGGAGAGATGGCTCCCACAGACTGCCTTCTGGAGCATGTGTCATGCATAGCACACGGTGCATGGGAGAGTACACCAGTGTCCCTTTTACTTGTAGCTTAAGTTAACTCTGGCAAACTGCATCTTGAAATATTAAAGAGAAATGCCAGGAATCAACACTTTAGATGTTCTAAATAATTTTTATAATGTTATCATTATAATTTCCCTATTGGGTTATTATTAGTTATTGCTGATCTCTTTTTATTTATAACTTATGAATTAAGTTTTCCCATAGGCGTATGTAAAGAAAACCCTAATACATATTAGATTAGATCTTGCCTGTACATCTGGGCATTTTTGGAATGAATCTCCTATGGGTAAGTGGGGGCGTCTGTCCAGGGATGGCACATGGAGCCCCATGGGTCAGAGCAGACTGGGTAGGGGTAGTGATGGAGAGTGACCTATATGATCCTGTGTTAGGCAGAGGTTCTTGGTGCCACATATCTTTTTCTGTCTTTGGTGATATGTAGAGCGTCTTGCCCTCCACCTCCCATACTGCTGTTAGCTTGAGTCTGGACACATCATTCCACCTGTCCATCAGGTTCATTCCTAGGCCATGACCTAAGCTACGGTATTCTGGATTTTGCACCTGAACTTTCTCATGGGTCTAGATTCAGAGCAAACCCTAGCATGCCTAGGGATTCATAAAATGGATGCTTTTCTCCATAGAGGGCAGCCCATGGTTTCAGCACCCCAGGCCAAGTCCTTATTGTGTCTGGGCCTATTCACTTGGTAGGTTCTCTTCCAATGTTTCCCCATGTTGTGTATGGTATCTCCAGTGTGAGTTCTACAGGCCCTGAAGCAGCCTTCCATTCAGTGGGCTCAGCCAGGGCTCTGCTTTCTGCCCCATGCTCTCTGCCAGCTAGTCCTCTCTTTGACCATGGTGGGGTGCCTTGTCTCATACATGACCTAGCTCCTACACACAGACCATTGGGTGGTTGGTGTCCTGAATACCTCAAAAACTTCTCATCAGGTAAGAACCCCCATGGCTAAGGGAGGAAGTGTCTCCCCTGTGCTCCTGAGAGATGGGACACCACTAGTCCTTGAAATAGTATTCAGAGTCTGCCTTCTCTCCAGTCATGCATCTGTGTCTCTGCTCTGTACACTGGCTTCAGTGAGCCAGAGGGGCAACCAGGACTCACTATGCACCACGCCATTCTGCCTTTGGGCACGAGGGCCAAACGTAAGACATATCCTCTTCCTGTCATTCGTGTTTGCCAAATCTTGCCACTGCCATCTTCTAGAATGGAGCTGCTTTCCTCCTTTGCTGTCCACGCACCCCCACATCCATGATGGACACCTCCTGGCCTCACCTATCTTTCAACAACCGCCTAAGGATTCTTGGCATCCTTGCTGCAAGGCTTCCTTTCCTCAGTGGTCAGAGAGTCTTTCCTAAAGCACAGCAAAGGCCTTCACTTTCTAAGAGAGAACACACACTTAGCACACACTCATTCGGTCTTAGCTGCTCTTGAGAGAGATGCGAGACTGCATATGTCATCACCTTTGTGGACAGAGAAGGAGTGGTGGATCATCTGTACAACCTGTCAAGAGCCTTGGTGGGACCTGGCTGACACTCCCTAGCCTACTCTGATGGCCTCGGCTGCAGGGTGTTTAGGGTACCTACTCTGCACCCAGCATCTTGGACCCTAGCATCCTTGTTCTTCAGCATCTTTCCTTTTCAGCGAAGAACCCGTTCAGTTGCTCATTTAAATCAAGGGCTTGGTCGCTTTCTCACCAACCTTGTTAAAGCCCAGAGTTTAGTTTACTCATTCAAAGCTCCAGAATTTAGTTAATTTCCTGGTGCTTCCTTGTACAGCCCTAGATCGGTCTCCTGGTCTGTCTTCACCTCTGGACCATGGAACTGCCTCCTAATGTTGCTCCTCCTCCCACCAGTGTTTGCCCTGCTCCAGCTTCAGGGAGAAGCACCGAAGACAGCAGTCTTGTCACTCTGGGCATCTGACCAGGTAGAAACCCCCCTGGAGCTGCTGCCACACAAGTGTCCATCTTAATTCCGCGGCCTGCAGCCCATTGTGCTGCTTCCCTAGCATGGGCCCCGTCCCAGCGCGCTGTCTCTTAGCTGCCACTGGAGAGCAAGGCTGGTCTAAGGTGCCAGGTGTGGTCTCCAAAGGGTCTTCCTGGCAGGGCCTGCCTCATGGGTGGTCTGATAAATTGCCCCTGGCTGTTGTTTGGACCAACTGCACCCAACCAGCTGATGATTCTGCAAGGGAAAATTTCCAGGGTCCTGGATCTCATTAGCCTTCAAGTGGGACCCTGGAGGCCCAAATATGGACCATTACTTGGATATGGGCACTGGCTGCTGTGGACTTGGGACCTTGTCCAGGTGGCTTAGCTATAAGGAGTTTAGAAGGCTCCAGTCTTCCTCAGAAACGCTGGCTTGGTGTTCTCTCTTCAGCCATTATAGGAAGGCATGTGGAAGCAACTACTTCAGGCCTGAGGCAGGAGGGGAGCCAGAGGAATAGGAATTTGGAGGTTGTAGCCTCAGTTTTTTTCTAGGCAGGTTGTGATCCTGGGTAAAACTGCTTGCTCTATAAGTCTCAGGGTACTGTATCCTGAGAAGTCACCCACCACGGTGCCTGGCACAAGCAATCCAGTAAACGAGAACCAGCAAACAGTCACAGTGGGCAACAGGAAACAGGACAGATGTCTTTGTTAATTTTCATTTAGCAAAATAAAAAATATTTTAAATAGCTCTGTTCCAGTTATCAAGAGCCTTGTCAGGCTGTGTGGGTCCTTCGGTAAACTCTAGTGTTCAACTCCTCCACGGAGGGGCCTGCATACAACAGGCATGCAGCATGTTCGTCTTTCTGCCTGAGCACACTGTGTGTCCACACTGCATGAACACTGTGGGGCTAACTTCAGCTTGGGGTGCTGTAGTTCCGGAACCTGGGGGCTGCCTTAGTTCTGTGGTTGTGGAGAGAATTTAACACATGTAAGCCTCAAGTTTTTCTTCTGTAAGAGCGGTGCTACTGCCTTTCAGATCCCCTGGGAAATTCGCAGGCTATGTAGGCACATAGGCATCACACTCTTCACAGTGCTGAGTAGATGGCCAACCTTCATCAGGTCAGGGGTCAGGAGCTGGGAACCAGCCCTTATCATCAATATAAAGCAATACGTGGATATGTAAGTAGTATGTGTTCTTGCTTGGAAAAAAATGGATTTAAAATGCAGTCAGGTAAAATGTGCAGTTGAAAACAGAGAAGGCCAAAAACAAGAAAGAAAGAAAGAAAGAAAGAAAGAAAGAAAGAAAGAAAGAAAGAAAGAAA
>JABTXL010012322.1:482163-516925 GCA_025134845.1 Neodon shergylaensis | reverse complement strand
ATACATAATTTCAACCCACTGAGTCTGTTTAGTTGAGCTTGTATGTACACATTTCTTTAGGACTGACCACTGGGTTTTGTATAACCACTTAGAGGGCTCAAGCTGGAGAAGACTATTCTTCTCTTAGCTGTCCACTGTCTGTATGTCTTCGTTCAGGGATGGGATTCCGTGTAATTTCCTCCACCCATGTTGGCATGTCATCGGCTGTTGTAATTGTTTAGGTCCTGTTTTAGCAGCCACATTGTTGAAATTTCATGGGTGTAGCCTCTTAGTCATACCTAGAAGACACAACCTCTCAGCAGACACCCTGGTCCCCTGGCTCTTACAATCCCTCCACCTCCTCTTTCACAATGTGCCCTAAGCCTTAGGGGTAGCTTCGTAGATGTATCAGTTGGGCTCCCCATGGTCAGCTGTTCTCTGCATTTTGATCAGTCGTGGCTTCCTGTGATGGTTTCCATCTGTTGCAGAAAGCTTCTTCAATGTGGGGTGAGAACTGGTTTCCTGTGAGGATAAGAATAAGTGTTTAGAATGCAGTTAGAAATGATGATGGCTTAGTAAAGAGCAGTAGAATGTTCTCCTCTAAGATCTGTGACCTCTCCCACCATGGCTAGTTGGCTGGAGTTCCAGTACCAGGCATGACTACCCTCCTGCTGAGTGGGTTTAAGTAAAACTAGACCTCTGCTGATTACCACCAAGATAACAGCCACTATCATACCTTTAGGGCTTCTTGCTGGGCCTGTCATTGCTGTGGTTCCTAGGCATCACAGCTGGATGGAACTACGGGTTGCTCCCTTCCCTTGCCATCTTACATAGAACCCTCTAGTACCGTGAAAACTAGTTTTCCAGGGAGAATTTTGGATCAGATCCAGCTGGATTCTGAATCCTGTGTTAGTCTCCAGTGAAAGGAACCAGGGTTCCTGGGAGGTCGTTGATTCTGGAGCAAGGCAGAAGACACGGAAGCAAGGGCTGGAGCCTCTCTGACTCAGCAGTGGGTGTGTCAAAGAGCTCAGTCACAGACTCCACAATGGCCATTCTGTAAAACCAGAGCCATAAAATAAAGTAGATTTGCATTTATCCCAAAGCGCAAAATAAATACCCAAAATTGGGGGATGTCAACACACAGTCAAATTCTTAGTGAAATTGATAGAGAACAGATAAAGTCCTCATATGTAATTAGTTAGCCCCTGCCCTCCCATTATGACTCTGTAGGTCTTTGGTGTGGGTACCATGTAGTGACCGCTTGGGGACCAAAGAGTGACTTCACAGCAGCCTGAGCCATCCAAGCCAGCAAGCACAGCATAGTCACTGAGCATCCTGGAATCGTACACCTTAATAAGATGTGTTGGGAGCGGCATTTTACCAATGTTTGTTCACAATATGTAGGAGCATCATGAGAAAGGCCCCTCTGAGGAGGCTCCCTGGCAGGCAGAGGCTGTGCCTCTGTGGCTGGAGGGAATCTGGATGTGTTATTTGTCACCTTGCCAAGCTCCGAGAGTCACTGCACCTCTAAGTACCTCTTTACAGCTAACTGATAGCTTCTCTATCCCATCAGGCCCCACTGTATGCTTTACAGTTTACGAAATGCTTTTAAAGTTATATTAATTAAGAATAATTTTGAGTTCTTTGAGAAGTTTGTGTGACATCATTTGATCATATCCTCCCTCCCTCCTCCAGTTCCTTCCGGATCTGCTTTTTACCGTCTTGCCTCCCCACACAACTTTGTGTCCTTTTTCCCCCACCAAGACCAATTTGTGTTTCTTGGATATGTGGAGTGTGGCTGATGTATCAGGGCACTCTTAGAGAAAACTGACCCTTCATTTCCTAGCAGCTCACAATTGCTAGGCGCTCTCTGCCAGAGGTGGAACTTTATGCCCAAATTCTCTGACTTGGGCTTGTCTTTATGATTTTTCTGTTAACCTAAAATGGTTTTAAAGTTAGAGTTTTAACTTTGAAAAGGTGAATAGAGGTTTGCAGGGGAAAAGAAGGGAGCGGGAATAAAACGGAGGTTGGGGATGTGTGTGTAAAAATGTCCAAGTGCGAGACACGGAGACCAGTGGAAGCATTGCCACGTGAGACAGATGTCCATAGAACCTCTTCAAAAACAAGGACTTAGGGGCTGAATGGACGGCTCAGGAGTTAAGAGAACTTATTGATCTTCCAGAAACCCAGGTTCAATTCCCAGCACCCACAAGACAGTTCACAGTTATCTATAAATACAGTTCCAGGATTCTTACATTTTCTTCTAAGCCTCTGAAGGCACCAGAAAAGCACATGATATAAGACACACTCAAGCACAAAAATGAAATAATAGGGGCTGGAAAGATGCTTCAGTAGTTAAGAGTACTGGCTGCTCTTCCAAAGGTCCTGAGTTCAATTCCCAGCAGCCACATGGTGGCTCACAACCATGTATAGAAGGATCTGATGCCCTCTTCTGGCATAAAGTCATACATGCAGATAGAGCACTCATAGACATAAAATAAATCCATAAATCTTTAAAAAAATGAAATAAATATCAAGTAAAAACAAGCAAAATCCATGGACTTAAGGACTGCTGAGGGATGATTTCAACATCACATTCTAGTAATATTCTTTAAAGGGAAAATTTCCCTACCAATAACCAATCAAGCAAGCATAACTGTTATTTTTTTAAATGGAAACATCTGCATTGTCTCTTGTTGAGGGCAACTGAAACTACTTTAATGAAGCAAAGGAAAGATGCCAGACACAGGCTGTGTCCAGGTGGAGGATGGGGTAGGTGAGAAGATGTTCACGGTGTGGGGCTGGCTGCCCCATCCTCTTTTCCTGCGCAGTGAGAGCCAGTTGTCAGGAACCCAGCCTCAAGCACAGCTGGCAGAAACTGAAAGCATGTATTAGATTGTCTTCTGTTATTGTAATAAAATAGCTGGGGATACAGAGTTCATTAAGAAGGCTGGCGGCTGGAGGGATGGTTCAGTGCATGAGAGCACAAGCATGAAGACCCGACTTTGGGTCCTAGCACTGCTGGAAAGGCTGGACGTAGAAGCGCACTCCTGTAACTCCGTCACTGTGGGATGCAGCGATGGGAGGACCAGTCACTGAGACTGGCCGGGCACCAGCCTAGTTCTGGGTCATTGTCTCAAAGGAATAGAACAGGGATCCTGTTGGCCTCTGCTGGACTTTATGCTCCATGGCGTGCACACCTACACACACACACACACACCACACACACACACACACACGAGAGGGGAGAGGAAAGGAGCGAGGGAGGGAGGGAGAGAGAATGTCAAATCTTAGGCTGGGAGCATCTGGTGAAAACTGTGTGCTGATGGCATCAAACTGGCCAGGTAAGGGATGATGATCCAATGAGATAGGAAGCCAGAGTCCTGACAGGCCCAGACTTCCGGGTGTCTAACAACTCGCTCTTGGGAATCTCACTAGGGTCCACAGTAATAACCCCACCCCTTCAAAGCAATACCCTTAGTGACATAATTGTTCTGCAGTAGCTACTGTTTTAAACCTCCTACTATTAGTTTTCCACTGTTCCACTGAAGAGCAAATCTCCAGCAGAGGAACCCTCGGGACGTGCTGAATCTAACACGGGTAACAAGGAATGACTGCACGTTCTTCTCTGTTAGATCACAGGGGTCACTAGGGGAGGCCGGCAAAGCTTGAGCATCTGCCCTCTGTCCACCTGTGACCCCCAGGGAACCAGCCCCCACAGTACTCTGTTTCTGGGTGGTCATGAGTGATGTTTCTCCTATGGCAAGCAGTTGGTGTTGCTCCGTCTGCCAGTCACCGTGTGACCAGATCCCAGGTCTCCGTTGGCCACCTGCCAGTGGAACCCATAGGATGGCAGTGGTTGTGTCTTCTGTAAAATACCCCAAAGTGCACACCATAGCCTGAAACAAGGAATGCCTGGACAGCAGTGTAGACAAGAAGTCTGGTCAGCATGTCCTTTAAAAGAGCCTGGTCTACAGAGCTAGTTCCAGGACAGGCTCCAAAGCCACAGAGAAACCCTGTCTCTAAAAAACCTAAATAAATAAATAAATAAATAAATAAATAAATAAATAAATAAATAAAAAGAGCCTTGGTGCAAGAAGAGCTTAAGTCACAGGACATACCCTATAGTCGCCAGAACTCAAATACCTATCCCAACCTCTGAGGTGTAAAAACATCCAGAGACTCCACTAAAGAAGACTGGTGGCCATCACTGTGTGCGTTTGGAGTCTTGGCTCCCGTTCCCTAGTACTGACCTTGGCTTGAGGATCTGCCTTTTAAGAGCAGAATCACGTTCGAGGTTCAGCAGCTGTTTTATGAGGTTATATTTTCAGGCTGCTTAGGCTAATTATGGTGTAATCATAAAAAATCACCTACAGAGCTTGTTAAATTTACAGATGTTCCTGGGTCCCATCCCAAAGGAGGGTCCTGAGGTTAAGTATTTCCACTATGTTTGCTGGGAGCTTATGTGGTATAGCCTTAAGCCTAGGAAAAGACACAGACTAGGAACTCAGAAGTGTGTTTTACCCAAATTCTAGTTCCCACACTTCTTTAAAAAATTAGAATGGAGAGGAAGGAGGGCTTGGGAATTTGAAAGCCAAATGTTACAAAATACTGTTGGAAGAAGCCCAGCCCAAGAACTCAAGTTCTTCAACCCGCTCTTTATAGGGAAGACAGCTGGTTCCAGCATGGGGAAGAGGCTGATCAAAGTCATTCAATTACTGTCCCTGAGCAGCGTTGGAAGCTGTCTCCTCTTGCCTCCGGTCCATGGCACCAGGGCTGCAAGATCTTCCTAGGCAAAAAACAGGGCTCATGTGAATTAAAATAGGGACCTTTTGACTGGACAGCACATGCTATCTTACAGGGCACTACAAATACTTCTGAAGATGCTCCTGCTCCCCCAAACTGAAGATGGTAGCTCTGTTGGTCAGCATCACCTGGGTGACTCTTTCCAGCACCCTCCTAGCTGCCAAGTGACTGACCTTTTGCATGTTTTGTAGCTTGGTTCCAACTTGGTGCATGATCTTCTACCAGGGCCCAAGGGGGCTTCCTAAAAGAAGAATCTCGGGAACGGGGGCAGTGCTTTCCGAGCAATGTCGGTTCACAGCACCCTCGCCAAGGGCTTGGAATCTCCTTTAGTATCAGAAGATGGACGTTGAGGCTATGTGACAGAACCATCCTGTCACTATGGTGCCCCAGTGTCTCCCTTCAACCCTGCCACCTTCGTGATGACACCAGCAGATAACAAATCAGGTCTCAGGCCGTGATATACCTGCGGGTGGTATTGGAGCCTAGGGGTTAATAAATCCACGGGGATTACTTGCAATTCTTTCAGCAATCCGCATGAGTCAGAGGGTTACAGGAAGGCAATCCACTTGCCCTGGTTTATACAGACTGTAAGACAGAGCCAGGCTCAATCAGGAGAGCAAAGCTGGGCTGTGGAACAAGGCTGCAAACTGTCCAGCACATGTTCTGTCGGAATGTCTTTGGTCCTAAGTTCCTTCTGGAGGTGTTTTTGATGCTGCTGCAGGGTCTCATGGTCCCTCAGCACTCAGCTCCTAGGCTGAAATGAACTCCTCCCGCACTCTCATTCTGCTTTAACTTTGTGCTGAGTGTGGAGAGAGAGACTAGAGGGAAGGTTCGGGCTCTATAGACCCCCGCCCCCCCGCGCCACCCCATCTGTTCTTGTGAGGGATGGCGTACCAGAGAGGACTTATGGCTTCTGATGGATGACTGACATTTGATCTTGTTCAGAACCCACAATGTGCTGGATGCTTTCCTAATATGACCTCATGAAAACATCATAGCAGTCCTACTGTGTGGTCCCCACTTTCAGGTGGCTCTGAAGGGGTTAACAGAGAAGCTCACCTTCCATTCTCATGCTCACTCAGGTCTACCTGCTCCAGAGCCTGTGCGGTCCGCTCCTGTCCTGACGGGTCACTCCACCTGAGGTGTTTTTGTTCAACATTTATTTCAAAAAAAATGTTTTTTAAAGGCAGATTCTCACTCTGTAAGCCAAGGGCTTTGAACTTACATTTCTCCTGTCTCGGTCTCTTGAATGCTGACATCGTAGGTGTGCATTGCCTCTCACAGCAAATATTTCCTGAGCACCTGTGCTCTAAAGGAGGCCCAGTAGGGTCTTGGAGGTGGAGATCTGAGTGACCCACGGACCATGCCTTCTGCATGCACTCTGTGGTGTGGAAGAGACAGTGTGCATTAAATACAGTATGTCATCGCTGCGTTCAAATTAGACTCAACACACTATGGAGGCCCAGGTTCTCCATCCTTGCCTCCAGGATAACATGTGGGAGGAAGGGTGGGAGTTGGACGGGCAGAGATGCTCCGTGGGCAGGACCATACCTGCTCCCAAACTGCTCATCTTTACCACACTTTCCGCATCAGGTGGACTCGGCCATGGACTGGACGAGGCCCATCCTATAAGAACCCGCAGATCCTGACAGATGCATGGTAGATGAGGGGGCAAATAGAGTGAATAACTTCCCAGCCTGTGTGTACGTACACATTGCCAGGAAAAGCAAGGCTGTAGGGCATGCGGATGGAGAGAACTCTAGGCCAGACTTAACAAGATTTTACTATTGAAAAAAATTAGCATTCTGCATTACAGACAACAGTTACAACTTTGTGGGGAATCGCCATTATTTCTGTGAACACCGTTTCTCTCTCAAGTTGGAAAGATAGAGCCCTCTCCCTGTGCCCCATCTCTGCCCAGCCTGACCTCTCATCATCAGCCTCAGCCAGGCTGCCTCCTCAGTTCTTGCTTTTGCCCCTCATCGGCGCGTTGTCTAAGCCCTCACTGCCTCTTTGCCAGATGATCCAACTTGTCTCTGTTTTACGTTGGGTATGTCTTTTGAAAAGACTCACCCAAGCCGCAACCTGTGAGTGTGAGCTTATTTAGGAATTCGGGGAGTGGGCAAGGCAGGGGAGACATTGAGTGAGTGGCCCTAAGGTTGACACCAGAAGCTCAGGAGACACAGAGGCTGGGGACAGAATTTCCTCCAGAATCTCCCAGAAGGACATGACCCTGAGGATGGACTTCCCCCACCTGCAACTACCAAAGAATCCGTACTGTTGATTTGGGGCATTCTGCGATGGTAGTCTCTTTAGGCAGCCATGGAGGTGAACGTGGTCTCTTCTCCCTCCATGTTTGCCCTGTGCCCGCCCTCCAGGTAAGTTTCATAGCTGCTCTCTCCTTTCAACCAGTGTTTTTCTTAGGAGGAAACCTAAGCCCTCTGTGTTCCTGGCTTCACCACCGTGCATGTACTCCCCGCCTGGAGAGTTCTGGGAGCTCTCACTGTGACTAGATGTGTGCCACTTACTTGCTTCCCTTTCCTTCCTTCCCATCCTTATCTTGTGGGCATAGTGGCCTGGAGCACCTGTCCGTGGCCCTTCACACTTCTGCATGAGCAGCAGACCTGCAGCTTCTTACCCGAGTCTCCTGGTCAGGGCACCATTGCTCTAGAAACGACAGCTGCAGCAGCATGTTTGAAGCCCAGGCTCACAGAGACTGTCCCTGTGTATGGAACATAGGACGTGAAGACTTAGTGTTTGTTACATGAATGAGAAAATACAGGCATGAATAACTCACATTTGGGGACAGCCACAGTTTCTTCCGCCTGTCACCAAGCATAGGGCAAAAGAGCACAAGGGGAGTGGCCAGCAGAGCAGGAGACATGCCAGCTGTCTAACTCTGGGGGAACACTTAAGCCTCGCTAAGATTCACCAATAAAGCAACAAAATACCACACATATCACAGAATCAGTGAGAAGATCAGTGGACGGACAAGGGAGGGTGATATGTTTCCAATATGTACGGTGGTTTAGGACACCCCAAGTCTGAAATCTCCTAGACACTGAACAGAAACGGCCCCTTGTGTTCCTCTTCGCCAGAACAGGCACAAGAATGACCTTGGCAGTAGAATCCATCCCTAATTATTTGTGCAGAACAATAGCCAAGGTGGAGCAGAGGGCCATTTAAACACGGGAGAAGCAATTAATCACAGCCCACCGGAATATTGATTTTCGTCCTGAACTCAGCTTGCTTTATATGCAGGAAATGAAATGCTGTAATTATGGCAGTCACTTGAGACCCTGAGCCCTGGCTTCAATTCCCCAATTCTCCATCACTGCGTTGTGGCTATGTCAGTACGACGCCTGAACATCTGGCTAGAGAGTGAGAATGCCATCCATTTTCTACCCATGGCTCACCATGATTACACCTCCTCTCTTCCTCTTACGGTGGTAAGATACACACAGCCTTTACTATTCCCTGCTTTTAAGGGTCCATTCCAGGGGCGCTCAGTATATTCACATTGCTTTGTTTTGCCATCGCCACCCTCTACCTCCAGTCATTGTTCTTTCTTTCTTTCTTTCTTTTTTTTTAAATATTTATTTATTATGTATACAATATTCTGTCTGTGTGTATGCCTGCAGGCCAGAAGAGGGCATCAGACCTCATTACAGATGGTTGTGAGCCACCATGTGGTTGCCGGGAATTGAACTCAGGACCTTGGGAAGAGCAGGCAATGCTCTTAACCACTGAGCCATCTCTCCAGCCTCCTGTTCTTAATTTCTGACATCAGCTCTGCACGCATCAAATAATTAGTTAACCATTCTCCCTCCCCAACCTTCGCGGTCCACTGCTGTGAATTTGATTACTTCTGGTACCATATATAAGCGACACCGTGTTGCCTTTGAACTCAGTCCATGCTGTAGTGTGTGCTGTGATTTTCTTCCTTTTGAAGACTGAATAATATTCCACCACTTATTATTAGCATTTTTATTGTGGCGGTGGGAATGGAACCCAGGTGCTGTGTCTATCCTCAGGTCCCAGTCTCTTGTCGCTAGATCACACTTGGTCACCTGTTGATGGATGTTGGCTGTTTGTCTGCTGTCATGATTATCGCTGTCCTATCAAAACGTGTCCAAGTCTTTGAGCTCCTTGGGATGTGTCATATGGCAATTTTACTTCATATTCTTTTCAAGGAACTATTATACGTTTGGACACTTGCGAGATATTTGTGGTCATTTGCAGGACGCAGCATTAAAGACAGGACAGTGGCAGGCAGGGTGGACCCAGGGAAAGGGAATCATTCCCATGCCTGCATTGAGCTGGGCTTGCATCCCTAACTCTGGCACTTTCTCCTCCCTCCATGACAGTCTACTCCCCTGTTAGGTCCTCCACCACCCCTCCCCCAGCCACCACCCCTCCGCCGCCCCCAGGTTTCCTAAGGAAGCAGTGAACACGTGCTTGGCTTCTCTCTGGAAACCTTTCTGTCTCTAGATCTCACTCATTACTAACTCATATTTTCAAATTGAATGCTCAGTAGTTTCCTTTCTAGGAAATTTCATTTAACCCCAATCCAGTGGATTAGCAAATCGTTAATATTCCTATATAAGCAGAGGGTGCGGTAAGGGGGGCAAACTGAAGTTTCTGTTAAAACTGTTGTCGGCACACACGTGGTCAGCTCAGAGCATTTCACAGCTTGCAGCCTGCTTGGTCTCCCGGGCTATGAAAACTCCCTCCCCCTCAAGGCTGTTTTAAATGTTGATTTGAATCTAAACACCCAATTACTGGTACCTGCCTGGAGATGTGGCTCCAGAGGCTGGCTGTGTGGCTGCCAGGAGCCAGGGATGGCTGTCAGTGATGAGTGAGACAGGGCTGTGACCTCCCACACAAGTGCCCCCTTTCTCATCAAGAATGGGAAATTTATGAACTTCCACCCATTCACAGTCTGAGTCCTTGTTTCTGTTGGAGATAATTCTCTGTGTGTCTTTCATACTCTTTGTGAGTGGAGTGAGCATCTACGTTTATTCCAGACTGACCTTTAAGTACATACACGTAGCCTGGGCACAGTGAAGAACAGGCATGGTTATTGTTCAGTGAAATAGAAAATGGTGTCTCACCCTTTCAGTGAGGTAGAGTCAGGTTTGCTTATAAAATATTTAGGGTTGTCTGTGATACAAAATCACCTCTCATGTTTTCTATGGTAATGTTATTTCTCCCCTCTTCTCTTCTCTCTCCCTCCCTTCCCTCCTCTTTGTCTGTGTGTGTGTGTGTGTGTGTCTGTGTGTGTGTGTGTGTGTGTGTGTACGTAAGAGCAAGTGTGCATGTAGACGTCAGACTGAGTTAGGCATCATTCCTCGGGCCTCTTCTTCTCCTCCTCCTCCTCCTCCTCCTCCTCCTCCTCCTCCTCCTCCTCCTCCTCCTCCTCCTTCTCCTCCTCCTCCTCCTTCTCCCTCTCTTTTGAGACTGGCCTAGAAGTTGCCTGGTAGGTCAGGCTAGCTGGTAAGCAATCCTCAGGGACTTGCAAATCTGTTCTTAACTTGAACTTCTTATCAATTCTAGGAACCGACTACATGCTAGGTTATGGGGGAAAAAAAGAGGAAAAAAGTTTTGTTGGTTTTTGAGATGGGTTTCTCTATGTAACAACTCTGGTTGTCCTGGAACTCACTCTGTAGCCCAGGTTGGCCTCGAGCTCTCAGAGATCCTCCTGCCTCTGCCTCGTGAGTGCTGGGACTAAAGGAGTGCACCACCATTACCGGGCTTGACAAAGTTATTTTTAAGGCTCCAAATGGATCCTGTAGACTTTCTGGAAATGTGGGCGATATCTTCATTCACTTCTCATGTCTCATTTCGAGCTGTCTTCTGCCTATGAAGCCACACTGAAGCCTGCTACCCTACAGAAGACTCACACTGGAGCTTCCCAAACACCAAGCTAAGTTCTCCAAGTCGCTAGGGATGCTGGAATTAAGCTTTCATCTGGGGGAGGCTGCAGGATCCTTCCTGAGGAGTGAAGAGGGGGCTAATGTTTAGCCTGCGGCTGCTACATCACTCTGTATCAGGCACTGTTCACGTCCTCAGACACAGCCACGTTTTCTAGTCCACAGGCTGAAACTAGTCAATGGTCAGAGACAAAGCTGGAGAAGAAGGAGGGACTTCTAAATTCTCAAGTTGCCAGTTTTAGACACAGTAAGGCTCTTGAGTGCTCTGACCACACAATGGTGTCATAGAGGGAAAGAGCTCAGCACATAAAGATGGGATTCCCTATCTAGATGGAACAAGATGTGAGACTGTGTGGAGCAGGGGGAACTTTGAGCTATTGTCGTTGTGACACTGGCCTTCAGATCCCCTAGAGTGGCCAGAGTAGGACTGGAGGACAGTTAGGAGTTATTGGCATAGGAACCTAGTCCCATAATGCTTCAAGTCACCTATAAATGGACATTGGTAATCCCAAGCTGTCTCTTACTTCCGCTGCTCAGGCTTCATGCTGTCCTGCAAACACACTATGCAGATGTGCTATTGCCTAAGACATCTGGAGATGCTCTTCTTTCTGTCAGGGATATTCTCCCACCAGACATTCTCAAGGCTTGCTCCTTATCGGTGGTGAGTCTCCAGTGACATCTTTTCAAAATTTGACCTTGCTGGAGATGGCTTCCTAGGTCCTGTGATTGAGGCATGTGAATGATCCCACTTAGAGGTATGGTTTCCGTACCACGCCTGGTGCCCTCTGACACACTGTGGGTTTTCATTGGTTCCTCTGTCTTTCTGTTCCTACCATACTGGAGACTTTGCTGTGCTTGCTTCTTGATTGCTCTGCCCATTTTGCAAATGTAACAAGATTGCTTGGTAACTGTTTACAGCACAAATGCATGACCTCAGAAGGTTCCAGGCTTTTGAGAGAGGCTCTGTCTTGGCTCCCTGCTGGCATTAGTTCAGAGAAGGCCTGATGATTGTCGGCCTGAGGTCTGAACAGCACTCCTGGCCTCCGCAGCCCAGGCCAGTCATGGAAAGCCTCCAGAAGCCTGCAGCTGCATGTGAGTACAGCGGGAACCAGTTTTACTGCTGAATCTGAAATATCACCGATAGGCTCGTGTTTTAAACATCTGGTCCCCATTTTTGATGGTATTTTGGAGATGGGGGTCTCTTTTCAAGGTTACCCCATCCCTTTCCTGGTCCAGCCCCCTGCCTCCTGCTCCAGCAGCATGGAGGATGATCCACCATATACTTCCATGACTTGAAACTCTATGGCGTCTTTCCAAAGCCAAGATGAGGTGAAACACTGGACCCAAATCTCTTCCCCCTATAATTTATTTTTGTTAAGTGTTTTGTCACAGTAGTACTCCAGACACAGTCAAGAAGAGAGGAGCACTGAGGGCAACAGTGGGTAGCAGTGGGTAGTCCTTTCCCTTATGGGGGAAGAGCCAGGACTTTTAGGGCCTCTGGATACCTACAGAAGACTACAGCAGGGCTCCTCAAAACCATCTCTAATTTAACTGGTTTTAAATAACTCTGGGCATACATATATATATAAAGCATATATATCATACACTTGCTGATCATAAGTCATAAAGAAACTTATTTTACATCCATTACCTAGCATGCATTTACTTTTACCATTTCCTAAAGATAAAAGTAAATTTGCATATTGACCTGCATATGTTTGTTTATTTATTTTATATATGTGTGTGTGTGTGTGTGTGTAAAAAGGGAGACAAGTTTTCCTTGTGTAGCCTTGGCTGTTCTGGAACTAGCTCTGTAGGCCAGGCTGGCCTCAAACTCACAGAGATCCATCTGCTTCTGCCTCCTGAGTGGTGGAATTAAAGGTGAGCACCACCACTGCCTGGCATGTTTGTTTATTTTTACATAGTGATTAAATCTAGACTTAACATTGGGTATTGCAGAGCAGAGTGTCTTCAGTGTCTGTCAGAGCTGACCAACACTTTGACTTTACGATCATCAATCCTCACCATGCTATTTCACTTACACAGAGCAAACAGCAGAAACGGGTTCAAGGGTCATTTCAGAAGTTGTTGGGAATTCTGCTCTATTCTCCACCCAAAGTTCAGTTAATCGTTTCTTTAATGAAACTCAAGTCAACAGTTCAAACAATGAGGATTTTTTCTTATTTTACTATTTTTATTTTCATTTTTGTGTATGTGTCTGTGTGAAACCAGTGATTCTTATCTTGTGGGTCATGATCCCTTCACAGGAGTCACCTAAGACCATTGGAAAACATATTATAACTCACAACAGCAGCAAAATTACAGTTATGAAGTAACAATAAAAATAATTTTGTGGCTGGGGGTCACCACAGCATGAGGAGCTGTATTAAAGGGTGGGGATATTAGGAAGGCTGAGAACCACTGTGAATGTATTGCCATATGTATTTGGATGCCCATAGAAGCAGGAAGAGGGGGATGGATACCTTGGTGTTGGAATTACAAGAATCTAGGAGCTGGAAACAGGAAGTGTTCTTAACTCCTGAGCCATCACTCCAGCCCCCTCAAACAACAAACTTTAAAGTCAAACATCAAGCACAATACAATCAAAAGATTTGATCTTGAGAACCTTTTGTCTTTGTTTTCTATCACTAAACCACTGTGTTTCACTGAGAGCAGAAAAGTTTTGGGTATACAGTAGAAACACTGTAGTTGGTAACAGACAGTAGCTCCCATTATGAGCCAAGGTGTATCCTTACAAGGTCTGATGACCTTATTCGTGTAGTTTGCCCTGAACCAAAGCTGTTGTGAAGTCATGTGATATAACATGGGCGAGCGTTGAATCCAGGCACACTGGGGACTTTGAATTTGGCTACTTTTTGGTAATTTTTGGCTACCGTGCATTCAGAAAGCTTTTATCATTGCCAGACTTTTCACCACCCAGTACTTCCTTAATGATCTGATGCAGGGGAATGACCCACAGTTTAAGAGGCTGGGCAATAAAGCAGATTTCATAGACTATTCATGGGCTCATGGGACTTGTTCCTGAGACTCACACTCAGGCAAGCATCTAGGCAAAGAACTCAGCCTGAATGAAGAACTGAACTGTCAATGACCTATTCACCTAAGGAGGTGTAAGCAGGGAACAGAGCACTGTGCATCTAACTGGAAAGGTACCTTGGCCTTCTATAGCTCCCTGACTGCACTCACCAACCATCAGGGGCTTGTGAAAGATCTAAGGAATGATCAGAGAGTATAAACAGGTAGCGTGCCTTTTTACACGTTCAAATGCAGTGTTTTTCATTTGAGACCCATGTGTTGCAGTGACCAGGACACAGGTTCAGACACGGGGGTCTGTAATATGTTTCTTTCATGAAGCTCCTGCTCCGACTAGGCTGGCTGCATGCTTAAATCCATAGCTGCCTCCTGCAGACGTGTTGGAGGGTTTCCAAACTGACTTCAGTAGCAAAGGAAAGCGTGTCCTGATCACTGCCTCCTAGCAGGCTTTCTCAGGCATCCCTCACAGATCCCACCCTGCCCTCAGAATCACAGTGATGGCTCTGATACTGAGATGTAAGTGCTGAATGTAATTTGCTGCCCTGAAAGTAGAGGAGAGGATATGTCATATAAGGGAGCCACCTGGGCACTGCTTGGAGCCTTGACTTGTACCTCACATTCACCGAAAGGCATAGTGTGAACTTTGAATTTTAGTCACAATAGATGTTAATAGCTCAAAATGGTGAAAGTTGTAGTTTTTATAAGCACACATTCTCACTGAGTAACCACCCCCAACTGGAAACAATTTTTGCCCTATTATAGGCTTGCTATAGGGACACATAATAGTGTTCCTGGGCATTTTGTATTGTCAGAATCCAGGGCTTGACCTGAAACCCATCACAATGGCACTAGGTTGTTGCTCAGCCTGCTGCAAGCACAGTACAATACAGCCTGTGGCCAAGGCTGAGCTGTCCTGAAAGGCGGTTGTGCTGAGGTTGACAAGGCTGGTCCAGTGCCTATTATTTTCCTCATGACAGTTACTGATGTTATCTCCAGGTTCCTGTGAAATAAAACATGGCGGTACCATTGCTTCCATTTTAGAGTGTTACTACACTCAGAGAAGAAAAGAGAACTTCATAGATGGCCATGGAGCATTTTTCCTCCTGAGACCACAGGAGGAGTGCCTTTGCCAGGTGCAAGCTGTATTCGTTACTTTCGTGTTGCTGTGAGAAAAATACCTGATATAATAAGAGCAAATGGAGGAAGGAGAGTTGTATGTGGACTCAGTTTGAGGAAAAGGCCCATTGTCACAGGGAAGTCATGGTAATAGGTTCTGGCAGCAGCTGGTCACACTATGTCTTCTGTCAGTCAGCAGAGATATGGGATGATTCTCCTCAGCTTACTTCGTCCTTTTTTTAAAAATATTTATTTATTTATTTATTATGTTTACAATATTCTGTCTGCATGTATGAAGACAGAGGGCACCAGAACTCATTGCAGATGGTTATGAGTCACCATGTGGTTGCTGGGAATTGAACTCAGGACCTTTGGAAGAGCAGGCAATGCTCTTAACCATTGAGCCATCTCTCCAGCCCCACTTCGTCCTTTTTATACATCGGGAACTCAGACCATGCAATGGTGGAGGTTACGTTTAGGGTGGATCTAGATTACATTTGGGGTGAGTCTTCCAACAAGTCTCTGGGCTTCACTGTATCACTCTGGCTTCATGGGGGAACAGACCACAGGAGGAAAGGGAGGTATTTGCTCATTCATGCCAGTAGTCTGATGTTCCTCAATTTCTTTAATAAAAATTTCATTATGGTATAAAGAAGAAAGAAAAATGCAGTTATGTATAAGGCCCAAGGAGAATCCAAGGCATGAGGCTCACTGGCGAGAGGAAAAGAGTGAGTCTGAAGGGGGCAGCCTCTGGAAGTTTCCCGGCACTCATCCAGTGTGAGACTATGCACCACAGACTTTGTAGTAGGCACCACACTTCTAGACTACCCATAAATGCCCAGCCACCAGAGGTCACAGAGATTCAGGGGGAAAGACCACCATTTCCAAGTGAAGCAAGGCTTCTCCAGAAAAGTCAGGAAGCTATTCTCTCTGGATGAATGCACATTTTACCCTGGTTGGTTTTTCTCGCTGGTTTTGTCAGGTGCATAGCCTATGCTATGACATTATCAGCACCAAAAGTTGGGAGTCAGGAACTAAAGCCGAATGTACCACAAACCCAGTACTGATGTTTGCCCAGAAACACGTGCTGTTAACCGAATGGCTCAGGACATTCAAACAGATTCTACCCAGTAATCCCTAGTTTTGGAGGGACGTGGAATTTTTACTTCTTTGGTATAATGAAACCAAGAATGCGGAGAATCAATTAATATCTATTTTCATTTCACTAGGGAAAAATCACTGTCTTTGGCTGGTCCTCAGAGTACCAGAGAGAGCAGGAGGGTGAAGTGGTGGTTGCCCCTTGTTGTTTTGAAGAAGATGAGATTGAGGGTACCCCATGTTTTTCCCAGGGGTAAAGTTACCATCTGCTGGAAATCTGTAGAAGGTTTGTGGGGAAGAATGACAGTTCACATCACAGGTAGCTTAAGAATGGTGTCTTAACTTGAGAGCCATATTTGGCCACCATGGCATTTTTCACTGCTGGTTTCCGTGGATATTCAGAAGAAACCATGGTTTTCTCAAGTTAGGAAATGAGGGATAGTTCTCAGTGTTTTTTTGTTTGTTTGGTTGGTTTGGTTTTTCAAAATCAGAGCATCTTACAAAATTGGACACAGCTTTTAGAGTCTGGAGATAATGATGTAATGGCAGGAAGCCCTCTGGCAGGTCTCCATGCCCTACCCCTCCTCTGGGTTCCCAGGGTAGGAGCTAAGGGTCAGTGCTCATTCATTGCCACAGCCATACTCTTCCCTCTTTAGTGGAGAAATATTTCTCTATATGTGGATTTCCACCAAAAGTGGCAAATTAAAGAAGCATGTGTTTTCCAAGAAATGGCAAGGCTTTCTTCTTGGCGAAAAGGGGTGTCCCTAGGGTCACAGGCATGTTCTAGTTGGGTCCAGTTTTCCTTTCATAAAGCTGGTCTCTGGCATATAGTGGGCCACCGGCTTTAGGTCACCAAAGGCTTCAGTGGACACTTTAAGATCTTTTGCAAAGTTGCTGAATGAGAGAATGGCTGGGGCTGCAGGCTGCCCTGAGAGGAGAGCTGGGGATGCTCATCACCTCCAGTGTGAAATGGGCAGTGGCTTCAGCGCTGCAGAGAGGGAGGGCTGAGCCTCCCAAGCAGCTGCTGACTGAACCCCTCCTACATGCTACTTGAGTCTAGGCACTTCTGGGCTTCAGGCTCCCTCCCAGTGTCTTGTTGCCACTTCCCTCTGTCTTCCAACAGCGTTGTTCTGTGAACCGATGCAGACAGGAGATGCACCAGGGATTTGAAAACTGCCAGGCCAGCGTTATTTCTAAGAAGTTAAGAGTTTGAGAGTGTGGTTCCTTGGATGGCAATGTTGAAGGAAGGGGCACGGCATTCAGGGTTGATCGACTGCCTTCTGGAAAGTGGAGGAAGAAATGGGCTTGGCTTCCCCTGAGATGTCCCAGGTGGGATCATGAGTGAGAAATACCTAGAAGAGAAGGCAATGTTTTCCCTGCACTTCCTGGGTTCCAAAACAGCCTCCGAAGAGGATATTTTCTCACCTCAGCCCACGGGATGGCAATCCGGGAAAGCAAGCAGTTTGATGCTACTTTGATGTGAATCAAAACCATTACCATGTGTTTCTGGTCCTTTGTGGTACACCCCTCTTTCAATGGACTCCTTTAAATGATGTCTCAACAGGAAGCGCTCTGCCACCCCACTTTGCCTGATGAGTGTTGCCTGTGGAGGTCAGATCTCTGAGCCTGCAGGCTTCCTACCTGAGTTCCTGGGCCTCAGACAACACCCATGGGCCTCAGTCTTGCATCCATCTCAGTGGGACGGGCATTTTCTCCACAAAGGAAGAAGTGATTATCTTCTCTCTGCATCTCTAATCCATCATGAGGTTATTTGCTTCCCTCTGATGTTTCCATCCCTGGTAGTTCCAGAGCCCCAGGATGGGTTGGGGCCTTTAGAAAAGTCATCCCCAACCCTAGCCTTCATTCCTGCTCCCACCCCCACCCCAGGCTAAGGCACCTGACTGAGAGCAGCCCAGATCTTTGCCTGGTCTTGCTTTCCTCAGGAACAGCTATAGGGTTCCACCATTTCCTACAGGAGACTCACCTCCAATTTATCATCTGTGACATTTATAGTAGGGAGATTGGGGTTGTCAAGATTCTTGGGCTGGTAAATGGGGCTTCCTGGCTCTAGCAACAAAGCTCTAAGTCAATCAATACCCAACCGGTCTCTTAGGGTCAATAAAGCAGGAGTCCCTGCTAGTCTTTGCAGAGACAGCACACCTGAGGCAGGTGAGATGCTTCTTTAAAGGGGCATTCCTCTCCAGTGATCTAGGGCAGATGTTGGCCAGAGGTGGCAATGAAGTAAGAACTCTGTGGCTCTCAGGGACAATAACAAATGGCTCTGGGGGAAGCAGGTCAAGTCAGCCCTGGCTCCCTATACTGATTCTCTCCATTGATCTTCTCTTCCTTTATTTTTTGTAAGCAATAACTTTGTTGATATGTCAATCATAGACCAAGCCGTTCACTCATTTCAAGTCTACAGTTTAATAGCTTTTGATAGAGTCACAGTATGCAACACTAGCACCATCATCCATCTCAGGACACTTGCTTCCCTCCTTTGTAACCCCCCCCCACCTTAGCAGTCACCCTCTTTCCCCAGCCCTGGTCCCATTTCCAGGCAGTCAGTTTTGTCTCTGTAGATCTGATATTTGGAATGGTTCACACAAATGGAATCAGATACCACATACTCCCTTGTGGTTGACTTCTGTGACTTAATATAATGCTGTTAAAATCTCAGTAGGCGTTAAGAGGCATTGTGGCCTTTGATCTCGTCATACAGATCTAACCATTCATGTATTCAATATTTACTGAGCACCTTTGTTGCACCGGACTAAAGGGCACATGGTCCCAAAGTAATGAAGGCACATTCTTTAGAAAGTGACTAAGTGCAGCCCAACCGGTAAGTGACATGGAAGAGTCAGATAATGACTTGGAGCACTGATACATTCTAAGGAGAAAGGCATGTTATAAATGTGTGTGCACAGAACAATGCTGATGTTTGGAAGACTCCTTATCTGTATATGAAGATATGGACTCTGGAGGTATATGTGATAATATTGATGCACACACAAATCCACACCCTTTTCCTTGCATACCGTCTTTGAGTGAAAAGGGCAGGACTGTCTGTGACATGGTTAGCCTTTTCATTCATCTCAGTCTTGCCTAACAAAGGATGCAAGGGCCCACACCCTGGCTGATGGGAAATCATGGCTTCCACATTGATTTTTCTTAGTTTTTCCATGAAGAGACTAATCTTTAGTCTTCCAGGTCCCAGAAGAAAAGAAAATCACGTCCCTCCTTCCCTAAAGGCTTCCTGTAAGATGCTGTTTTCTTCTCCACATCACCCCGACTCCTTCTTTCACCTCTAGGCTGGTCTGCATTTGTTCATGCTGTCAACTGTCTGGAGAATGCGGCCTTGCATCAGTCTCATTCCTTAGACGGCAGCTTCCTAGCCGCTGTCCTCCACCCTCTTTGAATGCTGTTGGCAGGGCGCAATTGCAAGGCTAGGAGCAGCCTGGCTCTGCCGAGGTGCAAAGTATGCCACGCCCAGCAGCAACTGACCTCACAGCAGTTTGCGAGGGGGGTGCGAAGGCAGCTGCCTGGATGGGGGTGGTGTCCCCGGGGAGCAGTTGCCCTCTCCTCGCCTTGTCTCAGATGCCAGCGAGTTGCCCAAGCAGGGAGAAGACAAGATCCCTTGGCAGGCTTCCTGGCCTTGTTTATGAAAGGGAAAGTCATCTTTATTGCATTTCATTTAGAAGGGGGTTATGAGAGCTTCATCTGGTGCTCACTTCGGAGCAGCTGTTCAGCATTACCCTGGAGAAAGACAAGTGACTGGGGCCTCCGCTCCATGCCAGAGAATCTGAGCAGAGAGACTCAATGGCGTCTCTTGTGACAAGCAGAGTTCCTGAAGCTAGGAGGGTCCTTCCAAATCCTCCAAGTGTAAGGCATGATATTGCAAATATACATACACACGCACACATACACTCATGCGCATGCCCGCGTATGCGTGCGCACACACGCATTTTACACCGGGATTTCACTTAGTCGCTAGTTCTTTGCTGGCTCTGATTCTGAGCCTGGTCCAGGAGTGAGCTCAGAGGTGAGACTGAGACCGACAGGACCTGCCAGGTTGCTGTGAATTTTCCAAGAGAGGGCTCAGGGTAGGAGATTAGTTGCCAAAGCCCGATCCAGGTCCTGGCTAAGTTAGCAACAGAATTATGTCTTGGACTCCGAGGGGCACACCCAGAGTTCATGGGGAGGTGGGCAGGCAGGACTGAAGAGCTGACTGGAACCAGGTGAGACTGGGTGACAGGGAAAGCAGCCCAGATAAGCAACCACTGGAATGGCTTTTCTGGATGTGATTGCTGGGCCTTTCTTTGGCTGCCTTGGGTATTTTCTCAGTTCTAAAGGCGTGCACCTCTTTCCAGTTTCAACATACCGAGTTGAAGTAATTGGTTGGCCAAATCCAGGTCACCTGCCCGCTCTCCAGCTGGAACACAAACAGAGCTAGCTGGTTCCCAAGCAGGCAGACAAAGGCCAGACAGAGCTTCTCCTTCACTCCCCCTCAAGACTAATCATCACAGAAGGTGGGTGTGATCCCCAGTGTGGGGGACTTCTCACCGGCAAGCAAGCAGTCACCTCTGCAGCAGGCAGCAGCTGGGTCCCCTCTAATGCCACTCAGGCTGTGACACTGTCTACTGGCATCAGAGTCACAGGTTGAGGGCTTTGAGCACAAAACTCCCCCCGATCTTGTTCCTACCTCAGATGCCAATCACCGTCCTCGGGTGTTTTTCTGCCTTGCTTGTGACCTTCTGGCAGGGTTCCCATGGCAGACCACTGGCTCCCAGAATTCAGGATAACAGGTAGGTTTACTAAAGGATTGGGGAGGGTGCTTTCTAAGATGCTGTTGTAGGGACACTAAAGGACACGATTCCTGAAGAGGTGTGAACAAATGTCAGCTTGTCCCAGATAGGAAACTAGTAAGAGGCCACAGTAACAATGCCAGAAAGCCCAGCTTGGTCAGTCCATGACTTTGTTCTGGTTACTTACAGGAGAATGAGTGAGAGATCACTTATGGAAGATGATTCGACAGAGGTTGCACCGCTGAACGCCGACCCCGTCATGGGCTACAATTTGTGAAAGCCGGACCCTTCAAGCTCTCTACAAAACTTAGAGTCATCTTGATGGGTCATAGAGTTTTCCCCAAGCATGTCAGTGGGCCTAAGTCTCCCCCTTTGGCCAGTGGTTACTGCTTCCAAAAGCTTGGGAAGAGGTCTTGTGACCCTTATAACTTTCAGCTTTCCCAGACAAATGAAGTTTTTTTATGTCTTGAGCCTCAAGAGCCTCCTTTCAGGATGGAATATTTTAACTGAGGAAATTGCTATGCAGGTCTCCCTTCCTCTGGCTCTTGAATTCATTTCATCCTCTCTCCCATGATGCTCCCTGAACCTCGGAGAGGGTGACATAGATATTCATCTATGGCTAAGATTGGGCTCCTGTGCCACCCATGATACTCCCTGAACCTTGGAGATGACATAGATGTTCATCTATGGCTAAGATTGGGCTCCTATGCCACCCATGATGCTCCCTGAACCTTGGTTAGCTAGATGTCCATCTATGGCTAGGCATTGGACATCTGTCACTTGTTTTCAGAGGCTTCATTAGTGGTCATGAATCTCTTTGGTACACCACCCATTACATTTCCTTCCTTGACTCGTTGCTGCCGATAACAACAGTAACCTATTGCCCAAAGCATGAATGTTTAGAAAGCAGTTTGCGGCACAACAAACCATATCCAATAGCAGTGGCCTCCTCCCTAAGGCCTGTGACTTCTCTAGAAACATGGCTTATAGTGCTAGACACTAGTCTTAATCCTCAGACATTTCGGTGAACTCTCAACTTTCTTCACCCAATGGTATTGCAATAGGCCTTCCAAGTTTCCTTCTCTTTAAGGGGTGGGAGTTAATGGCTCACACTGCTCTGGTTTGCCCAGGGCCAAGAAGAGCAGGTTCCAGCACTTGCCAGCTTCCTCTGTTCTGACAAGCTCTGGGCTGAAGGCAGCCATTGTCTCTCCTTCAGCCATGGTTGCTGTGATGTTCTTTGGCCTGGCCGGATGTGGGGAGCCGTATTATGCGGCGAACTTCCTGACCAGCAGGAAAGAAACAGCCACCAGACGAGGATCTTTCCCAAATCACGCTTTATTGGGGCCTCTTGGTTGAAGGGAGAGCAGGAAGCGAGGGGCCCCGAGCTCTGAGCTGCAGCTGCTTATATAGGGACTAGGAGAGCGTGCAGGCTTCCTATTGGTCAAAGTGTCTCAGCAGCCACTCCAAGCTCCCAGATAGGTCCGGCACACTGAGGACACTGGGCATGCCCGTGATGGTGGTCCCAAGCCTGCAGGGGCCCGGCGCCATCTTGTAATGGCGGCTGCACGTATTGGCTCCCTACAGTATTACAGCTGTAGCCACTCCTCTTTTTCCCTCTCTGGGCCACATCTGGGTTGGGTGAATGAGTTCCAGCATCAGCATCTTTTCCTGCTGGAGAGAAGTATACAGCGTGCTCCGGGAGTAGGACTTCCCACCAGGGGAAGCTTAGTCTCTCTACCTCACATTTTTATAAGAAATCCTTTGTGCCTCCTGAGGACTTCTCTGCAGGCTTGAAAGTCTCCCAGGAGCATCTGGGTGGTGGCAGCACGTGCCTTTAATCCCAGCACTTGGGAGACAGAGGTAGGTGTATCTCTGTGAGTTCGAGGCCAGCCTGGTCTACTGAGTGAGTTCCAAGACATCCTGGACTACATAAAGAAATCCTGTTTATAGATGATAGATAGATAGATAGATAGATAGATAGATAGATAGATAGATAGATAGATAGATAGATAAGTAAATAAATAAGTCTCCCAGGAGCTCACTAGCATAGCCTTGGTGTTCTGCCAGCATCTTCCTTAGGAACTCCAATTGAAAGCCAAGATTTCCACCTCTGCCTTTGAGTGACCTGGACAGGCACTTTGCTTGGTTCTTTCCCATTTCCTGTGGGCTGCTCCTCTTCACTGATCTGATTCACAAGCCAGACTAAGTCAGTCCCATCTGCCCTTGTGCCTCTTAGCTCATGTGTCTCAAGATCCCTGATTAACTTTCTTCTTAACTTTCTAGCGATCACAGTCCTATCAGGTCCAGTGAACTTGGAATCTTAATGCACTCTCAGTTTCCTCAGTAAACTTGTCCTTCTTCCATTGTTTCTGTAGTATTTGCAGGGACCTCCTCAGCTGGGGATGACCAAGTGTAGTCAGCAGTTAGTACAATGCGGTCAGGCCACTGTGGACTGATACCCTCATTGCATCATGTCATGTGGCCTTTGTCTTTAAAGTTCAACTTGGTTAGTCAGTGGCTCTTTCAGGGTCACTTACAGGAGTGTGGGTCACTTAGAGGCAGATGCATCACTGAAAGCCACCCAAGCGTGGATGTGGGTGACAGCTGATGAGAGCTGGAACCCTGAAACTCTGTGAGAACTGCAGGTGGCTCAAAAGGTCAGAGAACACCCCAACATCAGGCAGCTCATTTGGTTAAAATCTCCCCCTAACCATCTTGTTCATTGTGTCTGGAACCTTGGGGAGGGGCCTTGTGAATCCTCTATGTTTCAGCTTTTCCAGACATATGAAGTTTGCTTTCATCCAGAGTTTCACGAGCCTCCCCGAAGATGGACTATTTCTAGAAATTGCCACACAACAGATTCCTTCTCCCAGATAAAAGATATCTATTGTGAGTCCTGAAAGGGCTCCATGCCTTGGAGAGTCTGCTTCTATAGACCTCTTTGTAGATCTTACCATCCTGCGGGCCACCATGAGTTCTGTTATTGGCAGGAAGCTTGTACCTGACCTTTGGATTTCATAAGGGTGTCTATTATCTGCCCCCCACCAGACAGTGTTTCTCTGCTATGGCTGTCCTGGAACTTGATCTGTAGACCAGGCAGGCTTCACAGGGATCTGTCTGCCTCTGCCTCCCTCTCCAAGTCCTGAGATTAAAGGTGTGTACCATCATTGCCCAGTTTATAAGTGCTTCTTTATAGTCATGATTGATTAAGCCTTGGTCTTTTGGGGGACCAAGTACTATCCTGAAACTTCTCAGCCTTCATGCCATCTGTTAACATGTTAGTGTATGTGGTAGTTTGAATGTAATTGACATCTCTAATCCCACAGGGAGTACCACTATTAGGAGGTAGGGCTTTGTTGGAGTGGGTATAGCTAGAGTTGTGAAACACCTGCTGAGGAGAGCTGCTAACGGGGAGTGGAACCAGTCCAAGAGAAAGAAATGCGTTGCAGTCAACAAAGTTGAATGAAGTTGGAGCTTTGAAGAGCGTTTTGATATCAGACATGGAGATGCATTGTTTAGAGTTTGCCCAGCTGGTTTTCAATCTTGCTTTGGTCCAGTTTTTCCTCACTATGCTCCCTTCCCTGCATTTTGGAATGGTAATGTATATCCTGTGCCATTATATGTTGGAAGTATGTGATCTGCTTTTTGATATTGATTTTTATGTGATTACAGTTAAGAAACTGCATGAAGAGACTTTGAACTTTAAAACATTATTGATGCTGTGATAGACTATATGAGGACCTTTGCATTTGGATTAAATGTATTTTGCATTATGATATTGGTACAAGCTTATGAGGTTGAGGGAGTGAAATGTGGCAGTTTGAATGTACTTGGTCCCCATAATCTCACAGGGAGTGGCACTGTTAGGAGGTGTGGCCTTGTTGGAGGAAGTGTGTCACTGTGAGGCAGGTTTTGAGGTTTCCTATGCTCAGGATACCGGTAACCCAGTGTCTCAGTGTATTTCCTGTTTCCTGAAAGATGTACTACTCCAGGACCACATCTGCTTGCCTGCTACAATGCTCCCCATCATGACGATAATGGACTGAACCCCTGAAACTGTAAGCAAGCCACCCCAATTAAATGTTTTCCTTCAAAGAATTGTCGTGGTCATGGTGTCTCTTCACAGCCATAGAAATTCTAAGATAGTACACAACGTACATTCCATGGGCTCTATGGAACTTAGGAGTTACATCTCAGGAAGTGTGCACAGACACAAAATGTATATTTCACAAATATTGCACTGGTCTTTTTTAGTTAAAAGGAGAAATTGGCGGGCAGTGGAACCCTGTCAACAGCTAGGCTTTTTATCCAGATTTTGTTCTGTATTATTGATCTACTGCTTACACAGCAGGGAGACCTGATATCTTTTATTTCATAAGCGATATGTGGATTTTGGCATGGAGAGGTACTCTCCCACCGAGTCCAGAGATAAACACATGCGTTGCTTCCAGGACTTGGGAATCAAGGCCTGAAAGCAAGCTATGGGAGACTGCATCTGCCATTGCAGGTCTTGGAGAATGATGCTTTTAAAGTAGGTGCTTTTGTTTTAAAACCTACTCTTCCAGTGACATCATTGGAAATTCAAACACTGGTCAAAGTTATCTCATTTTTCTGGGTACCGTCAAGGAGGAATATTGCAAAGAAATTATTTGACTTGCCAATAAGTAGAAGAAATACATTTGTACTGTCAGGAAAACTAAAGTCAACTCTTGGAGGGTCTTCAGCCAACCAGAATTTGGAGCGTGGACAGATGGACCTGCCTGTCACTTCCTTCTTAGTTACAGTGGAGTCAGCCAGTTCCTCCGCGGAGGGAAGGATGGCCGTTAAGCTTGCCACCAAGCTTTTGGTGATGTTCTCATGGCTTTTCCCTACACGTGCGTGGAGACATTCCTCGGGAGAACACATCTGATCAGTGTTGAAGCCCTTTCAGCATTGCTCATTGTTTTCTTAGCTCTCAGCCATTTTCTCCCTGAACGTCTTTACAGCTTCAAATGGCTGCTACACATATTCAGCTATTCGCCATGTATTTGTTTTGAGTACCCAGGGAATAGGGGCAGATGAGACTTGGCCATGTCCTGGAGCTGAGGTTTTGGGGAGGGAGCTGGATGCACCAAGGACAATCAGAATCCAGAGTCAGATCTGTTCTCAGTGAGTAAATTATAGCCCCTGAAATAAAGGGAGCCAGGATGTCTCTACTGGATTTTGGGAAGTTGGGGCAAACCTCCTAGGCTAGGATGCTCCAGAAAGAGAAGAAATGAATAATGAGAGCATTCAGGAGCAGGCTGGATTCTGGAATGACGAGCTCCAGCTGCAATGATGAGGGGAGTGCGAGGCGGGGGTCGCTGCTTGAGCCTCCCTGTGATAGGAGAAAGAGGAACAAGATTTTGGGGTATCAGGACTAGGAAGAGGATGACTTCTAGAAAAGTTGCTTGGCTGTCAATTATCCAGGAAGCACTTCCCAGAGAAGAATTTGAATGTTGAGCGTTCTGGGCGAGAGAATTCTGGGTGATTGTTGCCAGTATCTGCATGATATATGCACAGACTGGAAAGGGCTCACCCAGAGACCCAGTAAGACAGAGGGAAATTTGTCCTAAGACAGGACTCAAAGACACTCACTGCTAACATACAGGTGGTTCCAAAAGCTCCCGGGGCCAGGGGAGTGGAGGTCCCAGAAAACAGCCAGCCTTTTGTTCCAACTTGAAGCCCCCTAGGAAATTCTGTATTTTCAGAGTGCAGTGGCGATTTGATTTGCCCCAGAGATCAGCTCAGTTTAGTGAGGGAGACAGGGTGAGGAGAAAGGCTGCTCCTTGCACGCCAGCTGTCCAAAGCCCCACCGTGCTTTCGGAATGTTTTCCGTCATTCATGCTTTGGAAACAATCCACAAATTCATCACTTGATGGTATTGAGAGGCGGGGCCTTTGGGAGATCATTGGGATTAGATGAGGTCATAATGCTGCCTCCTATCCCATGGTGACACTGGTGGCTTTGAAAGAAGACGAAGAGCGATGGGCGCTAACAAGCTCACTCTGTCTTGCCTTATGGCATCGCACGCTGCTGCTTCAGTGCTCTCCATGGGCTTGAAGGGCCTCACTAGCTGCAGCCCTGGCTCTTGGGCCTCCAGATAACGAGTTGAATACACCTAACAAAGAAAATGAATGACGGTGGGCTTGGGTTTCATTTAGAGAACGCAAGAGCCTGGCTGGGATTTCAAGGGAAGTCCTAGACAACTAGATCACTGCTGAAACGTTGCAAAGCTCCTCTGGAGTGAGCAGAGACAGCTTTTCCGTAAGGAAGAGTGAAGAGAACGCTGAGACTGTGGAGCAAACATGCCTTGAAGCCAGAAGTACCGCTACCTACCCAGGGACATCTGCCAAGTGTTCGTGTGCTCATCAGAGCAACGGAGATCAGGAGCAAGTGCGTGCTGTTTCTTAGAGGGCTTCTTAGTTGTCTGCTGTACATAGCTATTGAATTGGCATAGTGTAGTCCACAAACGTGTACCAAACTCTGTCATTTAAGATGAGGACCCAGCAGGACTGAAGTGACTGCCCAGCTCATTACTTCTTTGCACTGAAGGCAAAGACTACTTAAAAACAAATAAAATGAAGTATCTAAAATGTAAGTTATGCTAATTGGATTGACTAAATCATTCCACAACTCATTCATCAAAATGTCACAGTGTATGCCACAATTATCTACAAGTATTATCTTCTAAAAATTAAACAAGCATGCTTATTTGTTTTAAATTAAAATATAACTTATGTTCCATACAGTCATCCTTTTGAATTAAAAAACTCATTGGTTAATACACTCATAGGATTGTTCAATTATCTCCACATTTAACCCAGGAATGTGGTCACCACCACCCAAAGGAACCCCATAGCTTCCCCTGTTGATCCTGTTTCCTCTATGCCTTGAAATCCTGCTCACTAATATGTATTTGTCACTATGCATTTCTATATTCTTGACACTTCCTACAAATGACATCATGTGATATGTGGCTTTGCATACTGTAGACTCTTTTATTGGGTTTGTTACAATGTACATTCAGTCTATCACATGTTGGTATTGTATTTCATCTCTTAATGGCTGAATAATATTCCTTTGTGTAGTGCTAATGAATTTTGTTCATCCATTTGTTGCTTGATGGACATTGGGTTGTTTCCACTTAGGGTTATATTTGGAGTAGTATGCTAGGTACCTTCGTGTAAAAGATTTTTTTATAAACATACATTTTTAGTTCTCCTGGGTCTACAGTTTGGAGTTGGATTTCTGGCTCATAAGTAACTCTATATCTATGTTTAGTATTTTGAGAAGCTGCCAAGTTTTCCCCCATGTGAATGTGCTATTTACATCCCCCTTCAGTGATGAATGAGGATTCTAGTTCTTCGGCCCTTCCCAGGACTTTTGCCTGTTTAACTCTACTCTGACAGCTCTCAGAGTAGAAGTGTGTGAAGAGGTACTGCATTCTGGTTTGACTCCCAATTGCCTAGTGATGCTGCTGTTTCGATCCTTTAACGCGCTTATTCACGACCCCCTGCTTTGAAGAAAAGCCTGCTGAAATCATTTGCCTGTTCTTAATTGTGTTACTTAGTTTTATTTGGAGTTGAAATATTCCTTATTTATCTTTTCAGTTACAAGATGTGAACATAGTGTCTCTACCGTCAGGAAGATAACGACAGCAGATGCTGACGAGGGTGTTGGGAAAGAGGAGCCCCTGTGCACCGTTCATGGGACTGTAAACCAGTATTGCCACTGGGAAAATCAGGATGGAGGTTTCTCAAAAAGATAAAAATAGACTTATGATACGACCCAGCTATAAGAGCTCTGGGCATGCACCCAAATGGCACTGTCTCCTAGTACAGGGATTCTTTCTCATTCTTGTTTATGCTCTATCCACACCAGCAAGGACATGGAATCAACCTAGATGCTCATCAGTAGATAAGATGCCAATGAAAATGTAGACCCGCACACAATGGAACTTTATCCAGCCGTAAAAGAAAAGGAAAATCAATGAAAATGTGTGGAACCCAAAAATTAATATTCTATTAGATGGGATAACCCAGAGTCAGAGAGAAAGACTGCATGCTCTCTTATATGCAGATGTTAGCCTCTAATGTCATCTATGGATTTCCATGTGGGTGTGAATGCACGGAGAGGCCCGCGCGGGGGGCAAGACGAGGCTTGAAGGGAGAGGGTAGGGAGGGTAACAGAATGCACACTATTGTGTGGAAGGAGAAACACTGGGCATGGACAGATTTAAGTAGAAATAGTGGACAGGGGCATCAGGGGAAGGGACCAAAACTAAGTGTGCATAATCTGTCATGAAAAAAATCTGTCACCTGTAAGCTGATTCAAAATTTAAAGCAAAATTAAAACGTAAAATATCCTTTCTAATTATAGGGGTTTTCTTTACGTTGCCTTTGAAGTAGACATTTTAAGAATTGTCATGAAGTTCGACTTGTCTATTTTAACTGTTTATTCCTGCGTTTGTGTCATATTGAAGAAAGTGTCGCCCGGGTCTGCTGTCACAACTATATTTACAACTTGCTGGCTTGTGAGAATTTTATAGGCTCTGCTCTTAGATTTGGAAATTTTATCCGTCTTGAGATATGTGTTTTTAAAGATTTATTCTGTGTGTATGTTTGTGAGCTTGCATGTCTGTGTATGCAGATGTCTATAGAAGCCAGAAGACATACTCTCCCTTGGAGCTGGAGTGATCGGCAGTTTTGAACTCCCCCATGCAAGTGCTGAGAATCGGAACCAGGTCATCTGGAAAAGCAGTAAGCACTTATCACACTGAGCCCTCTCTCTAGCCCCACATTTTGTTAATTTTATATATGGGGTGAGGTAGGGCTCAGCTCATTCTCTGCAGACAGGTCTCCACTGTTCCAGAACTACGCTTTGAGAAGATTAGAGATGCCTCTGATTTGATTTCCAGTACCAATGGCAGCTCACAACTGTCTGTGATTCCAGTTCTAGGTGATCCAGTGCTCTCTTCTGGCATCAGGCACACACATCACACACACACACACACACACGTAAGCAAAACAGTGATGCTTAGAAGACATAGATAGTGAATGGAGTGATCCTCAAATTTATTGTCTATTGATTGTTGACAAGGGTGCTACGGCAACTTAATGGGAAAGCCTAATCTCTTCCCTTTTAGATTTCTTTTTTTGTCTTTTGATTACTGTAAATCTGTAGTAAGTTAAAAAATAAGAAAGTGAGTTTTCCAATTTTCATATTTTTCAGTGTTGTATAGGGCATTTTCAATCTCTAGGATAAGTGTAAGTGTGTTTATTTTTTGGTTGTGAGCCTAGCCTTTAACGGCTGAGCCATCCCTCCAGGCCAAGTGTGTTTATTTTTATAAAAATATTTTGAAACCTACTTATTACTTTGATAATAATCACATCGAATATGCAGATGAACTTGGGAAATGATGCAATTTGATAACATCAAGTCCAATCTATGAGCACAGGATATGTTTCCAACTTATTGAGGTCAACTTATTTCGGTCATATTTCACAATTCATTATTACATATGTTTTCTGTGACTTTGATCCGATTTACTTCTTATTATCTTATCCCTTTTCATACCACAACAGGCAGAACCTACATTTAAATTTTATCTTTGGAGTTTTCATCGTTGATGTGTAGACACACACTTGATTTTGTATATGGATTGCACATCCTGCCACTCCGCTGAAATCATTTAGCAATTTCAGGGATTTAGCATTAGTAGATGTTTAGACATTTCCATATACATTTTCTGTCGTACCATCTGAGTCAGGCATGATTTGGTTTTGCTCGTCTTAATTTGTGCCTTGCTCACTTGTTTTGCTCCATAGCCCAGCACGTGCAGCACCGTGGGAATAGTGTGAGGGAGACAAACTGCCGTGAACGCGTTCCAAGTGCAGTGTAAAAGCATCAGGTCTCTCGTTGCTGTGCTGTCCACTGTGGGCTTTCCGTTTCCCTTTCTTCAGGAATGTCACTGATATTCCAGGGTGGAGGAGTGGAGTGGTTTTGTTGTTGTTGTTATTGTTGTTTTGTTTGTTTGTTTGTTTGTTTATCAATGGACTGGCATGTTGATTTTTTAGCTCAGAAAGAGAAGGTCTTCTCACCTGGTAAGCCTGTGCCCAGCAAAGTTATTCAGGAATGAAGTTATCTAAGTACAATGAAGAGCCAGAGCTGCAAGCGGTGCTTCCCCTGAGAGCTGGTTTAGGGGTTTCTGAAAACAACATGCAAATAAAAAACGAAAAATCTTAAGACATCAGGAAGAAACAGGAAAAGAAATTGAATGCATAGTTTTTATTTACTCAAGCTTTAGAAGTTGTATTTGATGACTACAGTGAAAATTATACCATCATGAAGACAAAAATATTTAACAAGGGGGAAGCTAACACTGTATGAAATATTTGTATCTAAATCTACACCTTTATCACCCACATCTATCTATCTATCTATCTATCTATCTATCTATCTATCTATCTATTATCTATCTATCTATCTATCTATCTATTATCTATCTATCTATTATCTATCTATCTATCTATCTATCTATCTATCTATCTATCTATCTACCTATTATCTATCTATCTATCTATTATCTATCTATCTATTATCTATATACCTATTATCTATCTATCTATCTATCTATCTATCTATCTACCTATTATCTATCTATCTATCTATCTATCTATCTATCTATCTATCTACCTATTATCTATCTATCTATCTATCTATCTACCTATTATCTATCTATCTATTATCTATCTATCTATCTATCTATCTATCTATCTATCATCTAATTGGTCTCACTATGTGTGTGTGCGCACATCTATAAATGGGAGAGGAATAGCGAGGTTGTGGGAGAAGCTGGAAGGGGAGGGAGTGACAGTGCTGCAAATCTAATAATCATGAAATTTTCAAAAAATAAAAAATTTAAATAAAAAGAGACATGAGTTATGAAAAGGGACATAAAGCTATTTTTCTTCTAGCTCCAACTGGGTCATGGATTTTACATTTTTGGTGGCAGATAGGTGCATAAAATATATCCAACAGTGAAAGTGTAAAATCCACTGTGAAACTCCGTAAGTTCAGAATGTCCAGTCTAACTGTGTAGAAGTTCGACTTAGAATCTGGTTAATTTCAACGTGGGATGGGTTTTGCTTCCAAGTTTTTCACAGTAAAGTTAATTGAAAAAGAAAAAAATTCCATTCATTTTCATAGTTAAATAGTATTACATTATACTTACATCCAATACACCAGTTTATGGGAAAAATACATAGTACAAAGCAGAAGTATGTTTAGGGCCATTTCAAAAATTGTTGAAAATTCCAAACCGAAATTCACTTAATGACTTTTTTATATGAAACTCAAGTCAGCAAGTTTTAAAATCAAGCATCCCAATACAACAAAATCCAAAGATACCCTAACTAGGTACTTACATGCAGAGGAACGATAGGATAATAGTGAAAAACCTGGATAAAGATTTTTATGGAGCTTTTCAATTTTCTTGTGTATATTTTACTTCACTTTTTTTGTAATCAACCCATTATGCTTTAGGAAGAGCAGAAAACTTTTGTGTGTACTGTAAAGCTACTGCAGTCCACAACACATAATGGTGTTGAATCTGAGCTGAGCTTCTCTAGGCAAGGTTATCAGCCATTGAGTGGCATGGAGAACATAGGAAGGACACTGTTTATAACCAAGGTTCAAGTGAGGTTGGGCACTGCAACAGAAACACACACCTTGGAATTATTATGGGTTTGATTTTGAATTGGGTTTTGGTTGTTGCACATTCTAGAAATCTTTTAACATTGGTAAAATTTTAAGACCCTTCCATTCAGGCTTGTGACCCTCATTTAAGGTTGCTTTACATCACTTACAGAGCAAAGGCAGTGGGGGGTTGGTAAAGAGTTGGAGAGGAATGGAGATGGGTTCCGTGGACTTGAGGTTCTAACTGGGAAAAGCCCAGTTAAGATAGAAGAGGCCACTGGAAAAGGGTTTTCTTGGGGACTCCTGGGTAGGAGATCACACCACAGACGAAGAATTTAGAAACAGCTCTTTCTCTTCACAATACCAGATTTACAGACAAGGGCACAATCACCTGGCGAGCAGTGCGTTCCTTCAGCTCTCATTTTACAGCACATGTAGGGTGCTGATGTTTGCAGCCTGAGAACCAAGCTTCCCCAGGTAACACCGAGTACAGGTGAACCTGCCCTGCTGAGACTCGCCTTGGCCCTAACTCTCAGGTCCCTGATGCTCCCGGGCTTCAGACTGCTATATGCACTACATCCAGGGCTCATAAGGATGCCGGAGAGCCTAGAAGAGAAGCCGCGGGGTTGCTTATAAGTCATTTTCAAGTTCAAGCTTCAAGTCTGAGCTTTGAATGGGAAAGCATCTTACATGGACGGGTCCATAGCCTTCCAAAGAGAGATTAAATATGGAGACAAGAAAGCAGTAAAAATTATAGCTGCTTTTGCCAGACAAAGTAAAGCATCTGGATATTTAGGGGAAAAAACTGAGATATTTTATGGAGCTTTTCAATTTTCTTGTGTATATTTTATTTCATGCTCTTACGAATGTGAAGCGAGTTCTAGGAATCTGTGGATTTGTGCCGTGAATTGAGTAGGCATCGAGCTGGAACTGCCAAAGGGCCCCTACCATTCCAAGTGAACATCTTGGTTTTGCGTTACTGGGGGCTGATGACAGCAAGCGTGTGTTATATTGCAACAGCCTGCTGTGGCACTAATAGCTTTGGTGCGTGATAAATGCACTCGATCCCCGAGGAAGTCCACACAGAGGTTAACTCCATCCAAACAAGTTATATATAGCTTCCCTCGCACTAAATCTAGCAAGTCTCCCACTTTCAAATAACACCAGAGTTCGGAGCAATATTTCTGTGTAATAATCTCGTCTATGTGATGAGTGTTCCCAGCCCAGGATCTCGTGTCACTCCAGATAATATGTCCTGTGATGCTGCGCGTCATTAGGAGCGAAAGCATAGCAGGTCTTACCCGGGAGAGTTCCTGGGAGATATTACACTGAGGCTGTGGAATGGCTGAGCCTAATGGGGCTGGGCTTGAGAGCCAAGTGGGGACAGTCTCCAGGGTAGAAGCGATACGGCATGATCCACGGAGGAAAACACACAGCGATTCTCTCGGTGCTCATAAACATGTGGCCGCTGGGCTCCTTGCCACTGTCAGAAGACAGGAAGACGAATACAGTGCACTACAGAGTTTGGGAAAGTGTGCAAGATCAGAGGATGCAGGGGGAGCTGGAGAGGAAAGCCGCTCTCCGCTCTAGGTGAGAAAGGAGTGGTAAGGCCCTCCTGTCTCGAGCAGTTTGGTTTATCTCTTCAACATATTCCTGAGTGACATTCTGCTTTGGGAACAGGAAGAATTGTGTAAAATCCTGTTAGACTTTCTCACCAACTGCTCCTTGCTCCCGAATACAGTTTTTCTCTGCTCTGTTCAGACAAATAAGAGCATTCTTTGCAACCCAGAGGACGTCTAGTTGAAGTCATTGGGTTTTCCTATATGCCAATCGTCCCTGGTGAAATGCGGATGGGAATAACGTCCTCTCCTCAGAGTCTCCATGGCTGGGGGCCGTCCTAGTGAAGTTACACCACAGTGAGCACATGGAGGAGGCACACACACTTCTGCAGCGCACACGCGAAAGATCTGCCGAGCATCTGTGGGGCGCAGCGTTCCACAAACATTTCTGTTATGGGGACTCTGGTGCAGGAACCGTCAGTGTTTGTCAGACTGCAGCAGGAGAGGCAGCACAGAGCGGGAATACATTTCTAAGCCCTTGATGGGACCAGGATGCTAACTGGTGCATTCGCCTCTCGCTTTCATTTTAAATGGAATTTAATTTTTAAGGATTTTCTTTTTCTTTCCTTCTTTCCTTCTTTCCTCCCTCTTTCCTTCCTTCCTTCCTTCCTTCCTTCCTTCCTTCCTTCCTTCCTTC
>JABTXL010012322.1:466321-482153 GCA_025134845.1 Neodon shergylaensis | reverse complement strand
TTCCTTCCTTCCTTCCTTCCTTCCTTCCTTCCTTCCTTCCTTCCTTCCTTCCTTCCTTCCTTTCTTTTTCCTGGAACAGGGTCTCTCTGTATAGCCCTGGCTAGTGAGAGCCCAAGATGCCCCTGCCTCAGCCTACAGCTGAGTACCAACACATGGCACCCAACATGCCCACACTTCCCTTATGAAGAGAATAAATATTTAGCAAGGTCCAGACGAAGAAATGCGGTCTGGTTGAAAGTGATGTTCGATGGGTATTCTCCTTCAGATTTGTCAGACCTTGTCCTGGAGGAAGTTTTAGGAATGTGCTCCACGCTCCTCTACCCCTTATTTTCAATGTTAAGTTGAAAAGGGAAAATTGGGTGAAGATTGAGGAAGCAAGCTCGTCGAATAGTGTGGTGGAGAGGAAGTGAAACTGAGCAGCTGGTAGATAACTATAAGATTAGGCGTTTTTCTCCTCTTTTATTTTATGTATTCCTCTCAAAGAATAAATCCACTCACATGGTGGTACTTAGGCAACAATACACAGTGTCCTCTAACTTCAGATCCTCCAATCATACATGTTTGCGTGTTGGAGTGAGGATTTTATATTGTAGTGAAGAGACCTCATGGCCATGGTGATTCTTATAAAGGGAAGCATGTAACTGAGGCTGACTTGCAGTTCAGAGGCTTAGGTCATTATTGTCACGGCGGGAAGCAGGCAGACATGATGCTGGAGAGGAGCTGAGAATTCTACATCAGGATCCCAGGCAGCAGGAAGAGAGGGTGAGACATTGGTCCTGGCTTGAGCTTCTGAAACCTCAGAGCCCACTGCCCTGTTACATACTTCCTCCAACAAGGCCACACCTGCTCCAATAAGGTCACACCCCAATAATGCCACTCCCTGAGTAGATGGGAGCCACGTTCCTTCAAACCACCACATTGAGTCAATTTTGATAGTCCATTGTGTTATCTCTAGAAATGTTTATGCATATGCAAATGAAAAACTATAAATGCATATGTGGATATATGGATATGTACATACCTACTTTTATGATACCAATTAAGAGCACATTTATGCATTTTTTATTCATATATAGTTTTGCTCATTATTTTGGTTAGGGAGTGAAGGATCTTCATAGCTCCCTGAAATATGGGCAAGAGCCAGTACCTGTGTAGAAACCTGTTTGGGGGGTAGGTCATGGAGTCTGGAAGGCTGCTCACTATAAAGAGCTTTCCAGACATGGTATCTTCTGTAGATGGCATTGCCAGCCTTATAAAGTGGTGGCTCTCCTGGCGGGACAATATTCGAGCTGAAGCTGGTTAGTCTCATGAAGGGAAGCTCACAAAGCAATGATGCCCAACCTCTGCTTTGAGCAAACTAACGTTCTCTACAGTAGCATTGGTGGCCTCTCGGTTCTGCAGAATATATATTAATATTTAAGTTCAGGCAGTGTCATGCAGACTTGCTCAGGAAAGGATAGAAATGTGTTTTGCCGTGTGCCACTTCACGGAATGGTGTCTTATAACAAAGCCTACCTCCACACTCCCTTTGGTAGCACAGAATGGGGAATGTACAATTTTCAGGTCCCATGGTGTTCCCAGAACACACACTAGGAAATAATGTAGCAACCCTCAGGACGCAGGCAGCACTGAGAAATCAGCCGGGTATTTCTGAATCCCTGACTTGGGGCCCCGAGAAGAGAACATGTTAAAGACAGTCCATCTGGCCCACTCCCCCTTGAGCCAGGAACACATAAGCGTCTCTCCACTTCAGTCAGGACTGGACACGTTCAGGGCATTATGTCATTTCATCATAACAACAAATATTGGAGGTGGACACTCTTCTTCAACTCATTTTTTAAGTGAGGCAGTTGAGATTATGCAAGGTTCCACAGCCACACAGTTAGGACCTGGACTGTATGTTGTATACTCCTGAAATCAAGATGTCACTGAGAGACAAAGTCAGTTCCTTCACAAGGTCAAGAGCAGCTGAGAATTAGCTAGAGGAATCTGCCCCCTGTGAAGGCGTGGATGGAAGGGATGCAGGTGTTTGTACAGGGGTGGGGAAGCACGTTATGCCTAGAGTAAGAAGCTGCATATTGGAACGTTCTGACCACTAGGCCTATCTCCATGAGGACTGCTGCGGTGTCCAGCACCCCACACTCAAGGGAAGATGCGTAAAATCAGAAACTAAGATGGAATCTATGAGCAGCATTTTGTAGCATTTGAGGGTCACACAAAGAGCAGGATTGCCCTTTCCACACTGGTGCAAATTAACACTTCAATTCAAGCCTGGTGAAGACTGCCAAGCTGGAAGGAAGTGTGAAGAGAAAGTGGAAACTGAACTGGCTTTATTTACAGCCCTGCGGGCTCAGCAAGGTCTGCCTGGGACCCAGTTAGCAGAAGAATCAAGATGGAGTTGCGGGGGAGCTGTCAGGTGTTCTAAGGCTCTAAGGACACCTGACACCACTTACTTGCTGATATGGGTCTTGAGCTTTTGCACGGAGCCCATCTTCCCAAATCCAGCCTATGTAGATGAAAGAGGATGTGATCCTACCTTCTGATCCATAAGGGAAGACGACTGCTCAGGCAATTCCCCAAGCATGTGACTTGCAAGGCAAGATGAACTGGTAGGTGTGTGTGTGTGTGTGTGTGTGTGTGTGTGTGTGTGTGTGTGGTCTAGGAGGGTAGTAGCTCAGAGTAGAAGCTGTCTCTGTGGGCCTTTCCCAAGGCTCTCTGTCCACTACACCAGCTTGATGTCAGTCCTAGGGTCAATATAGCTTAATGCCTCACATTAGGCCTTTTGTTTTAGACCTGCTCAGATTAACCCCAGACATAGTACATGAGCCAAGAAAAGGCACACGGCTTTAGCACCATTGCTGGACCACTGTTCAATCTTAGGGATGCAAGGGGATTCTGAACTGCCCCTCTGCTGCATTTGCAAAGTGTGGGTGTCATTAAACATTTCCAGACTTCTGATCATCCAGGCCCCGGTTCTGCCGGGAAACCAGCATGGACCGGCCAGGCGACTGATAGATTTATCTATAGGAGCTCAGGAGGCCTGGCCAGGTCTCTCAGCCACAGCATAGACCTCTTCATGGTGCAGGAACTGTCAGGACGTGTGACTGAAGCATACAGAGTGAATCTGAAAGGCGCGTAGTGATTTATGGAGTATTCCAGACCACAGAATCCCATAAAGTAAGATGCAAAAACCTCCGAGGGAAGCGAGAGAATCGGCCATCAGGGCCGTCAAAGGCAGCTCTTCAGAAACGCGACTGAGTCTGTCTCCCCGCACTTCAGTGCTCGGTAGTCCCTGTCAGCTGGAATCTTAGTCTTCTCTACACCCTTAGGGCAGCAGAATGACCCCATACTCCACAGAGGACCTCCCTCAGAGGCTCTTTCCAAGTCTCAGACAGTGGCAGCATCTTGTGCTGTGAACAGTTGCTCCGAAGGTAGAGAGAACAGGTAAGGAGCGGCACCCATAGGCAGCCTCTGAGTACTGCTGATCTCACGCCCTGTGGGCAGGGGTGGCCTGCAGTGTCTTAAAAATGGATCAGTCCCAGCCTCGGTGTCATTTAAGGAATAATAACAGGTCAAGGGGTGTGGGCAAAATGTCACCATTAGTGAACGCTGTTGGCGCTCCCTAGCGGAAGATAAGAGCACACACCTTCAGTAGCTCTTGAGCCCCTGAATCAGCCGCAGTGGCCCCAAGAAAGTCATTATCTCTAATGAATGTCTCTAAATCTAAAGCTCAAGGTAAATGGTTTATTGGCTCTCTTGGCATTGCGAGTCAGGAATCTGATACCTTAGTTTCCATATTCCCTTTCCACAGCACTGCCTGGATTTCTTGGTGGCTCTTGGCTGTCTCAACAGGCTCAGGAGCTGTGGCTGAGCATGGAGCAGAGACTCAGTTTGACTCTGCCTGGCATCTACTCTCCATCCTACAGCCTGAAAGCGCGCGTTTTCCCCTGCCCTTTCCTCTTTGCAAGTCGGCAGCTGTGGTGGCCGAACTCTGTGTGCTCAGTTTAGGACGTGTGGTACAGCACAGACTCCGGCAGTGAAGGGCAGTGGAAACCCTGCCCATTCTGCACACCCTACCTTTCGCTTTACAGAGTTTGCTTACATGGTGAATTATTTGCAAGGCTTTTTGTTCTACATAGAAAGGAGTCTGTGTGGTCCTTTCCAGAACTAACAGACTGGGGACTACGGAATTTTTACCTCTCCTTATTACGGATAGATTGAATTCTGTATTCTTTCATGGTAAAAGTGCAGGTTCTCAGGAACTCCAGCAAACCCCCCCTCACTTGCTTTATTTTTGTTGCACGCAGAAGGAAGTCTCAGAATGGCCTCACTGTGCTGATGTGAGGGTTTAACTTTTTGTAATTTTTTTTGCAGTATTTTCTTATTGTATATTTATGTCACAAAAAGTAAAGTTTGACATATTTTTTTAAATTTGTTAGATAGAGATTTTGCTTCTTACATTTAATGGTTATAATTGTGCCAAAGGTCTTTACAAAATTGATCTGCCAAAGGAAAGCATATTGAGAGAGTCCACTTCCCTGTGAGCCTATCTTTCTCTCCAAATTGTGATCTCCAAACCTTTCTGATGCTGTTCTGCTTTGTTGGGGGGTATTGTTTTTATATTGTAGTAATATATAGTATATGTGGCATATATAAAACATTACTTTAATAATTTCATTCATTAACATGAATACTATACTCAGAGCTTTACAACTATCAACACTATCAATTTTAGATTTTTTTTAAAACATACTGCAACGAAGCTCTGTATCTATTAGTAGTTTTACTTGTCAATTTGTTTGCTTGTTATCTCTCCTCTCTCTCTCTCTCTCTCTCCCTCCCTCTCTCTGAGACAGGGTCTCTCTGTAGCTTTGGAGCCTGTCCTGGAACTAGCTCTTGTAGACCAGGCTGGCCTTGAACTCAGAGATCCTCCTGCCTCTGCCTCCCAAATACTGGGATTAAAGGCATGCACCACCACCGCCCGGCCCAATTGTCAATTTGATATGATCTAGAATCACTTGGGAATGGAGTTGCAATAAAAATTGATCTTTATGAGGTTGGCCCATAGGATGCCTTAAGGGATTTCCTTAACTGGATTGACTGAGGTGGAAGACTCATTTCATGGGCTGGTTCCCAGACAAAATGCAAAGGACAGGGCAAGCGGAGCGCGTATAAACTACCTGATCATTCTCTCCTCTTGACTGTGGGTGTAACATGACCAGCTGCTACACGTTCCTGATGCCTGGATGTTCCCAGAAAGATGAACTGCAGCCTGGAACTGTGGGTCAACAAACTCTTTCCCCCGTAGTGGCTCTTGTCACAGTATTTTATTATAGCAAAAGAAAGCAAAACGCCCCTCCTTCACCTTCCACCAAATCACTTTCTATAATTCTACTTTTCATCTCTAAGTATATTAGTACTACCACTACCTCATATTTATTTATCCTTTTGCATATAGCTTGTTTCATTTTGCAGAGTATCTTCAATGTCTGTAGCATGCATCATATTTTATTCATTTTTAAGGTTGAATAGTGCTCCACTGTATGTATGTGTAATATATATACTTTATTTATTTGCTTTTAATCTACTTTATATTCATTAATCTGTTAGTGAACATTTGAATTGTTAGAAGAAATTATGCAGAAAAATCCTCTGTACCTTTTATTCAGGATTCACCAAAGGTAACAGTCTGCAAATTCCAGCCAGGATACAGTGTAGCATGCTGCACACAGTACAGTGTTGCAATGAACAGTGTTGTAATGCACTGTATAACTCAATGTGTAAAACACATCATTGCTCACTGCAACAGCCCAACCAGGGTGCTTGTTCTAGTATGGAACATTTCTGTCATCAAAAGCATCCTTTGAATTGTCCTTTTGGATTTTCCTTGTGCTCTGCTTAATTTCCAGAACCATTGCTCTCCATGTCTAGACATGTCCTTTCAAGAATACCACACAGACTCCAATACTAGGTTAGACACACAGATACTCATGAAGTTTCACATTTGCCAGAAGTTTCATCCCTTGCTGAAGGCCCAGGGAACAGGCCAGTCCTGAGCTTGGGTAAGGCCTATTGGTGCTTGGGGAGTTCCATATCTTGCTTCATTAAAAGCTTCAGACATGGGTTGGGAACCAGATTCAACACTGTTAGGCCCACAGGTAAGCAGGAGCACTCCCAGTAGCAACAGCAGTAGCTTAGAACTCACAGGAGAACCACAGCTGATTCTGAATAAGACCCACAGGAATCTGGAAAACTCCATGACAAAAAAGAAAGATTTAAACCCAGATGGGAGGCTCTATCTGATGCAGGACAATACTTGACCTTCAGAGGAAGGCTCCAGCTAGAGACCCTTGCCCTAAACACCAGTCCCACAGTGGGAAGGACACCTCAGCCCTACCAGGATGTAGTCTTTCACTGAGCTTCCAATTGCTACCCTGAAAGAAAAATAAGTGATTGTAATTTTAAAAACAAAAAATAAATAGAAAGAAAGAGAGAGAGAAAGAGAGAAAGGAAGGAAGCAAGCAAAGAATGTTCAAGTGTACAAGTCTCAGGGCAGAAATAGAAACAGCATGAAGAACCAACACAACATGTCTACTCCATGAATTACTACTCCCAAAGCAATAACACCTAGTGAAAATGACTTGGAGGAACTACTAGATGAAGAATTTAAAAGAATGATTCAAAACAATTCAAAGAAGACATGAACATACTCCGAAAGAACAAAACAAAGAGATGAATGAAGTGAGGAAATCAATTAAATATATAAAGATAGAGATAGAATTACCAAAGCTTAAACAAGTGATAATGGAAAGGAAAAACTCAGTAAGTCAAAACAAAAAGAAAAATCCCTCAGTGGAGCCTCACCAATATAATGGATGAGGGAAACCCAGAATCTGGGTGGCAGACAAGGCAGTGGAATGGGCTCATCACTTAGTAAGAGTAATGCATAAGTTTAAAAAGAATATGAACAGACAGTGGGAGGGCTCTAGGACTCCAGGAGAAGATTTAATCTTCACATTTTGGGCTCAGAATAAGGAGAAGATTTTAAAAGCAGAAAGAGAGAGAGAGAGAGAGAGAGAGAGAGAGAGAGAGAGAGAGAACATCCTCTTATAAATGCAGTTCATCAGAAGAATACCTGATTATTTGATAGAAACTTATAAAATCAGAAGGGCCTGGGAAAATTCATCGCAAGTTCTGAAAGATAACATTTGTTAACTTAGAATATTATTCTTAAAAACTATGTCTTATATTTGAAGAAGTGAAAAGTGCTACAACAAAAACAGATGAAAGGAATTTCTCACAACTAATCCAGCTCTACAGAGACTATTGGACGGGATATTTTCATCTGAAGACAAAGATAAACACATCCAGAGGTCATGATAAATAAAAAAGGTGGTGGTGCACGCCTTTAATCCCAGCACTTGGGAGGCAGAGGCAGGCGGATTTCTGTGAGTTCAAGACCAGCCTGGTCTACAAGAGCTAGTTCCAGGACAGGTTCCAAAACCACAGAGAAACCCTGTCTCAAAAAACCAAAAAAAAAAAAAGAGAGCTAATCTAAATCTAAGATCACAGCACAAAATGAAAAAGGCAAAAATTAATACACCTTATTCAATAATAACTCTTAATACTAGTGGTCTTAATTCCTTGACAAAGAGATGCAGACAAGTAGTTTGGATCAGGAAACAGGATCCATCATTTTGTTGCCTCTAAAAAACACACGTCATTATCAAAGATAGATACTACTTTAGACTAAGAGGATAAAAAAGTTACTTTAACCAAACGAGACCAACCAGGAGTAGCTGTTCTAATATCTGACAAAGATTGACAAGGGAGTGTGGAATGGGAAAACACACACACAGTTGGTGGGAATGCATATCTGGGAAGCCAGTTCAGACGTCAGTGTGGCAATCTCGACAAAGAAACAACAAACAAAAATACCTAGAAATAGATGGACGACATAACCCAGCTCTACCACCCCTGAGCATATGTCAAATAACTCTATTACCCACTACCCACGTTCAACAAAGCTACTCTATTCACAGTAGCTAAGCATGGAGACAGCCTAGATGCTCATCAGCTGACTACTGGATAGTAAAATGTGGTATCAATATATAAAGTGGGATTTTATTGAGTTGTAAAGAAAAGTGAAAATGTGAAAATTACAGGTAAACAGATGGAGCTGGAAAATATACTGAGTAGGATAACACATACACAGAAAAACAAACATCACATGTTCTCCCTTATATGTGGATTGTATGTTGAATCTTTGTATTTGTGTGTTTAATTTGAAGTATTGCGGGTATAGAAAATGAGGAAGTCACCATTGGTGGGAAGGAGGAAGAAAAATCTTAAGAGATACAGTTGATAAGAAGGGGAAAGGGGAATAATGCAAAAAAAGAGTTTAAGTGGGGAAAGGGATGGAAGGGTAGGCCAGGGTTTTGTTTGGGGTGGGATAACTAACTCTAAGGATGCTTTTAAAAAGCCATATAATGAGTTAGTGTTTATGTATAACTACATACATATAAAAGAGTTTATTTTGAGATATGCTATACAGGATCATATAAGACCTAGCTTGCCAAATAAAAAGCCTATGTCAAGTGTAGTGACCCTGTTCTTCATGTTGTTGATCAGAGGTCTTTCAGAGACCCCTGAAACAGTTCAGGACATTGACATTATTCCTGATTGCACGCCAGAACATGATGATAAGATCCTGTTTCTGAAGGTACCACACACGTTGGTCACAGGACGCGGAGAAATTAAGTCAGCACTGATCAGGAAGCTTACTCCTTATTGGTTGGTTTTCACAAGACTGAAACGTGCTATGGAGGCTGCTGCGGGTGGTGGGGTGGGGCAAGTCATCTACTCTTGCCCAGCTTTTGATGTGGGATTCCCCTCTGTATGCTGTGAATATGCCTTATTACCATTGGTTAATATAGAAGATGCTTTGGCCTATGGCAGAGCAGAATAGAGTTAGGTGGGAAAACTAAACTGAATGCAGGGAGAAAGAAGGCAGAGTGAGGCAGATGTCATATAGTTACTGAAGGAGAAGTAACTTGCTGGTAGCCCATAGCCTCGTGATGTTACACAGATTAATATAAATGGTATAATTTGAGATATAAAAGCTAGGTAGAAATACACCTAAGTCATTAGCCAAGCTGTGTTGTAATTAATAGAGTTTTGTGTTATTATTTGGGTCTGGGTGGCTGGGAAAACAAAGGAATTATTATGTTCATTGGGTGAGCATAATGGCACCCAATGTTCAACATTGTACATCTATGTAAAGCGAAAGAAAGCTTTCTAAAAAAAAGGGCTTCTACATCCACAAAAATGGGAGTCAATTGGAGCTTCCTGATAGCATCATTTTTTCAGATAGGCTCTGTTTGTTGGTAGCAACAAGAGGTGCTGCTCCTTTAAGAGAAGGCTTCCTAACTCAGCATTAGCAGCAAAAACTGCATGGCTTCTTTAAGAGATGGCTTCCTGGTTCATGCTGGCAACAGGGATGGCTCTGGCTCTTTTGGGAGGTCCTACACGTAAATGGGGTTTGTGAGCAGCATGCTACTAGTTGCTTTATGGCAATATAGACCTGCTGCATCCCTGGAGCTGGGATAGTATGGCTCACAGAGGAACTGAACAAACCTCTGCCATGTTGGACAAGGTGGGGTCAACAGGCAAAGCTGCAGTGTTAGTCCTAGTCATGCTGCTTAGCATTATAAGAAGCATTCCTGGTCAGAAAAGGTTTACAGACACACAATAAAGACAGATTCAGAAAAAAGACCTCTAAATGGGTCACAGTGTTGGATAAATGTACATGGGCTTTGGAGAGAAAGGGAAGAAAGAGTACAGACAGTAATAGATTAAAGGAGTAAAGATAAGAAAATAAATATTAAAAAAATAATAGAGTAAAAAAGTTACATAAAGATGGAATATACACAGAGAATCTGGATTATGTACATTATTGTGTTTTCTTTGAAGTTTTTGACTGTGAATGAGCTAACTATAGAGAGACATCTCATTGTACAGGCTGCTAAGATAAACCAACATATATATTTTAAAGGTATCTTTATTTCAAAATTTGAGTCTAAGGATATGCTACTTTGGAAAAGAGGTTCTGCTTTTGTTTCCACAGAAGATGAGAACCTGTGAATTTCTTCCAGGGTAATAATGATTTGATAGAACAAGACTCCCTGAAAAGTCTCCATGAACCCTAAAAATACTTCAACCAATAAGAATCAGGAAGCAGTTTGGAGAAAACAATGCTCAAATTCCCAAAATGATTCTTTATAAATGTTTTTTTTTTCGTTTAAAGGGAGATATGATAAAGAAATGAATACTTTGCATTGGTATAGATCTTGGCTTACTGCTAAAAAATTTAAGCCAGTTTTGTTATATGTAAATTTCTACTCTTGCTTAAGATATTAAAAGTGTAATGTATAATTAAAAATTGCAGATTAACAGGTAGTCATTTATAATAGTAATTTATGACTTGCCGTCATGTTAGATTTTCTAGATGTACAGAGATATATTTCAGATGGATAGGTATTCTTCAAACCTGTCAAAAACCTATAGAAAGTGGCAATTAAAAATGTTTTAAGAATTTAGGACTTTTCATGACAATGAGGCACATCTGTTCCTGGTAGCACCAGTCTACTTCAAGAGGATGATAGGCATCAAAAAGACTCCTTATACAGTTTGTTGGGCATTTGGGCAAGAAACTGTTCTTGCTTGGACTGCTTGATGGTATGCTGTGTGAATTGGACATGCAGGACCCACAAATAAATGGCTGCTGAACTTACCTAAAGAAGGTAAGACAATCCCTCAGTGTTCTTGTTTCACAGAAGAAACTGCCAGACATTTTGCAGGGCATAGAAGAAAACAACTGCTGAACTTTGTCAGTACAAGGCAGAACAGATCTTTAAATTTCCTGCTTACTGAAGAGTCTACCAGATATTATGGGCCTAATGACTGAAGATAGTTGCCTTAACGTTGCATAAGAACTTGGGAGGCTGCTTACAATGCATTTCCTGTTTATTTCAGTAATATTATATTCTTCTGTGGTCTTTGATGTAGTTGAAGACTGATAGTTATAGTTTTCCTTAGTTATGATAAAAGACAAATTAGATATGAAACTTTAGACTTACAAAGAAATATTGTAACTGTAATTCTTGCTTGATACCTGTTTTGTTATATATAACTTTATTATGTTGACATTAGAACCTTCCTTTTATTTAGACAGAAAAGAGGAGATGATGTGGGACTCCCCTCTGTTTCCTATGAATGTGTTTTATGGTTTTATTATGGTTAATAAAGAAGCTGCTTTGACCTATAGCAGGGCAGAAAAGAGCTAGGTAGGAAAACTAAATTGAATGGAGAGAGAAAAAAGGTAGAGTCAGGCAGATGTCATGTAGCTGCTGAAGAAGAAAAATGCCAGAACCTTACTAGTAAGCCACAGCCTACTGGTGATATATAATAGAAATGGGTTAATTTAAGATAAGAGCTAGGTAGGAATATTTCTAAGCCATTGGCCAAGCCATGTTATAATTAATATAGTTTCTGTGTAAGTATTCAGGTCTGGGCAGTCACAAAGTGAATGCACAGTATCCAGTTATAAGCTTTGAACTTGTTGCTGCAAAATATATGACTACTCTTACAAGATAGGAACACAGGTGCACTCGTGGTATGAATGTCATGAGAATAACTAATGATTTCTGATTGGATTTCAGGCTACTTTTACTGAAGGAAACACATGTGTGGTACTGAAAATCTGGGCAACAACCCAGGTTTGGGAAGCTCATCAGCCCCAGGGGTTAGTCTACTGATATTACTGTGTTAAATGAACACAGTGCTAAGCTGCGCTCTAATTCCGTATCTTTATACCCGTTGATTAGAGTAGCTCTCAGACCTTACCAGTGAAGACTATTTGTGCAGTGGATGGCAGTGAATGTAAGACCTCAGAACTGGTCAAAGTGCAGGGAATAAACAGCTGTGGAGCACTCAGCCACAAATGGCACATCCATATCCCACTCTGTCCCAAGCTTAGGGGCAATCCTAGAAGAAGGGTGACAAGACTGTAAGAGCCAGAGGTTGGTGAAGATGGGAGCAGAACAGTGTCTTCTGGACATACACATGCAATAGGTGTGGTTTCACATGAGAAAAGCACATGATCATTCCAATAAAAATTCTAGGATGGAGCAGGAAGGGACAGATGATCTCCTATCCCTAACTGAGAAACTACAGACAGCCCATGGCTTCTGGGGAAAGGAGAGTCGATTTCCTTTAATGGCTTCTTTCCCGGTAGCTCAGTCATGCTTCTCTGGATATCTCCACACTAGAGATCATAGATCACACAAATTGAAGTTCTCGGGTTATTAAGCTAAGAACAAGAAATGGGGCACAAAGTCAGAGGGTAAAAAGGTGAGAGCTTACATGGAAGAGTTTAGGGTGATTATGATCGAATACATTGTATGAAGTTTAAAAAATTAATAAAATATTATTTTAAAAGGAATATTACATATGAGATCATGCTGCATGCAACATGTTATGATTGGTCCTTTCCATCTGATCTAACCTTTTATAGCTGAACCCAGACTGTCCAGGTGTTACTGGCAGTTTCCTTATCACTGAGGTTGTTCCGTGGCACAGGTTCAATGCGGCATGCCTTTACCTGTCACTCACTGAATTGAACCTCAGCCATTTCCAATTTTTTGGCTATTATTCGCAAAGGTTCTGTGAAAATCAGCATTAAAATACTTTATGTGTATAATTTCTACAAGTATGATTAGTATGTGTTTCATGTATACCACTGGGAACGGTTTTCCAGAGTAGCCTCTCTGTTGAATATTTAATCATGCAATGTAAGCTCCTCAGTTTCTCTGTGTTTTCAATACTCTTTTGACCATTTTGTTTTTAATTTTTATGTGTGCTAGCATCTTGCCTGTGTGTTTGCATGTGCATGACAAGGGTGTATGTATGTGCAAGACATGAGCACCTGGTACCTGCAAAGGTCAGAAGAGGGCATGAGCCCCCCCAGAACTAGAATTACAGATGGTTTTGAGTCTCTTTCTGACAGTTTTATAGTTTACATTTTATATTACCATCTTCTTTAATAAGATGTGAGGCTCTGGCCAGTTGTCCTTTCTTTCTCCAATATCACTTGTAGAAAGGCTCTCTTTCCTCTGCTGAATTGCTTTTGAATCTTTGTCAGAGTTTGGGTATATCCCCAGATGTATTTATGCACCGCTTCTTTGACTCCATTAATCTGTGTTTATTTCTGTGCCAATACCACAGACTCTTAGATACTATCAACTACATATAACTTAAAAGCAGACAGATTTTCATTTTATTGCTACGTTTCAAAATTATTTTAGCTGTACAGCTTTTCACTTTTTTAGATTGTCAAGCAGTTTTTGTTTTTTTAAAATACCCATTCTTGTGAGAGTTTTCACAGGGATGGTATTAGACCCGCACATCAAATTTAGGAAGAATTGGAAAATTTACTGCCAAGGAATCTTCCAGTCCAGGAAATGACTGACGTTCTTCATTGAATTTTGTCTTGTGTTTCTTTCATTGGCATTTTTTAACTTGTAGGCCACAAACTTTTGCATGTTCTTTTGATTGTTTATTTTGTATTTATGAAAGGTAGCCTATTTTTAATTTTTATTTCCACGTATTTGATGTAGAAGTGTAGTCTTTTGGTGTTTATTTTGTATACTGGAACCACGATGAAGTAGTTTGTTGTTATTCTAGAAGTATTTTTGGGAACTGGAAAGGATGTTTTCCTGGAGCTAATTCATACCAGATGAGAATAGGAAGGTTTTTATTCTGCTACAATCTGTTTACTCCTTCTTCTCTTCCCTCACTCTACTGCACAGCATCCTGCACTGCGTGGAAGAATGGGGAGCTAGGAGCCCCCGTGCAGGACAATAGGCATTCTTCATTGTCAGGGACAGTGTGAGCCAGGAGAATTTTAGGCTGTATTTCTCAAACGGAACACATTCTTATGTATTCCTATTCCTTGAGATTTTTTACATCTAACATGTTTTAGTATTTTCTAATTTTTCACATAGATTGATTTTTCAACTTTATCTCACTGGAGTAATATGTTTGTATTGATTTTCTAATATGGTAGTTGTGTGTGTATGTGTTTATTGGCTTTCCTTTTGAATGTGCTGTCTCATTCACTTATGTTCTCGTCCGTCTTGCTTCAATTCATTTCAGTGTGGAGATTCGCCCATCGTTTCCCGTTGCTTCAGATGGTTCCATCTGCAGCAGATTCGAAGGTTACTGTGTCAGCTACTTACTGACAGCCTGTGTTTGCTCAAGCCTGTCTCGATTACAAATATTAATAGCTCACTGTGAACAGACTTGAAACTACCCTGACATCTTAAACTTTTATTATCGTGGGGATGGAAGACCCAAATCTACACGTTTTCTGTCTCCACGTAGATTCTCTTTTGGTACCGAGAAGAGCTTGGACTTCAGCGTTAATGTGAAGACTGCTTGCACTGGCAGCTCGTTTTTGGAGTAGACTATGCCAAGTTAAATTATCCTCACGGAACAGTTTTTAGCAATTCTATTATGGTAAGAGCCCATGGCGCATATGTCCATTAAGTTCTAGGCATTGTTTTAATTACTTATTTCACAACAAGCCAGTGAGGTAATGATCAGAGCTGAAGTTACAGACAGTGGCTGAGAAGGATGTAGACAACGTCTGTGTGCAAGTTCTGTCTTGCCTGCTGGAGACACTCCCCATTTCCCTTTTATTATTCCTCTTCTGTCTAAGATGGAAATAAAACTGTCTGCTTCTCAAGATGCTTCAGAGAACAAATGAAGTAACAGTTACCCTGACATTGTTAAAGCATGACTTGCAGAGAATATATTCACCATTACAATCATTTTACTTTTCTTCAGAAAAGGTCATGGACGCCAATGCCAGTTCTCATCACAGTGCTCAGCAACAGTCCTTGGAGTGACTCTCTCAGAAGGTGGTTATAGCCACTTATTTCCACAGTGAGTCCATGAATCGCTTCTTCTTAGAGTCCTTCCCGATGCCGTCCTTCTCTTTGGGAGGCTGCCTCTTTCAGCCCACAGCCCTCTTGTTGGGATGTCTGTTTCTCAAGTCTTTTTAGAAGTCTTTCAGGGTGATCTCGTAAACACGTTCCTGGCATCCTTCCTGCACAGCATCCACACTTCCAAAAAGCAGCCATGGGGATGGAGTTCAGAGTACTCAAAGAAAAGGGAATGATATTGGTGAGGATTGGAAGTAGAGGGGGTCCTGGGCTCCCCCAAATTCCCCGTCTTCACTTTGACCATATCAACGATACCCTAGGTGCCTGTTTGTTTCCACTCTCAGCAAGTCATTCAGCAACCAGGGAGACTATTGTTAGCGGAGGTAAGTAAAGCTGCCTAAAGCACAATTTTAATTAATTCAGTATTAAATCTACATTAAATATTGAGAACATAATGACTGCTCCCCAGATGTCATTGTCAAGTGTAGGAGAAACAACAAACATGTCAACTTAAGCAAGCTGCAGAGGGAAAAGTAGGGGAAAGGTTTGTCTCCAGCAGAACAATCTGTTACTGCTTTCTGTTGCTGAGAGAAGCTCTCTGTTTTGCAAATGTTAAATGAAACCCATGCACCATCAGTTTGGCACTCAGCATCCCATCCTCGCTGGGACAGCCCTGCAGATGGTCGGTGAGTAATCGCGGCTCATCACAGCCCGTTTTACGAGTTCAGCCCTCCTTCTCATTCACCCCGGTTTTTGCCAAGTGACTTTATTTTTGTGGTGGTTGCTCTTGAATAAGAGTCCAAATAAGTAAATCAACACCTCTCTCT
>JABTXL010012322.1:349340-466311 GCA_025134845.1 Neodon shergylaensis | reverse complement strand
TCTCTCTCTCTCTCTCTCTCTCTCTCTCTCTCTCTCTCTCTCTCTCTCCTCCAAGTAAGCCTCTCCAATCTTATATGGACCTGACCCACTGGGCAGGGGACAGACATAGTGTAGGCTGGATGGATCCCAGTACCTGCAGTTCTGATGTCATGAGGCTGTGAACCGTTTTAATCTTCAGGCTCTTTCTTGCTCCTGACATTTTGTTTGAACAGCAGGCACGAATGGTCTCATGTACTTCCAAAAGATTTCTTTTTTGAATGGAAAATTGCAGCTTTCAACATATACACTCTTATGTTATTATTAAATATAAACAGTCTCCTGAGAAGTCAATCAAGAATGTGCTCAGTCTCCTCACCGCCTCATACTCAAGGAAGGGAAGCATTTAATAGAGCAGCCTGTGCCTTTTGTCTTGTTTATGTTTTATTTGTTACTTTTCTCTTTCTAAAATTATATTATCCTGGGAGTTTGGTGATTGTATGTGCTGCTTTTGCGGAGGACCTGCGTTTGGTTCCCAACAGGTACATGGTGGCTTACAACCATCTATAACTCCTGTTCCAGGAGATCCAGCGCCCTCTCTGGTCTCTGGGGGCACTGCATGAACATAGTGTACATCCATACATGCAAGCAAAACACCAATACACACAAAATAAGATAAACAACTGAAACAGCATATTACCTAATACAGTGTGAACACTATGTAAATCCAGTATTGATAAGATAATGGCAAGAAAAATGTCCATCCATTTTTTAAAAAAAAAACTGAATATAGAACTGACAGCCTCAAATGGAAAATAAATTTTTGAGCCTGAAAATATTCTTTAATATTTCCAGAGTATAAAAGTTGAAGGTTTCTGTGGTATCATTCTTTTTTTACATTTTTAATTGATATTTATTGAGCTCTACATTTTTCTCTGATCCCCTCTCTACCTTTTCCCTTCTCCCTTCAATTTTTCCCCAAAGTCCCCATGCTCTCAATTTACTCAGAAGATCCTGTCTTTCGGCTTCCCATGTAGATTAGATCTGTGTAAGTCTCTTTTAGTGTACGCATTGTTGTCTAAGTTCTCTGGGATTGTGGTTTGTAGGCTGGCTTTCTTTGCTTTATGTTTAAAACACACCTATGAGTGAGTACGTGTGATAACTCTCTTTCTGTGTCTGGGTTACCTCACTCAAAATAATGTTTTCTAGCTCCATCCATTTTCCTGCAAAATTCAAGATGTCATTATTTTTTTCTGCTGTGTAGTACTTCATTGTGTAAATGTACCACATTTTCCTTATCCATTCTTTAGTCGAGGGGTATTTAGGTTGTTTCCAGGTTCTGACTATGACAAACAAAGCTGCTATGAACATAGTTGAGCACATGTCCTTGTGGCACAAATGAGCATCCTTTGGATATATACCCAAAAGTGGTATTACTGGGTCTTGAGGAAGGTTGTTTCCTAATTTTCTGAGAAATCGCCACACTGACATCCAAAGGGGCTGTACCAGCTTACATTTCCACCAGCAATGCAGAAGTGTTCCCTTTTCTCCACAATGTCTCCAGTATAAGTTGTCATCAGTGTTTTAATCTTGGCCATTCTTTTAGGTGAAAGATGGAATCTCAGAGTGGTTTTGATTTGCATTTCTCTGATGACTAAGGATGTTGAAAATTTAAGTGTCTTTCAGCCATTTTAGATTCCTCTGTTGAAAGTTCTCTGCTTAGGTCTGTACTCCATTTTTAAAATTGGATTATGTGTTCTTTTGGTGTCCAGTTTCTTGATTTTTTTGTATATTTTGAAGATCTGTCTGATGTGGGGTTAGTGAAGATCTTTTCCCATTCTGTAGGCTGTCGTTTTGTCTTGTCGAACATGTCCTTTGTTTCACAGAAGCTTTTTAGTTTCAGGAGGTCCCATTTATTGATTGTTTCTCTCAGTGTCTGTGCTGCTGGGGTTATGTTTAGGAAGTGGTTCCCTGTGCCAATGCGTTCAAGTGTACTTCCCACTTTCTCTTCTATGAGGCTGGCTTTATGTTGAGGTCTTTGATCCATTTGGACTTGAGATTTTTGCATGGTGATAGATATGGGTCTATTTTCATTCTTCTACACCTTAATTTCCAGTTATGCCAGCATGTGGTATCATTCTTTTATGCAGGAATAGCATATTGCCTGAAATTCATGCCATATTGAATGGAGGGATGGGAAAGGATTGGATAGGAGGAGGGCGAGCCTGGCTTCTGATGGTGCCTTTGCAAGAGTCATTTGGAATCAGGAAAAGGCTTTAGAACATGGTGGCCCATGATACAGCAAGGCAGGTGTTTGGTGGGAGGGCAGTAAGTGCTGAGAGGAAGCTGAGGAGTACTGGCAGGAAGCCCAGATGCCATAGAAACACTCTTGTGCTTCAGGTTCCCCCCACCCCACCCCACACACATTTTCAGCCTGTTTTCATCAAAAGTTCCAAACCATTTGTCAGATGGTTGTAGCACAGACTCAATGTGATGGAGGGCTGCAGAAGCAGGTGGTACCCCAGAGGTCCCTGAACATGTGACATCAACATCAATGTGCTCTCGGTGTGGAGAAGCTGGGGATGCTTTCACTGCTTGTCCACAATTCTCAGAGCCATTATGAGGTCAGTAGACATAGTGGTTGAGGATGAGAGAAGTTGGTCAACTTTCTCAAAGACACACGAGCTGGTTAAGAGGTTCAAAGCTATCCTGAATGTGGGGTGAGGCTTTCCTATCTATCACTGTCCTCTACAGGGAGGAAATCGGGAGGAAAAGACATATAAAAAACATACAGTGCCTGAGGTAGGATGGGAAACCTTCCAGAAAGATCACAGGAAAGTTTCTTATCTTTATGGAGAATTGGAATTTGTTTACAGTATCTGGGAAACCAAATGTTTCCCTGTAGTTTCAGGTGGAAGAAGTAGATTGACCAATCATGAGGGATGTAAATGGCTGCAATGGAGAGAGAAGTGAAAACCCACACCCTGCCTAAAGGACTCCATTTGGGGGTGGGGTTTTCACACATAGGATCTATAGTGCTGCCTATAGTGCTGCCTCTTCTTCCCTCTCCAGCTCTCTTATTTCCTTCCAAGTTCATTTATTCATCCTTCTTTAACTGCTATGGTTACAGTTATCTATCTATCGTCTGTCTGTCTGTCTATCTATCTGAATACATTTGTATATGTATACATTTATGCATATCCTATTAAGTCCATTTAGCTTTCCCTATATATGAATGTATCCAACCACAGCTGACCATTTATCCTGTGAAGAAGATTGTCCCTGGAAGCTACTGATCCTGTCTCAGTAGTCTTGACTTAGGGCTGAGACCATGTTGAATTTCACTCGTTCACACTGCCATGTCAAATGGCATGTCATTATGCTGGTCTTTTCAGGCAACCATACTGGTGAGAGTTCATGGGTACATTTTTTCTGTCATATCTAGGGGACACAATCTATCAATAGGTGCTCTTAGCCTCTGGTTCTTACCATCTTTTTACCCCCCCCCCCTTTGTGATTTCCTCTGAGTTTTCAGTTTAGAGATTGTATTGTATATGCATCATCCCAGAGTTACTTATTCTCCAAATTTTGCCCCATCATGTATCTTTGTAATAATCTCCATCGCTTGCAAAAAGAATTTGCTTTGGTGATTTGGGAGAGCTGCATGTAACTGCGGGCACACAGATATGTATTTAGGAAACAGTTAGAAATTGCACTGGCTTAGGAAACTGGAAGTAGTAGGCTCTCCCTGCAGATCTGTGACCTTGCCAATCATGGGCAGAAACACAGCAATGACTGGACCTGTAAGATATAACCACCAACTGTCTACTTGGACTTAAGGCCTTCTCAACAGGAGAGAACTCATGCTTGGCACTGTAAACCTAGCTAACTACACATGAAAAATTTTAAACACTCAGTATGGGAGAAAATAAGTATGAAAGTATCTGGTTTGTAGAATAGAGTCCTGAGGTGAGAGGGAGGGATGCCCCATTGACGCTGAGGATGCTTTCAGTTAGTCCCTGCTAGCAAGTCTTGTACCAGCAGAAGACTCTGAAGGTCCCCTGGTTTCCCTTGTTGTTATTATTTAATTGAGTAGAAGAGAGCCTACAGAAAATTAGAAGCAAGTGCGGCAGTGGCTACCACTACTTCTTAGAGTCAAACCTTGACATTGAGGTCAGAGGTCACTGCTGGAACCTCACACAGGAATTACTACAAAATTTAGGAGTAACAGCTGCATTAACCCAGTAAAGCCCACTAGAAAGGTCACTGTCTTTCTCTGTTGTAGTTCACACTGCATCCTCAGCAGAACACTGGGTGCAGCCTCAGCCTGATTTGTGAGGGTAGCAAATAAAACCATGTCTCACTCACAGAGAACTGGTGCTGAAGAGAGGGAGCCCACAGCACTGTGCCTGGCTAGTGGAAAAGATCAGCACCCTCCAGACACTTGTGATACCCTCCCCAAAGAGAAGAAAGATGAGCAAGAAGATTAAATAAGGTCTGGGGACCCAGAATCTCAGTAAGTATCCACAGCCATCATGACAGAATGAGATGCATTTCCTTCAGTACATTCTAGTGCTTAAGGTAAGATCCAGAAAGAAGGTCAATCATGCGACTGTCAGAATCGCTGTTGGAAGAAGTGAATGCCTACTGTGTGTACGCACGTGTGAGGTAAAAATCTCACCAGCTAGAGAAGAATATAAATCATCCTCCATTTTGATGGAGTCATGTAAAAAAAATCACTCTAAAATTTAGAATATACATTCAAAACACATTCAATGCACCAAATTTACCAAATACCATAGGCTAGCCACAGCCTACAGTTTAGTTATCTTTGCCGGCTCACCATCTGAGATTCCCCACTGCCCATCCTGGTGGGTCAACAGGCAATTCATTACGAAAAGAAAGAGCCTATTTGACACTATCTTCTGACCTCTCAGGAATTTATGGTTCCCCCACAGGGCTTTCTTTCTGAACATCCATTCCTCTGGAATGTCAGCCTCTCTCCGTGCTCAGTCAAGGGAAGGAAACATGAACCTCTAGCCAAAGGCGGCAGCACCAGAGTACATCAGGCTTGTGGATTAAATAGGAGGCCAATTGGCAAGGACTGAAAATAAAGACACCCATCGGGAGCCCTGTCAGAGCTGTGCTTCTCCCAGGGAAGGGCAGAATCGCTGGGGACAGACAGGCTGTACTTCTCTGCCCAGCGCACTCCTTACCACCGTATTTTTCCCCTTCCTTCCTAATCAGTGTGAATTTGTGAAAACGTCAGCCCTAAGATGAGATTCAAACTGCCATGATGTGCCATTTTAGAAGGCAGTGACTTACAGGAAAAGGTCGTTTGGAACATAGTTCCCAGCTGAGCCCACAATTCCTTCCAGATGCCTACATGATTTGGAAGAGCTTGGAGGAGCTCATTAGACTTTGATGGTGGTGAAAGCTCAGCATACCCCCACACTGGGGCACTGATAGCCCAGGGGAATTATATATGCACTGGTGTGGAGCAAGCTGGACCGTGTGTGACCTGGGTCCAGCACGCTTTTCTCATTTCTCTCTCAGCTCCCCTTAGGGGAAAGATGGAGCCGAATGGTGGCCTCTGGGCTGTGCTTAAGCTGGGTTCTCATGTAATTTACATTCTGTTGTACTGTATGCGGGGGCTTCAGGTTAAATCTTTCTGTGAAGTTGGCTTTATTCAGAGTCCCCCAAAGGTCCACGTTCCACCCTCCTTCACTTGCATCCTTATAGCCCACTGTTCAGTGTTGTCAGGGCTTAGTTGGTTGCTTCCTGGGGGAATCTAGAGGGAGTGCCCCCTCATGGAGTGTTTTCCCCCACTCAACAGCACTTCTTGTGCTGATGGTACCAGTCCTTAGGTCTTGGGGTATCTTGTGTGCCTGGGCCTGGCATTCTGACTACCCTGGAACTCTGTTCCAGCCTGGGCTTCTGCAGAACAGAACCTGCAGACTGGACAGCATCTTGATAGGTTTCTGTGAGAGTTGATGTTTGCAGCAATTAAGGACATGCTGTTGTGAGATGCTCAGAACCAAGACTCTGGTCAAAGCCCTGCAAGGAGTTGGTGACATCCACAACAGTAACCTTGGAGCACCACTTATGCTCCTGACCCTGGACATCACACTCTCGGAAGAGGCTCAAGTCAAATGAACTTCTGCTCAGTCTACTTTTGGTTGCTAAAGCAGGACGTCTTGGCAACAAATAGGCAATTTATAGAAAATAGAGATTTAGTTTGGTTCATAAACTGAAATCTGAGAAACCCAAGGAAATGGTGTGGCATTTTCCAGGCTTCTGGAGAGGGTTTTGTGCTATTTTGATTCATACAGTGAAAAACACAGTAATGCCTCTGTGTGTGTGTGTGTGTGTGTGTTTGTGTCAGAGAGAGGAAGAAAGAGAGAGAGAGAGAGAGAGAGAGAGAGAGAGAGAGAGAGAGAGAGAGAGAGAGAAGAGTACTTGGAAGAGAGAGGAGGATAAAGGAGAGAGAGGCTCCCATGGAAGCCAGACACATTTCCATAAGAAAAGCACCACTCAAGAGGGCTCTGCCTCCATGATTGGTGGCCCCCACTTACTGCCATATTGGCAGTTACATTTCAGCATGAGCATCAGAAGAGAAAACCATTGCAGACCTGGTCATGGCCTCTACGGAGACTACTTCTCATCAGACCCTTAACTCAAGACGAATACACTTTTAGCCAAGCAATCTCTCTTCTTCAAGGCACATGGTCCGGACTAAGACATGCTGAGTTTGAGAGAGTTGATCCATTGGTCCTGTCAGAATTTTCTCCTGTTGGACTTCAACTGTTGCTTGAGAGGGCACTTAGTCATAGCTAGATATTTAATGACCATTCATTATGAAGCTTGGTCTTGAAACAATTTGTGATCCTGGAAAATGGCCCCAAAACAACAAATAAATACATCTTCACAGTCCACTTACAGGGCGGTACGTTTTCCATTATCTAAGAGGCTTATAGCAGCCAACTCTGCCACCATAGGCATCAGTGCTGGGCCTCAGGAGAGACACAACTGATCCAGGGCAGTTACAGCATGTCTCCTCATCCACCCCAGGACTCCTTGGGCCTGTCTGGGGGAACAGTTCTGCCCAGAAGAGGGGAGGGAAATAGCCAGGGGAGGCCCACCCTAGATGAGAAGTCAACCCAAAGACCAGGAGCCAAGTACAGTCATTTGCATCAAGACTATCAGAAGTCCACAAGATGAAAATAAAACAGATGAAATCCCAAACTGCATCAAGACTATCAGAAGTCCACAAGATGAAAATAAAACAGATGAAATCCCAAACTGCAATATCTTTTTTTTTTTTTTTTTTTTTGATTTTCGAGACAGAGTTTCGCCATAGCTTTTGGTTCCTGTCCTGGAACTAGCTCTTCTAGACCAGGCTGGCCTCAAACTCACAGACATCCGCCTGCCTCTGCCTCCCGAGTGCTGGGATTCAAGGCGTGCACCACCACCGCCAGGCCAAACTGCAATATCTTAACACAAAATTCATTTCCCGTTCTATTTAGTCCTTACTGCTTATGCTACTTATGCTACCAGCTGGTGGGCATTGTTTCCTCCTCAGACATACCATGGAAAGGATGGCCACTCTGAGTTTTTTTTCTGCATGATACAGGCATGGCTACAGAGTTAGGAGTGTGGCGTGTGGCGAGGGAGGAGGGTTCCCTCAGTTCTCATTGGTGTGTATTGCTCGCTGCAGCCACCTCGTTTCCAGGGTGGGTTGGGATGGTCTGTGCTCCAGTGTCACGCCACAGAAGCCTGGGCTGGTAGTCAGCCAGGTTAGGATATCAGGCATTAGTATTAGCCTGCCTGGGTTGGATGACTCCCAGTTTCCTCATAGTTTGGGGGGTTTAGGACAATCCCTGATACGGCTGGAGGCCTGAGGAGATTCTACTGAGAGTTCATGGAACTCCAATGTTATGACCTTGAATGGGAGAAATGCCTTCTCAAAGAAGTAATGGTCCCAGTCAGCCTTATTTAACGGCTGTGACACAGTGTCCCTGGGTTACTGGTACTTCAATCAGCTCTGTCGCTGGGTGAGGAAAGGATAATAGTGTTTGGCTGGTCATCAGGAGAGAGCTGCTGGAGGAGGTGGCTGCTATGCTTCAAGGTCAGTGGGTAAGAGCTCTACAGAGCCATACAGCATGTACCAGGCACAGTTGTGATGCTGCAGAGGGCTTAGACCAGAGGAAGCAAGGGCCATGCCTCCAGGTCCCAGCTCTGGGACTGCCCAGTAGGAACTGCACTCATCACTTTGACTCTGAGAAGGAGCATGCAGCACATCAACTCTATTTATCTGAGTAGCAGCTAAACTGGCCCTGCAGCACACTGCGTGGTCTAGAAATATCTCTGTGTATGGCAGCGGAAATCTGCCATGCCCGTGCATTCCTAGCAGAACCTGCCCAGGTGGGGGGTGCTGAGGCAAGGGCATGGGCATGGTCTCAACTACTTTCCTTCCAAACCCAAGTGGTCACATGAGCATTTCGACCCTAAGTAGGTGGCGGGCATCAGCCCCAAACCTTCCAGACCACATTGACATGCCATTCAGTAGGTGGGGACTACTTGCTTGTTCCTGACAGCCCAGACCAGTAGAGTTCTGGTGCATTTTTCTCTGTCATCTACTGCACATTTTGGAAGTTGTTGATTGCACTTCCTGCCTACTCAAGTAATATTATCTCCCTTCTCATGCTTTCGATGGGGTTGAAGATTAGATAGTCGTAGTTATTTTCCTCTTATGATTTAGCCACATTTAGCCCTTTCTAATACAAGACTTAGACTCCTTAGGATAGAATAATTATTGAAACATTTATCACTTTTTTGCTTGATATTGTTTATGCTGGTTGTTATTCTAATTTTTATACCTGATATTTGTTCTCATTGTATATAATTTTATATTAGGCTTAGAACTCTCTTTTTTAGACAAAAAGGGAGATGCTGTAGGAATTCCTACAGCCAGCAGCCTTTAAGTTACCTGCCCACTTGGGCGTGGCCGCTTATACTTTATATGTCCATGTAAAGTTTGCATTCATTTGTCTTCTCTTCTGGCTGTGGGATTCGGTTGCTGTTCCCTGTTCTACCTCTAAATACATAACCCTTTATTATACACAATTGTGAAGATTGAGAACCACTGGGCCATACAAAGCCCAAGATCATCTCTTTTTAGTATGCATGTGTGTACGTGTGTGTGTGTGTGTGTGTGTGTGTATTATCAGGGTGTATAATGTAGATATTCAGTAGTATTTATTTTGGAAAGACTGAAAAGCTCTCATTTTCATAGTTCCTCCCCATCCCATTCCTCTCCTTTCAAAAGACAGGTGTCATCAGGTAGGTCCTTGTTCAATGACTCATCCTTCACGAAATCAGCCCTTACCTGTCCCTTTCCCCTCTTGGTGACAAGGTTTTCCTTCTTTCCTAAGCCACACTACCTGAGTTTACCCTTTCTACTGCCTGCTCAACAGTTTGTGGGCACCAGCGGCACCTTGAAGGTCATTGTGTTGCAAGCTGCAGGGCTTCCTCTCCTCACCGGAGCTAAGCTCTGTTTAGTTTCTACCCGTGTCCTGTGTGATGCTGATGCTGCATGTCTCAGATGACACTGGGAATTCCTGCTGTAACCCATGAAGTTGTGGCAGTGCTCATAATCTCTGCCCTCGGTCTTCAACATCTCAATTTCTATTGAACGCTTAACTTCTAATATTTGAAAATATTTTTCTCATTCAAATGTTAAAGTTAAACCCAAAGTAAGCCAATGTCTGACTAAATTCAGCCACCTCTTTTCCCCATTCTTCACTGTGAGAGCAGAGATTGGCACAGGACAACCCACTGGCTCAGTGTGTTGGTCCTCTCAAGGTTCAGTACACAATCTGCTCTGTAGCACGATAAACAAAAACTCAGAGTCAAATATCGGGGTTCAATCTGAAGGTCAGAAAAGCAAAGCAGCCAGCCACTGGCTCTCACCTCTACCTCAGTCCGAAATGGGGATCCTGCCTCCAGGAATCACAGAATAAGACTGTCTGAGAGCTGTCTCCTCCAGTTTTATATTCCTCTCTAGTGCTGGGATTAAAGGTGTGCACCACTACTGCCCGGTTTCTGTGGCTACTGGGATTAAAGGTGTGTGTCATCACTGCCCAGTCTGTAAGGTTGACCAGTGGAGTTGTTTTACTGCAGGCAAGCTTTATTTATTAAAATACAAATGAAATATCGCTACACGGTTTAACTCTTTTTACTCTATTTCTTCTAGAACCATTTCTTTTATAGAATTTCCCACCCACTTCCTCTCTTTCTGTCTGCATGACTCCACTACAAATTGTAGAAAACACAGGAACTGGCAGCACCCTTCAGCTGTCTCAGAACGGTTCCTGTGGGCCTGTCTCTTCCCTGACTCCACCCCTTTTCAGAATGAAGATGGCATCTTTGTTGTCCCACAGAGGTGCTTCCAGCTCACAGCAACAGTCCTGACCAACAGCTACATCATCCAGTTTCCAAGATACCTGGATATTCTGGTGGAAAATGAAATTTAGAAACTATAATTGGGGTATCATTGACACCAACTGCTCTGGGATTTTAACTGTTCCAGGTCGTTTCAATGGACATCACCAAGAAGTAAGTAACTTCTTAAGTAGGGCATGTTTTACCTGATGTTTTCAAATCAAATTTAAAGCAATAGGCCTTACTTAAGCATACTGATTTCATATTTCAAATCTTAAGTGAACTTGACATAATTATTTTATACATCTCTCAATAGTTGCACAACTGCCTCAGAATCAAAACACCACTGTCAACTATAAGGTGGTTTCTCAAAGCAATTTTAGAACTATGTTTCTCCCGTGGCTCAGAGAGAGGGAGGAAGCAAGCTCTGTGCTTCGTGTGTCTTCATATGAGAGAACTAATCCCATCATGGTGGTTATTTGGTGCAAGTTGTTGAAACAGGCTTTTTAAATGTTCTTCAAGTTATTATGGGTTCTGTTCCCAGATCTGCCAGCAACTAGGCATTTGACCCAGAACCCCGAACACTTAATTTCTCCATGCTTATGCCTAAATAGCTTCAGATGTAGGATGAGGTCATTGACGATGTTCTGGGTCCTAAATTCTCTGCTATTTTTGAGAATTTGTTTTATCATTACTTTATCTATGTCAAAGGATCCCAACCCTTCCAATCAAGGAAACATATTTCAGTGAGAGGAAGCGAGCCTACCTTCCCATCTGCATTACTGGAATATTTTTTTTCCTGAGTCAGGACAGTAAAATCTGGCTGGAGCACATCAGGCAAGGGTGTGGGGCTGCTGGGCGTGCTTCTCCCTGCTGGGCATGCTTCTCCTGCTGGGCATGCTTCTCCCTGCTGGGCATGCTTCTCCCTGCTGGGCGTGCTTCTCCTGCTGGGCATGCTTCTCCATGCTGGGTGTGCTTCTCCCTGCTGGGCGTGCTTCTCCCTGCTGGGCGTGCTTCTACTGGGTGTACTTCTCCCTGCTGGGCATGCTTCTCTGTCGCTTGGGACTTGACTGTCCTCACCAATGACACTTTCGTTCCACGCCCAGTACTCACAGCTGGCAGCAACATGTCAGCCATGGTCAGAACACATGTGCCGGCATCTGCAGAATGTGGATTCCTTTACAGTTCACTGGATTTGACATCCTGGCTCTCACTCTAAAGGGAAAAACCCAAGTTGGCCAAACTCAAGCTCTACAGTTTGGGTCTGCAATGCTTCAGGGAACAGGAGAAGGTTGTGTGAGCCAGACCAGCTCTTTTGGGCCTCTGCCTCAGGGGAAAGAGCAGGGCCCACTGCCACAAGGTCTGGCTGCACCCCAAGGATCACGAGCTGCCCTCTCTCCAGCTTTGTACCTGGAAAGGCTCATAGATCTGTGACCTAAGGGTTTCCAGGAAGATACTGATAAATCACTCCCATCGTGTTGATAAACATTTACTGTTGACCGCACATAAGGCTTTGTTTTGGCACTAGGAAAGCAATGGTGGAAAGATATACTTAGAAACTTTTGAACAGTGGCTCTCAGATTTCCCAGAAACCACCTGGAGAGCTTTAAATAGTCTATACCCAGGTTACCCACGAGATCACTTACCTCAGAAAGCTCAGTGGATGGCCAGGACATCAGCACTTTCAGAGTGACTCTGGGATTCCTGGTGTCTAGAGAGAAAACAAAGTGAGGGGCAGGGGAAGGGACGTCATGCCACGGCTGGAACGCACAGGGCAGGCTGTTGGCACACAGTGGAAGCACAGCTGTCCATGGTGGGAAAAAAGGAAGGATAAGCTGAAGTCCAGCCCATAAGGAGGAGTCTCAAAGACTAAAGTGTGCCACCAGAGAGACAGGTGAAGCAAAGGAAGGGGATTAGCAGAGGAAATGATGGTTGGAAGCAAGGCAGTTGGAGAACACTGTCACCGACAGATAGCCAAGGGGACAGGCCCTCAACTAACCGAGAGAGAAATGGAAGGTGGAAGGGAAATAAAGATTTCCACTGTGTTTTCAGAAGGGACGTCCACCAGGAAACTGCCTACATTTACTAAGTGGAAGCAGACAGGGGAAGATGAAATAGAGGAAGTGGAAATAGGCCCTGGTGGAGGAGCCAGAGACCCTGATGCTGGTCTTTCTTCTTTTGACTTCTGGTGGCCCTGTGTTCCAGAAAAAACACTGGTTAGCACCCAAATGAGGGGATTGTTGCAGATTCTTTATCCTTACTGACAAATTATGTTTAGATTGAATGTTTTGTTTTTAATGTACCTTTAGATTCATATGTAAATACCAGAAAATGCTATATACTCTTTACCCAGTTTCCCCCAGTGGTGTCAGATTACAAAACCTTAGTGCAATATCAAAATTAGATACTGACGCTAATGAAAAGCATCAATATTCTGAGTTCTCAGATTTTTCGTGTGTGTGTGTGTGTGTGTATGTGTGTGTGTGTTTCCATGCTATTTTATCACTTGCGTAAATTGGTTCTTAAATCTACTAGGATATAATATATAATCTGTTTCTCAAATTATATTAATACATATTATTATATTCTATTATAACCTAACCTACTCGCTTCTGTCATAAGCACCAACTGCAAATATGCTAAACTATTTTACAATCACATGGTTTTATTCATCATGTATAAATGCTATGGGAATCAGTCATGGTGAAGCCTTTAAGACCCAGAACTCAGAGGGAGAAGGATAGAAAGTTAGGGGATAGACTGGACTACATGGTGAGATCCTATTTTAAAAGTCCAAAGGCTGGAGAGGCAGCTCAGTGGTAGGCAGTTAAGTATTGCAAAAGAGAATATCATATATAAATAAAATCACACCACAGAACATAACCTTTTGTGACTTTTTAAAATGTAGCAAAATTTGCTTGAGACTTACCCAAGCTCTACCAAATGGTTTCCCACTCCGCCCTCACCTTTTCATTGCAAAGCAACTGTCAATGTTTATTTCTGGGTTATTTGTGTGTCAACTTGATGGGGTTTCAGGTGCCCAGTTTTTCAGTCACAGAAACACTCTTGCAGATGAAATGAAATTAATATTTAAACACGCAGACTCGGTGCCTTTCAGAATATGTGAGAACCTCGTCCAGCCAGTTGCGGACTTGACAAGAACAAAACTGCTCACTGTCTCCCAAGTAAGAGATGCTTTCCATTGGATGGTCTCCAGGTCACGGCCTCAGGCTGTTCCTGCCTTCAGGTTTGAACCAAACCCTTGTCTCTTCATGAATTTTGACTTCAGATTGGCCCACATCACCAGCTCCCGCTTTTGTGGCCTTCAGACCTGGTAGTCCTTACCTCTCTCTGTCTTTCTCCTTATCGCTCTCTCCCTTCCTCTCCTTTGTTCTATTCTACTGGCTCTGTTCCTTTGAAGAACCCTGACAGCTTGCTTAATGATTTATCCACTGAAGAGCAACTGGGCTGCTTCCTGTGTTTAGCAATTATGAGCAAAGCAAATAGAGATTTCAGTGGTGAACATATAAATAGCCCAAATGAAGGGAAGGGTTCCTGAGCACTGACTGCAGCGCCATCTTTCTTTGGAGGTAGCTTTTATCGTATATGGCTCAGCCTTTTTCCTCTCTCAAAAGAATAATTTAAGATCCGCTAATGATTCACTTAGTCTTAAGTCTTATTCCAGCCTACACGAGAGCTGCTAGCTTTGCCTTGTATGTGCTGATATTGCCAGTATCTCTGTCTCAAGACATCAGTTGAGAAAAATAGGGACGTTGATAATTATTTCAGTCATATATTCATTTACTTTTTTTATAATTCTGTAAAAATTATTGAGTGTTTCTACATCCCTGGTGCTGCTGTCTTGTGCATTAGGGCTTCAGCAAGTACTCAGTCTGGCAAAAATATTAGCTAGTTGGACCTTGTGTGTTAGCAAGGACACTGATTACAGATAAATTAAGTATGTCGGGATAAGTTGGTAAAAATTGCTATGAAAAAAATCCCAGAAGTCAGAGAAATCATCCAGGGAGCATTTTTGTGCAGGATAGCTATTGAGGAGAGTGTTCAGTGAAGCCCTGCTTGAGAAGTAATATTCAAACAAAGGCCTGAGGGGGAAAAATGGAGTCAGAACAGTGCGTAGAAAGGTCATGGTTCTAGTGTTCAAAGACTCAATCCTACGTGGCATGCATGACTATGAGCAAATAGGATCCAGGGATATAGCCAGCGCCTAAGCCTCTGGTCTGCTTCAGAAAGCAAAAGCCCCCAGTTGTCCTCCAGCAATGACCATGCAGGAACAAAGTGGTGTTTGATGGTATCTGATCCATTCCCAGAGGTGATACTTAGGCAGTATGTTTTCAATTTTTCTGATGTAAGGGAATGTCAGGGGAAGCAGTTAGTGTTTCTCGAGTCTTTGGGGACAGCCCAGGATGATTTAAAAGCGTGGAATATTAAACTTGAAACTTGTTTATGAAGTGATAGGGATGCAAAAGCCGCCTTTCCCCCCCTAATGTTGCAGCCTCTTCAGTCTACCTGCCAATGGCATGAGCAGTAAGCATGTCTCGGGTGCAGTTCACACCGGGATGGGTGTGATGTCAGGATGCCAGCCGGAAGGAACGGCTCACTCCAGGTGCTCTCCTCGGGGGCAGAAACAAGTGCCTGACACATGTCTCTAGAAGAAAGAAACATATTAAAGTAACTGTGGCTTGAGATAGGTGCATATCTGCAGAAGTCCATCGCTATACTATTTGTAGTGACAAAGACAGGAAGCCCATCTAGATAACCACGAGCAGACAGGTAGATAAAGACTATGTGGTCCGGAACCAATGCAGACTTTTATTTGGTTGTAGGAACAGAGGAAAACAGATGAAAGTGGAGATCACTGTGCTAAGTAAGGTAAAACAGACTAGTGAAGAAAAATATCTTGTTGCTCATATGCAGAATGTGTGTGAGTGTATGTGTGTGTAAGATATGAAGCAGAATGTGTGTGTGTGTGTAAGATGTGAATATAGTGCAAGATATGTGAGTGAGTGTGTGTGTGTGTGTAAGATGTAAATATAGTGCAGGATATGTGAGTGTGTGTGTGTAAGACGTGAAGCAGAATGTGTGTGAGTGTGTGCAAGACATGACTATAGTGTAGAATGTGTGTGAGTATGTGTGTGTAAGATATGAAGCAAAATATATGTAAGTGTGTGCATGTAAGATGTGAATATAGTGCAGGATATGTGAGTGTGTGTGTGTAAGACATGAATCAAAATGTGTGTGTGTGTGTGTGTGTAAGAAGTGAATATATCGATAGCAAAGGACTATGAGATGGGAGAAACTGATCTAAATAGAAGATGGAGGGGAATAAGAGGGGTGAGAGAGGGCAATGAAACACAACACTAAAGAAAAGGGGATATGGATGACAGTTCTGTGGCTTGGGCAGCCTGTTGGCCACTGGCAGCAGGATCAAGATTCATTCCTAGTGCGTGAGCTGGCTTTCTGGAGCCCATTCCCTTTGGAGGGATACCTTGCTCAGCCTAGATATAAGGGAAGGGCCTTGGTCCTGCCTTAATGTGATATGACAGACTTTGTTGATTCCCCACAGGGGAGGTCTTACCCTCTCTGAGGGGTGGATGGGGGTGGGTTGAGGAGAAGATGGGAGGAGTGGGAGGAGAAGAAGAAGGAGCTAGTATTGGTATGTAAAATAAGAAAAGATTGTTTTAAAGAGAAAGGGAACTTCCAGAGGCATTACCATCCCTGACATTAAGCTCTATTACAGAGCTACAGTAATCAAAACAGCTTGGTATTGGCATAAAAACAGAGACACGTTGACCAATGGAATCCAGTTGAAGACCCGGATATTAATCCACACACCTATGAACACCTGATTTTTTACAAAGAAGCTAAAATAGTACAATGGAAAAAAGAAAGCATCTTTAGCAAATGGTTCTGGCATAACTGGATGCCCACCTGTAGAAGAATGAAAAAAGACCCATATCTATCACCATGCACAAAACTCAAATCCAAATGGATTAAAGACCTCAATATAAATCCTACCACACTAAACCTGATAAAAGAGAAAGTGGTAAGTAGCCTTCAATGCATGGGCACAGGAGACTACTTCCTGAATATAACCCCAGTAGCACAGACACTAAGAGCAGCAATAAATAAATGGGACCTCCTGAAACTGAGAAGCTTCTGTAAAGCAAGGGACACAGTCAATAAGACAAAAAGGCAGCCTACTGAATGGGAAAAGATCTTCACCAACCCCACATCAGACAAAGGACTGATCTCCAAAATATATAAAGAACTCAAGAAATTAGACATTAAAATTCTAAATAACCCAATTAAAAAATGGTGTACTGAACTAAACAGAGAATTCTCAACAGAAAAATTTCAAATGGCCAAAAGATACTTAAGGACATGTTCAACTTCTTTAGCTATGAGGGTAATACAAATCAAAACAACTCTGAGATACCATCTTACACCTGTCAGAATGGCTAAGATCAAAAACACCAATGATAACCTATGCTGGAGAGGATGTGGAGTAAGGGTAACACTCATCCATTGCTAGTGGGAATGAAAACTTGTGCAACCACTTTGGAAATCAGTATGGCCGTTTCTTAGGAAATTGGGAGTCAACCTACCTCAGGATCCAGCAATACCACTCTTGGGAATATACCCAAAAGATGCTCAATCATACTACAAAAGCATTTGTTCAACTATGTTCATAGCAGCATTATTTGTAATAGCCAGAACCTGGAAACAACCTAGATGCACCTCAACTGAAGAATGGATAACTGTGGAACATATACACATTAGAGTACTACTCGGTGGTAAAAAAAATGACATCTTGAATTTTGCATGCAAATGGATGGAATTAGAAAACACTATCCTGAGTGAGGTAACCCAGACTCCCCAAAATGAATATGGTATGTACTCATTCTTTAGTGGATACTAGCCATAAACAAAGGACATTGAAGCCTATAATTCATGATCCTAGAGAAGCTAAGTAGTAAGGTGAACCCAAAGAAAAACATAGATGGACCCACCTGGGAACTGGAAACAGATAAGATCACCTGACAAAAATTGGGAGCATGGGGACAGGGGGTAGAAGGAAGAGGAGAGGGTTGAGGAGAACTTGAGGGAATGGGATAGTCAAGATGGAGGAAGGACAGATATGAGAGCAAGGAAAGAGATATCTTGATTGAGGGAGCCATTATGGGGTTAGCAAGAAACATGGCCCTAGAAAAATTCCCAGGAATCCACAAGGATGACCCCAGCTAAGTCCCTAAGCAATAGAGGAGAGGGTGTCTGAACTGGCCTTGCCCTGTAGTCAGACTGATGATTATGTTAAATATTACCATAGAACCTTTGTCCAACAACAGATGGAAACAGAGGCAGAGAACCATATCAGAATACTGGACTGAACTCCCAAGGTCCAATTGAAGAGTGGAAGGTATGAGAATATGAGCAAGGAGGTCAAGACATGAGAGGTTCACCCACTGAGACAGTTTGCCTGAGCTAATGCGAGCTTACCAATTCCAACTGGACTGGGAGTGAACGAGCATGGGATCAAACTAGTCCCTCTGAATGTGGTTGACAGTTGGGGCAGACTGAGGGGCCAATGACAGTGGCACTGGAATTTTTTTCTACTGCATGTACTGGCTTTTTGGGATCCTATTCCCTTTGGATGTATACCTTGTTCAACCTAGATGTACTAGGGAGGGTCTTGGATTTTCCACAGGGCAGGGTGCCTAGTCCTCTCTTAGGATTGAAGGGGGGAGTGGTGGGAGGGCATGGGAGAAGGGGAGGGAGCGGGAATTTGGATTGTTTTTTTTTTTAAGTAATAAAAGAAAAAAGGGGGACATTACTTGGGAGAAAGAAGGAGACAACAAGGAGAGGCAGAAGGTGGGAGAAGAATGGCAAGCAAGAACAAGGATATCTTTTCCGGTCACTGTGAGCCTGGTGGCTCCATGGGCTGGCACTCCATCTAGTGTTACTGGTATTGTAAGAACAAGGCATACCTAACGTGTTACTTCTGCAGAAGCATCTCTGATGCCAAGAGCTGTAGTTTTGACCTTGGAAGAATGATGTGGGATTTCCCACTGTATGCTGTGAATACCATTGGTTAATAAAGAAAATGTCTTGGGCTGGCTCATGAAATATAGGTAGGCAGGGAAAACTAAACTGAATGCTGGGATAAAGAAAGGAGGAGTCAGGAGAAGCCATGTAGCCCCTCCAGAGACACATGAATGGAACTTTATCCAGTAAGTCACAGCCACGTGGCGATACACAGATTAATAGAAATGGGTTAAATTAAGATATAAGAGTTAGCCAATAAGAAGCTAGAGCTAATGGGCCAAGCAGTGATTTGAATAATATAGTTTCTGTGTGGTTATTTTGGTTCTGGGTGGCCAGGATGAATAAGCGTCTCCTTACTACAGAAGAAAGAGAGCAGATGAATTTCCACTTGGTGGTTGCATTGTATCAATGAGTGTGATCCACATCCTAATTTCTGGAATCCTTCCTCAGATAAGTTAGTTAATTGTAGCCAAGTCTTCATCTCTGGACCTGTGTTCATGGTGATTCAGGTAGGACAGAGGCCATGTCTTCATCATGACGTGTCCTCCCAAGAAATGAATGCTGAAAAACTATTTAGAAAGCTAATCCCTAGCCTAATATCATTGTCAAGAGAGGAATTTAAGTGCCTATCTGTTATGTTTTGTAAGAAAAATGTAGAGATTTCTTACAGTCTCTAGATCCATTCCACAATTTTCAAGTATCTCTTAAAGATACAAAAGATTATGATAAAAAAGTGACAAGACTCCTATAGTACATGAAACTTACAGTTTTACCCTCAGCCTGTCTGATGTGTCCAATGAGTAAAAGGTTAAGAGTAAGAAATGTAACAGAACGTAAAAAAAAAATCAAAAACAAAAAACAAGAAGTGCTCAAATAATTTAATGAAAATCAATACCCATTTTTTTTTTCATTCTAAAAAATTCCTCAAAGGACAAAAGTAGAAACTTTTGGCTATGAACTCTGGTAAAGTTATGCTTTTATAAGCAGATCATCATGCAACTCTTAAAATAAAAACCAGGAAAGAGAGCCCAGAGCCCTCTGTGGCCACAGCGATTTCAAGTTGCTTTGAAGCCAATAAAATAATAAGAGAATTATCAACAAAAAGAAATTTTTTTGAAAAGAGCATTCAAATTTCTATCTCAATACCATGGAACAAAACTCAAGATTATCATAAATCTGATAATAAATAGCTTAACGAAGTGGCACAAATTGATTAAAACGAACCCTTTCCACATACAAGCACTAATTAGGAGATACAGTCCTCTGGAGATAGTTTATGGAGATAGCTGAAATTTGTCATATAAGAAAGGCCTACATTGCTAGTGGTTAGTCTGATTAAAAAATGGGCAGGACTGAACAATGAAAATTAATAGTGTGTTTCTCCAGAGATCTAGGCGGAGGTTAAGAGAAAAGGCCAGTTATCAAGTGTCTATTAACCTTGCAACAAAGGCATGGCTTTCCGGGCTATTTCCTTCATTTTCAGGTCATTCTCATGAAAGCATTGGTAGAAAACTCTTGGGAAATGACACTTATAAAACATACATATCTGTAGCACAGGGAGTGGCAGAAGAGAAGGAATGAGTCGGGGGTCCGCACAGAAAAGGCTGAGTTGGGACGGCGTCCAGAGGTCCGAGAGTGTCTTCTTAGGTGACCTCAGCGAGATGAGGGTTTGGTGCCCCCCCCATTGAGAAAACAGCTAAAGACCAAAGAAGAACAGACAATGATGGAGTATCAGCCAGGTGGTGGGAAGATAATATGGGAAAAAGGTTAGTTCTTTAGATGGAAGAGAAGGAATTGAGACCAGATCCAAAGACTAGGATCCGTGTATTACAGGAGTCTGTGTATTCTTGGTCAGTTTCCTTCTTTGCCCCATATCTTTCAAAATTTACTTACAGTGTGTGAGTATATCCTGTAAACTTCCAGACATCACAGATGTATCCTTTTAAACTGATGATCACAAACGGTCAAAATACAGCCCAGCTACAAACTCCTCAGTCTACAGCTGCCTGCGAGCTGCAGTGGTGCAAGAGTGGTACAGAGGGTGTGGAGATAGCCAACCCCTATCTGACTGGAATTAAGACCTGCTCTGTGAATGGAACCTATCTCAGATGCCGCTCTGGTGGCCAAGAACCTGAGACTAGCTAGGCCGTGGACCCAGAAGAAAGCAAAATCCTACCGTTCTAATAAAGGGAATGTACCAAGAAAATAATTCCGCAGGACATTTTGCTATATTCATATCTCAGTGTCTTCCTTGGCCATCATCAGAGAAGCTTCCTCCTGCAGGAGATGGGAACAAATACAGAGGCCCACAACTGGACAAAGTGCGGAGAGTGAGAGACCTTGGAACTCTCAGTTCTAAACGGGACATCTCCATCAAAACCCTCCCCCTCAGAACTCAGGGAACCCTACAGAAGAGGTAGAAAGATTGTGGGAGGAAATGGGGATGGAAGACACCATGGAAACAAGACCTTGTAGACACAACAGGATCAATGCCCATATGAACTCCCAGAGACCATAGCAGTGTGTACAAGACCTGCACATGTCTAACCTAGATGGGGTCCCATGGCAGATAGGACTGATGCCCATATGAACTCCAAAGACCATAGCAGTGTGTACAAGACCTGCACATGTCTAACCTAGATGGGGTCCCATTGCAGACAGAGTGAGTAGACACAAGCTCCCATCCCTTACCCAGAAGTTATCTCCAACTGATAATCTCGTGCAAAGGAAAGATTAATTTGTTCCAATGGAGTCTAACTGTACATACAAACCACACTTAAGGGCAGGAGTCTAACTGGACATACAAACCACACTTAAGGGCAGGCCCCATGCCCAGCAGTAGATGGCCAACACAGAACTAATTTAGCGGTGTTTTGGGAGGATTTTTGTCTCGTAATGCTTTGCTTGGACATTTTTTTCCTTGCAAGTCTTTTTCTTATATATTATAATTTCCAATTTTGTTTTTTATGGGTTTTTGTCTGTATGAATGTGTGTATCTCTATGTCGATTTGAGTTTCTTGTGCTTTTTATTTGATTCTTTTTAATGTGTGTTTTGTCCTATTCTGATTTTTTTTAATTATTACTATTAATATTATTACATGCCTGCTTATTTTCTAGTGAGAGAGAGAGAAAGAGAAAGAGAGGGGGGATGATCTGGGTAGGGTGAAATGTTAATAAAAATATATTGTATGAAATAAATCTATTTTCAATAAAAATGCATTTCTATGCTCTTTAGCTTTGAAGTTTTTTTCTTACTGAGAACCCCGGACATGTTCCTCTTTCACTCATTTTGGCTCTGTGTGTTGGGTCATTCTGGAACACATTTAGCACCGTTAGAATCACGTCTTTTTTAACTGCTGCCTGGTACAGCTCCCCTCAACAGACAGATCAGTTTGTTTGCAGTGGTTGGTTCTCCAATGCTGTAAAGAATATTCTAGAACCTTTCTCTGAATGCAGGTGTATAATTGTTTTTCTAGAAAGCTGACAGGAGACTACACTGTCTCGGGCAAGGAGAAGGTAACACCACAAGCAAACTGAAGAAGAGTGAGAGGAAATGTTGGCTGTAACGGGATTGGAGCTGAATTCTGTGGGACAGTGGAGGGACGGTCATAGCCGGCAGAAGGGCTCTGGAGACCATATCTGACCTGTCCCATGGCACAGAAGTGTCTGGATCCAGGAGTGTGGTGGTTTTGAGCCCCAGCCAGAACTAGCCCTTAGTCCTGAACTCAGCTGTTTAGAGTCAAAGAACTCCGTTCAGCCACCAGGACCTTCACATTTCCATACTCAGGCACACAGAGCTCCAGCCTTGGGAGATATTTTGAGACAGTGGTGCCTGCTAATCCCTGTATGAGCATTTCTCTGGTGCTGCTTCTCAGGAGGGCTCTCAAGAGGCCCCTCTGCTAGTAGTTAGAGATAAGCAGATGACAAATTGCCAAAAATGCTGAAAGAGGAGAAAAAGAAAACATACTTTCTCCTAAAACCACACTGAGTGCCACAGTGAGGTTTAGGCTTGAAATCCAAGGAGTAGATCCAGTATGGCAAATGCCTAGCATCAAAACAGCGAGGGGAAACTGCTGCTGCCTGGATAGTTGCTGTGGACAACACGGCTACACAGCTCCTGTGGTTAACTGACTGCCAGGAATGGGAAAACAGAGATTCTCAGACCCCAGCTGAGGAAAGCCACAGGCAGGCGAATCTCCACGCTGGGTCTCTTTGCAGACGGAGAGTCTGCCTGACTTCAGGAAAACAAGCCTGACCTCCTTATCCATGTTCAGGGTGTGAGTGCTTACGGATAACAACACTGAGGGACAGCGGGGGCTCAATGAATGCCCACGGCTTTACAGGCCTGTCCCTATACAGCCATCAAGACCCAGAAGCTGTCTGTGTCCTCCGATTGTTCCTTTCTTGTCCCAAATGAGGCCAGAGAAATGAGGTTTTGTCAACAGAAATGCGTTCTAATTCTCAGATACTGAGAAGGACAGAAAATGGCAAGAAGGAAACCCAGTCTAAAGTGCCAGCTCAGGAAACTCCACGCTGGACTGTACGCTTAGGTCACAGCAATGCCAAACGTGTTGTGTGCATTTTCAGAGAACAGAGAGAGAAAACAGTCCAATCTCAGGATACCGCCCTAGTCCACAATCCGCAGCAGGAGTCTTGTGGGCACTGGCTTTTGTGCATCCCAAGCATGTGGGTGCAGCCTGCTTACTAAGGACAAGAAGGGGACCTCTCAGGGGGCATCTCAGATGTGCCAATGTGAGATGCCACAGGGTATTCTGAGGGAAAGCTGAGTCTGGTTTACACAACTATCCACGGATGGAGCGAAACAGCCTCCTTTCCCCCTCTCTTCCTCCTGCCTCCTGGGACACGGGGCTAAAGGCGCTCCCCTCATTTCCGCCTGCGGATCTCTGCTTCCCAGTGGAATTACCCATTTCTTGTAGCTAGGCTTAAGCCTTGAACTCAATTGCTCATAGAATTCCGATGCTCCTCTATACATGGTGGCTGCGGGAATAACAAGCCCCGGAAAAGGAACCCCTCAGATGACTGGCCATCGATCCTGAGAAGACAGCAAGCTCACAGATGCCACCCTGAGCATTAGGGCTAACACCTAGGTGCATTAGGGCTTGTCACTGGATGGATTCCTGGACTCCAGTGCTTATTTTTGTTCCTGCATTTCAATTAAAATATAATGCACTGTCCCCTTCTTTCAGACGTTTGTTTAATTGTGAGATCAGAGGCTACCATAAAACCTTCAATGCACTCATATTTTTTTCTTGGCAGGGCATAGAAAAGCTAATTTGGGATTAGCTCCAGAGCATTTTGACTAGGCTGTCCCACTGTTTATCATTCCAAAGGCACTAACAGCGCTGATGAATGTCTGCGGTTGTATATCATTTTATAAACACATGCTGTCCCCAAGGTGGTGCCAGTTAAATTTCCAGCTAAGAATTAACAAGGACCCATTGGGAAGAGACGATGACCCCTTTGACAAGTTAACGGAGGCTTGCCCCAGCAGAGGCAGCAGTAGGTGGCTGGTGGGAGATTCTGCCGCCTCTTGAGCTACTCAAACCTACTTGACTTATTGAGGAGCTGAACTTCCTCACACTGATGTTTATCTCATCTGAGGCTGGGGATTGCAGGCCACTGTGATGAGGTGACACATGTTGCTACTGCTGCCCTTGGGGAAGGTTATGCCACTGTCACTCTAGGCTAGGGCATGGCTTGTCACTGCGGGGCAAGAGTCGGGCAGGAGAAAGACAAGGTACACACAGGGCAGCTTACAAAACAAGCCGTGTGTCAGCTGGACGGGCCCGTTTTGCAGTAAGGTTCATTTATCTGTACTGAGCAGCTCCTGAGACTAACAGGTAGTGAGTTCTGCTGGCCCAGGGCACTATGTGACCTGTCACTGCACAGACTCAGACTCGGGCACTGGCAGCTGTGGGGAGTGCCTGCCACTATTGGTTTTCAAATTCAGCTCTATGCTTTGTTATTCATTTGTAATCTCTCCTGTGAGAATAGTGGTCACCAACTTTGTCTTCCCATTCAGGCACCAAGGGACAAATGGAAAGATGTCTTTGAGCTGTATCTAGGGAGATAGGATGAAGGTACCCTGCCCCCAAATCAGTGTGAGGATTCAGGGGACTAGCTTTCCTTTTTCCAGAGTCACCAGTAAAGCAACAACCCTTAAGGTTACATGTCTCCCAGCTTTGGGAATGAAAGTTAGCTGAAAGTCGGCATTCACTCCAAAAGTCCCATTCTCTCTCAAAGCTTCCCAGTTTGAGTCCAGAGAGGGGAACTTGGGAGCAGAAGTGAGGAGGCAGAGAAGGAAGACAGAGTGGGATCCTGATCCGCATCACCCTGCTGCCTCAGTCCTGCAAGTTACAGTTGCAGCAGCTTGTTCCCCAGGGTGACAGCGGAGTGCTGAGCTCCAGGCTTGCTGTCCCTCCTCCCCCAGTGAGAGCCTCCAGCAAAGCAGTGTTGTGCTCCCCAAGCACAGTCGAGTGTGAGCCCAGCCTGTCCTTTGCAGGCATGCCATGGATGGTGCTCATTTGGCAGAAGAAAAACATAAAAGTAGTTTTATAAATTGATTACATATTAGGTGAAATAAAATTTTTCTCTTGGCTAGTCCTACCTGCTTTCTTCTGAAATATTTTTTATCTCATTATTTGTGCATAACCACAAATGGGACCCTCCAGAGGCTTTGCTCTTTAACTCTCCCCTATCAATGAACATCTTTGCAAGTTAGTTCATATAGATCTCCTTCAGTTTTTTGAGCCTTTGGATACATTAGCATGACGTGGATTTACCTGTTTTCAATTGTTATCATTTCATTGTAATTTGTCCTTTAAAGGTTCATGTGCTTGATCCTCAGTGTCATAGTATTGGTGGAACCAATCCTGGTCCCACAGAAAGGGGATGAGGTATAGGAGACTGCTTGTTCATTCCCGGCTGTCCTGACCCGAAATATTCACACAGAAAACTGTATTAATTACAGCACTGCTTGGCCAATGACTCTAGCATATTCTCATCAAGCTCTTACATCTTAAATTAACCTATTACTATTATTTTATATTTTACCATGAGGCTCATGGCCTGCCGGCAAGATTCCCACTGGTAGCTCACGTCTTTCTCCTCTGGCGGCTCCATGACATCTCTCTGATTCTGCCTACTCTCTCTATATACCTCTTCCAGACTGACTATATTCTGCTAAGCCATTGGTTCCAAACACCTTCTTTATTAGCCAATGGTAATAAAACATATTCACAGAATACAGAGGGGAATCTCACATCAATGAGGCCTTTGTGGGAGAAGGCGCTTCATTCAAAAAGAGGCAGTGAAGTTCTAGTGAATTAGTTCCCTGAGGAGTGGGTTGTTAAGACAGCGAATCTGATCATGGACGGCTCTAGCTTTCTGTCTCTCAATAATGGTGTGCTAGAAACAATGAACTCCAACAGAGGTCTGGGCCTCCCAATCACAGACTTTCAATCTCTAACCTGAGAGCAAAATAAACCCCTTTCTATTATAAAGTGCCTAAGCTCAGGTATTTTGTTATATTGACAAAAACAAACAAACAAATAAGAAAACCAAAAAACCCAGATTAATGCAATACCCTATAACCTGAAGACAGATCAGGAAACTGTTATTGATGGAACTTTGGAGGAACCCCAGTCACTTCCCCTTCCTGTCCCCTGTCACTCCCTAGTGAAGATGAGGCTCCCCTGTTGTCCTAACTTCCATGGTAAACTTCTAATGTGGGAGCCCCCTTTGAGTGCTGTGATTACCATTAATGAATAAAGAAACTGCCTTGGCCTGTTGATAGGGCAGAACATAGGTAGGCAGGGAGGACTGGACTGAATGCTAGGGGAAAGAAGGGTGGAGTTAGGGGATGCCATGGATCTGCCTCAGGAGATAGATGTGCTGAAACTTTGCTGGTAGGCCATGACCTTGTGATGATATACAGATTAATAGAAATGGGCTAAATTAAGATGTAGGAGTTAGCCAATAAGAAGCTAGAACTAATGGGCTAAGCAGTGATTTAATTAATACAGCTTCTGTGTGATTATTTCGGGGCTAAGCGGCCAGGACAAACAAGCAGCTCCTTGCAACAAACTTCTACAACTTTTTGTACAGCCAGACCTCCTGTCTTTACACCCTCAGGTCCAGGGAGAACATTCTCAATGATTCGTCCAAGCTGTGGAGTTTCATATAGAGCTGTGCAGCGATCCTATCACAGGACACCTCTGTCCACCTCAGAACATTTGATGTTGTTTGTCAGGAATGTGAGCTGAGGCTTGTTAAATGCACTTCTGGCTCCCAGTCCCCCTGAAATGAAGACACATGGGGCGAGTTAACATCTGTGGGGAACTGGATGTTTGAGCAGGATTTCAGAAGGTTGATGGTTGAATGTGCAAAGTCAGATGGAATCCTGAAAGAATGTATATTCTTAGGACCAACACCTTAGACCCATGGGAAGTTAGTAAAGCCATCCTCTGGCCCAAGCACAAGCACTTATGAATTACTGACCAGTGTGTACAAAAAGCAGCAACTGCAGCTTCCTCCTCCTGGCTGGGTTTGTGCAGTGGCTGGTGTGGCTCCCTTGGAGTACCAACTACCCAACCCTACCTTGTCTGTGTCCTTAATTTCTTCAGTGTCTCCACTTTCTTCATTCCTTCACCTCCCCAGTCAAGTCAAGGCTTTAGGATACGTGAATCACACCCTTTCTCTATCTGTTGTAATAAAGTTCTGCAAACGGTGGTAGACCCAGAACGGGCACAGTATTACAGCAATCTAGATACCAAGAAAATATCGTATATCAATGACAAATTAAGCAGAAAAGATGATGCTTGTTACTTTAGACAGCGGCGAGGGAACGTCCTATAAGCTGGGAGTTGAAGAGCAAGTGGCCAGACTTGCACTTCAGAGTGAAGAATCAGACCCCTCGACACTACGGGACTTGGGAGGAGCTTCGATGTTAGCTAGAGCACAGTGGAAAATGTTGGACAACATTTGCTCTGTGGTTGGGTTGCTTTGTTTGTTTGTTGGCTATGCTGGAGATTAAACCTAGGGCCTCACGCATGGTTAGGAAAGTGCTCTGCTGTAGAGCAACACACCAGCTCCCACACAGTTTCAAGGAAAGAAGTGGCATTGTCTCCTCATCTGTGAGTAGGGAATGGCGAAGACCGTCATGGGCTGAGAGCAGGAAGGCGATGGGAACTGTATTTCTCAGGTTGTAGTGTGCAGTGTGTTGATTCTTCCCTTTTGGCGTAGGTGGGCTGAGCAGTTCCAGTATTTAAGGGAAACACAATGCAAGGCTTATGACTGATGAGAAACCCCTCTGGCTAATGTGGAACCTGGGACAGACTTGGTGTCAAGTCTGGCAGCAGACAATACCTATCAATCAGGAGCACTGTCTTTCCTCTCTTTAGAGAAAAGTCTGCTTTGCCTCTGGAGAATTTTCCCACAGACGTTGGCAGTTGGCCAACTGTCCAAGGACAATCATGACCAGGGACAATCAACCAACTGACAATACGTGAGAGGAACGACTTCTATAATACAGCCATGTGATCATGTGATTCAGGCTGCATAGCTGACAGGGTGTTCCTTTTTTTATTTCCATGTAGAAGTGAAACCTCATAGATTTCAACTTTAGTGGATTCGTTTTTTAGTGAACATGTTTGCATAAATGTTCCATCTGACTCTTGGGAGAGACTGGCTCACTTTTCACCAGACAGCAAAAGAAAGTAGAGCTTGTATCTGTATGCAATGGGAGGCTGTACAGCCAGTTGAACTTCTGTGATCTCGAGGATGTCTCTCAAGAGTGATGTACTCTGTGCTGCTGTAGCTGTGTTTGCATTTCCATTCCTCCTTCTGCAGCCAGGCAACTGTTCCCTTGTTTTCTGTAAATGCACTCCACGCCCCTAGACACCCACTGGGGCAGCTATTTTAGGGGCAGTTAGAGAGTGACAGGCAAGTACAGAAAGCCACCATCACTGCGAGATGGTGATACTTATGCCCCAGTAAAGAGATCACATCAGATTCTGGTGTGAAGACAGGGGACCTTGGGCTGCTGGGCCATGGGACTTTAGGGAATAAAGGATTATTTCTTCCCTGAGATGTTATGCATTGCATCTTTGGCCCGTTTACAGATGTGTTACTTGCTTGGCGGTTGTTCCTTTGAACATGGGTGGTGGCACCATACAAGTTGGGGAGTGGCTTAAGAGGGAAAAGTGCTTTGGGTGGCATCTAGGACCTTGGACTCCAGGAAGGACATTAAGTATCAAAGAAACATCCATGAACTTTTAGGATCCCTCTAAGATTTGCTTTTTTCAGGTACAAGAAATGAAGTCAACGGAGTACAAAATGTCACACTATCCCTACAGAGATGTTTCATGATCAGTCATGTTTTCTGATCTTAGAAATGATAATAACTCATATTGGCTTCTGTGAGCCAGAAAGAGAAGGATTCATAGGAATTTGAGGAGAGAGACATCTAGACAGGGACACTTGGGCTGTAGAGGGCAGAGCCTGTGAGCAGGGGAGCGAAGACTGTGCAGTGCAGCAATTTTCTCCAAGATGAAATCCTTCCATCTTTGATGGAAGCCTGCTAAGACACGGTGGAAGACCCGGATGTTAAAAGGGAGGTAAAATAGCAGGAGGCTCCAAGGAGAGGTGAAATGGTCTGTTCTGCAGGGACATTCATTAAACTCAGAAGGAAAACAAAGGCTCCAGGAAGTCCTTGAAACTGACCAGATTCACTAGGCCACTTCCTCCTCTAACTGACATAAGCCATAAGGACTGCCAAGAGACCCTCTCAGACAAGCTGAGCTGCCTGAGAAGGACATCTTCCAACCTGTTGATCAGCCTGCAGGCTATGCAGTGCACTCCAGGTCCCTAGCTCTCCTGAGCTGTCACCCAAGCTGGGGTGGATATTGGTGATATAGCTATCTTTGACTCTCTTATGTTCCTGTAAGTAACCCTTCACCTATATTCCTGTAATCCTAATCAAACTCAGCAGTCCAACATTTGAACTTTCATGAGATCCTTCTTTTGGTATATTGTTGATCCTTTCTGGATGTTTGTGTTGACATCCACCTAGGAATAGGGTCACACAAGTGTGCAGGAGGAGGGAAGAGATGAGTGAGCCTGTGTCCACAGCATCACATTGTAGAGCCTTCAGGACCACATGGCAGATAGATGGGAGACCTGGTCTGGCATGACGAAGAGGTGAAAGACCACAGACATTTGGTCACCAAAAGGATTGTAAGATCACGAAGAAGAGACAAAAGGAGATTCTGGGGACAAGACCACTGATCTCTAGCTGGAGAAAGATTGATTAGCAGCGGAAGTCAGAATCGAGAGTTCATCTCTGCTCTTTTTGAAAACTTAGCATTTATTGCTTGTGACAGGTAAAGAGGAAATGTGTGGTGTTCCCCTTTCTTGCAGAAATGACCTTGGGAGCATCTGAAAATTCACTTTTTCATTAGCGGTCTCTTCCTTAACTTGTCCCTGTCATCTGACACCTCTTTGTCCTTGATGGGTAGAAATGTCACCTGCTTAGATTGCTCTCTCCTCCCTCTCTCTGGAAAGGGAAATGGGCAATTGAAGCCAGATGTGTACAGGCACCATAGGATGGATGTGTTGGGATACTTGCTCGTCTCTACGCACCTCATAATATAACTCTTCCCCTCCTTTGGCCCTGACCATCTGTGACTTGGTGACAGTGTTGTTGTCAGCATGACCTGCACCTGACTGGGTCTTCTACTTGGTTATGTAGCAGTTTCACCCTTGGTTGATTGTCTTCCTTAACAGAGAGTACAGGGAGACTGTCACATGCTGTCGAAGGAAAGGATGGAGGTTTAAAATGTGAGAAAAATTAGAAGTGATAATCAAGATGTATTAACTTGGGCCTTTTGTCTCAGAAACTGGTCATTAATGTAAGATTCATCTATCTATCATCTATCTATCTATCTATCTATCTATCTATCTATCTATCTATCTATCTACCTACCTATCTATCCATCCATCTATCTACCATCTTATCTAGATATCTGTTTTATCTATCTATGAACTTTGGAAAGCTAAAGCTCTCTTTGGAAGGCATTCTTTTTTATTTTTTTTCATTTATTTTTATTTCATGTGCACTGGCATTTTGCTTGCATGCATGTCTGTGTGGGGATGTCAGATCCTCTAGGGCTGGAGTTACAGTCATGAGCTGTTATGTGGGTGCTGGGAATTGAACTGGGGTCCTCTGGAAGAACAATCAGTGTTCTTTCCTAGATCATGTACTTCCAACACATAAAGGCATAGGATATACATTACCATTCCAAAATACAGGGAAAGGAGCATAGCAAGGAAATACTGGACCAAACCAGCTGGGCAAACTCCAAACTCTGCATCTCCATGTCTGATGCCAAAACACTCTTCAGATCTTTACTCCTTTCAGCTTTGTTGACTGCAACACACTTCTTTCTCTTGGGCTGGTTCCATTCTCTGTTAGCAGTTTTCCTCAGCAGGTATCCCATGGCTCTGGCATCTCTAACATCTTGGAGTCTCCAAGACAACCCTGGCTTCACCTTCACAACTTCACAAAATGGCCTTTCTAGGTCTCCATTCAGGAACACCCCTGACACATACCTGGCCTTAGAAGTTTTATTTAAATGCAGAAACAAATTTCATAACCTGTTTCTTCTATCCTTAAGTCTAAAGCCAGAACCATGGGCCAACGTTGCCAAGTTCTGCTGCTTTCTGGGACTAGAACATGGCCCCTTGTTCAATTATATCTTCACCAGCTTTCAGTCCTTAACTGCCTAAGCTTGGCTGTCTTGAAACTGAATCTCTAGACCAGACTGGCCTCAAATTCAGAGATCTACCAGCCTGTGCCTTCCTAGTGCTGGGATTAAAGGTGTGCACCACCACACACACCTCTAAGCTTTTCTTTAGTCTCTTTTTCCAAGTTGGGTAAGGTCACTACTCCCTTTATTCCATTTCTTAATTTATCTCCTTGAACATAGGATTTAGTTCTGTTCTACTTCCTGATGTCCCTTTTTTCAATATGTACATTTTGTATTTGTTTTTGCTCAGCTTTCTCCTTTCATTTTAAACCTTTATTAGAATTACAACTAGTAACCACATAGCAGAGTCTATATGAGGGTCTTTTGAGATTTCCTTTGCCAATGAAATTAATCCAAAAATTTTTCTAGTAATTTTTTATTACTTTATAAATAATACAATTCAAAATTTCTACTTCCTCCCCTCCTCACACTTCCCTCCTGCTCCCCTACTCACCCTCCCCTCTCTAGTCCTAAGAGAGGGCAGGGTACCCTGCCCTGTGGGAAGTCCAAGGCCCTCCCCACTCCATCCAGGCTTAGGAAGGTATGCATCCAAATATAATAGGATCCCAAAAAGCCAGTACATGCAGTAGAGACAAATCCCAGTGCCATTATCATTAGCTTCTCAGTCTGCCCCAATTGTCAACCACATTCAGAGAGTACAGTTTGATCCCATGCTCATTCAGTCCCAGTCAAGCTAAATTTGGTGAGCTCCCATTAGATCAGGCACACTGTCTCAGTGGGTGGACCAACCTCTCATGGTCCTGACTTCCTTGCTCATATTCTCCCTCTATCTGCTCTTCAACTGGACCTTGGGAGCTCAGTCAAGTGCTCCAATGTGGGTCTCCATCTCTATCTCCATCTGTCACTGGACGAAGGTTCTGTGATGATATTCAAGTCAGTCATCAGTCTGACTACGGGAAATGCCAGTTCAGGCACCCTCTCCTCCACTGCCCTGGGTCCTAGCTGGGGACATCCCCATGAACACCTGGGAACCCCTCTAGAGCCAAGCCTCTTGCCAACCCCAGAATGGCTCCCTTAATTAAGATATCTTCTTCCCTGCTCCCATATCCGTCCTTCCTCCATCTCAACCATCCCTTTCCCCCATGCTCTCCCCAACCATCCCCTTCTCCCTTCTCTCTCCCCCTCTCCCCTTCCCCCAATCCATCCTTACTCCCATGTTCCCAACCAAAAGTTTTTACTTTAGCTTCAGGTAGACTCTTTGAACAAGGTCAAAAAGCAGCCATGTTCTTCACCAAAATATCACAAGAACTATTTCTAGCAAACATGATAAATTCTCCTCTGAAACCTCTTGAGGCAGCTGTTCACAGTTCATCAAATCACACTTAGCACCACTGTCTTCCATGCGCCTACTAGTATGGCCCATCAAGGCATGCTTAAAGCATTCCATTGCTTTCCTAACCCAAAGTACCAATATCCATATTACTCTAAACAAAAACATGGTCAGGCCTATCAAAACAATACTCCAGTCCCTGGTACCATCTTCTGTCTTAGCTGTGGTTTCTATTGCTGTGAAGAGACACCATGACTATGACAACTCTTATAAAGAAAAGCATTTCACTGAGGTGGTGGCTTACCATTAAGTTCAGAGGTCAGTCCATTATCATCATCATGACAGGGAACATGGTGGCATACAGGTAGGCATGGTGCTAGCTACATCTTGATAGAAGGCAGCCGGAAGTGGCCTGTGACACAGAATGAAACTTAAACAAAAGAGACCTCAAAACCTGTTCCCACAGTGACACATTTCCTTCAACAAGGCCACATAAGCCACATAAGCCACAGCTTATGGGGCAAATTATATTCATTGCCCAAATTCATTACATTCAAACTATCACACCCTCCTTAGTTAAGCCTCTCTGGAAATGCAATCACATGTATGCCCAGAGCTAAGAGATTCCTAATCCAGTTGCATTGATGTTAAAGCTAAGGTTAGGAGTCACTCAGGCCACATCCACCCGTGCAGATCCTTCCTCCTTCACTCCTCACAGCTGGTGTAATAGAACTGGACTTTTTGGGATTCTGATTCTAAGGACAACAGAGAAATGACAACAAGCACCATGCTGTGACTCTGTGATTCCCACTTTCTCATAAAAGTTCAGTAGCTTCCCCCAGGAAACCTGGACCCTGAGCAGGGAGGAGCTACAGCTGGCATATCACAAATAATGGACACATATTAACCAAAGGGCCAGATGTTTTCCCCTTCCCCAGCCACACAGGAATTCAAGTCAGTCTGACCACAGCACATAGTATGGGCTACTCACCAACTACACTGCATATAGAAGCTTTCGTCTATCTCTGAAATCTATAAGAGAGGGTCCCATATATTGACTATGGGATTGAGTTCTCTTCAGAATCTTCATCATACTTCTGTGTATGGAATTGATAAATTTCTTACCTTTAAGGACATCTGCTTAGACCTGAGTATTTCTCATATCTAAGACATGACACTTGGCCATGAAGATTAACAATCATACATTCAAATTTAGGCATCCGATTTTAAATATCTATAATAGAGCATGCTGCCATCTTGATGAGGATCCCTAAGGAACAACATGAGATACCATACCAACAATATTGACTCTTCCAATCCAACAGGCATTGGTTTCTCTAGTTATTTAACTCTTCTATAATGTCTCTTCAATTGTTTTGGTCTATAATAATCATGTAATATCCCTTAATCAACTGGATTTCTAATTATTTTATTACTTTTTATGGTACCATGGAAGAAGTTGTAGTTATAGTTCACATTTGGATTGTTCTTGTGATCAAAACAAGGAGTAGAAGGAAGGACAATTGATTTGACCTTGAAGCCTCCATCATTCCTTTCTTATTCCAGTGTTGTTTTACTAGAGTTCTAGAACTTTCTAAAAGCTCCATACAGCCTTCTGCATGTACAGACATGTTATGTGGGAGTGGCAGCAGTCTTAGATCCTCTTTTCCTCCATGGGTGCTTTCTGTTCTTTCTCCTTTATAATTGCCCCTTTTAGTAACTCAGTAAAATAATAACTATAAATGGTGAGACTACCATACTTCTTTATTTCTGATATTAAGGGAAAACTGATTTTTAAGACTAAGAAGTATAATGTTCTTTAGCTTTTTTCCATAGATACCCTTCTTCAAAATGAGTTCAAAATGGAAGTTCCTTCCATCCCAAGTTTTTTTGTGAGTTTCCTCAAGAATATGTATTACATATTGTACATGTGTATTTATTGAAGCGCTGATGTACTTTTTGTTCTTCCATCTTTTAAATTTGATTTTCAACAGTAATTATTGTGTGACAAGCCAACTTTGCTTTCTTAAGATAACCCTTTTATTATGATATGACATCTTCTGTATATTCTTAGACTTTGCTTATTAGTATTTAAAAGTTTTGTACTATGTACATTAAGTAATCAATATAGAGTATTCTCTTCTTTCAATGACTTTGTCTTTGATAACATGATAATTTTGTCTCACAGAACAAGGTGGAAAGTATCCCTCCCTCCTAGTCTACTGGAAGAATCAGTTGTGGAGAAACACGTTATTTTTTCTTTAGATTTTTTGTTGATTTCACACTGAAGTCATTCATTTCTTTTAGGTTCCAAGTTTGCTAGAGTACAGATTTTCAAAGTATATCCTTGTGATTCTTGGAATATCCTCAATGTCTGTTGTAATGTCTCCATTTTCATCTTCAGTTTATTAACTGGGTCCTCTCTTGTTCTTTTGGTTTTGAACATAAATTTGTCAATTTAGCCAAGTTTTTCAAAGAATCAACTCTGTTTCATTGATTCTTGGTATTGTTTTATTGTTGTTGATTCTATGTCATTAATTTCAATCTTTAGATTATGCCTTCCTATATGTTCTTTTGGGGTATTATTTATTCTTGTTTTGCTAAATCTTTCAAGTGTATCATTCAGCTACTTATATGATATCTTCCCAGTATTTTCTTTTCTTTTTAAAGTAGGCACTTAGTGCCATAAATAAAATTTACTTTTTGAATTGCTTTCATTATGTCACATAGATTTCCAAATATTATGCTTTAATATTTATTAAATTCTAAAAGGTTTTAAAATCCCTTCTTGATTTCTACCTTGGCTGGTTTCCATTCAGTAGTGAGTTGTTTGGCTTTGATTCATTTGCACCATTTCTACCATTCCTATTGTTGAAATCCAGCTGCACTCCATAGTGGTCAGATAGGATTCAAGGATTCAGGTTGTTGTTTCAATTTTTCTGTATTTGTTGAGATTTGCTTGGTAGTCAATTTTGGAGGAAGTCCATGGGCTCCAGAGAAGTGTTTTAGGTGGAATGTTATGTTGATATCTGTTAGGTATATTTGGTTCATGCCATAAACTTTATAATGTTATTTAAATCCAGAGTTTCTCTGTTTAGTTTTTGTCTGGATGACCTATTAGTAAAAGTGGGATGTGAGGTAGCCTACTAACTAACAAACTAATGAACATGAGAAAGTTTATAATTATTTAATGGAATCTCTATAAAAAGAGTAAAATGTATTGATTACGTTTAATTTTTGTTGCTATTACTTGTGGAGGTTTGGATGGATGTGGGGCTTACCTAGACAGTGAAGGTCCTCATCTCTAACTGCCTTCTCTGTGCATATGTGCAGTTCCTTCAGGAAACAACAGCTACTATCCTAGGTGACAAATAGCATGCTTGAAAAAAATATAATACACACTGATCTAATTAACCCACAAGTTTTACAGATGGGCATTTTAATGACAAAGCGACTTTATAACTAAGCTACAGTTCACACTGGGGAAGACCCCTCACGTGTGCTGTCACAGCAAGGCCTTCAGAAGGATGGGGATGAAGAGGCTAGCAGGACAAGAGAACAGACACATGGAACTAACTGCTTACACTGTGAAAGTATTTGAGCTATTTGTGTCTAAATAAAAACCCAAATCTTCACACAGCACTTTTCCTTCCCCCCGTGGAATGGTATGTAATATCTGATAATGTTGAATTTTTGACATTTCTAAGTACAGGAGAAGTAAACCAATGGCTAAGAGTTGGTTTACTTGGCTTTGAAAGAGGGGCTTTTCAGCATGTGCCCAGAATTCCCTTCCAGATAAATGAAATAGCTGATTCAGAAGCACCTTCTCAAGAGGTGGCACTCAGGATATGCAAGCCAAATAAAATTTCTGCTCCCAAGTCACTTTTGGTCACGCTGCTTCATCAATAGTAACCCTACTAAGACACATGCCTCAGGCTGTAGGTAGAGTTTCTAGCACCTCAAAGAATTTAGATTTGGAAAAAAAAATTTGCAAAACTAACTATCCTCTGGTAACTGGGACAAAATACACCTGAAACACACAGCAGGTCACCTGAGGCCTGGGGAGAAGCTGGGGGAGTCTCGTTGAGAGACAAAATTGGCCGTATAGAGATTGCAAAAGCCATGTGCATTAACCGTGCAAGACAGCGGTCAGAAAAGACCTGTGTCAAACTCTGCTTTCCACCTCAGGCTTATCCTTGGACTTGTAGTGAGCTTGGAAAAGTGTATGATGGGCTGGCACAGAGCCAATCTTCCACAAAGCCCAGGACAGCTGAAGGTTGTTTGTTTCAGTACTGAGCACATTTAAGATTTCCCTGTACGAACACAAGATTCACACATGCTATGGAACATGGACTTCGCTGCCTGCACATAACAAACTATTCAGTCTTTATAAAAGCGATTTTGGAGATCCTGGGCAGAGAGCTAAGCTGACCTGACTGTAGTTCTCAAAATCCGTGTCAAAAGATAGGCATGGTGGCATTTGCTTGTAATCTCAGCCCCCAGGCAAGCAGAGACAAATGAAGTGTACCCCTGATGCCTGATGGCTAGCCAACCTGGCCTAATTGGTGACTTCTAGATCAGAAAGACACTGTATTAAAGAAAAAAGGTGGATTGTGCCTGAGGAATGACACCCAAATTGACCGTGGCATTTATGACACACGCAAACACACAGATGTACATACACATGTGTGCATAAGCACACATCAACATGCATGTGGAGGCATGCACACACACAGACAGATATGTACTCAAACACAAATGGCCATACATGAACAGGCATGTATATACACACACACACACATACACAAACACACATACACAGACACACAGTACTTTCAGAAGTCATTAAACAAATGGACTCTTACAACCTTCAACAATAGCAGCAATAATGATAAAGGCAAGCCTGAAGAAAGAAAACATTCTGACTTCTAGCTAAGATATTCAAACAGCCACTCTTCAACTGCAAGAATACAAGAAAATATGACTAGATATGACTTGCTCAACTAGATGGAATGAATCATCCATTCATTCCAGAAACTGCTCAGAAAGAGCCCAGAAATCAGCTGATGCACTCACAGAACACACAGGTAACTCCAGGACCCTCACAAAATAACTATGAGGAAAATTAGAATACCAATAAAGAGACAAAAATCAGGGGAAAAGTAAAAAAAAAATTCTATAGCTGTATTTATTTATTTTGGTTATTTAAGATGGGGTTTTTCTGTGTAGCAGCCCTGGCTGTCCTGGAACTCACTCTGTAGACCTCGAATTCACAGAGATTTGCTTTCCTCTGCCTCTCGAGTGCTGGGACTAAAGGCATGTGCCACTACCTCCCAGCTTGGAAAATGTATTTTTTTTTAGAGAAGTTCAAGAGAAGATTTGGCCTGGCAGAAGACAAAATCAATAAACATGAAATAGAATAAACAAAATTATCGAATACATAAAACAAACCGGAGAGAGAGAGAGAGAGAGAGAAAGAGAGAGAGAGAGAGAGAGAGAGAGAACAAACAGACCCCATGTGGCCTGTGAACACCACTGGGAACGGTAGGAACAGCACACACATTGTTCCAACTCCATAAAAACATTCGAGGAAATCATGGCTGCAAACTTCCTAAAAGTGGTGGAACAGCTGCTACCCAGATCCAGGAATCTCAGTGATCTACAGTACGGTAGATGCAAAGGGACCCTGTGAGGATGGCTGCTGTCCAACAGTCAAAAGTCAAAGATAAACCCAGAATTCTTACATGGGCCAGTGAGAAATAACTCATCATGCATAGGAATCATTAATGCAATCAGTAACTGTTTTTCTTCGAGTAGAACATGGATGTCTGAATCTGTGTGATCTCTGGAAAAACTATTTTTCCGCAGTGAAGAAGAAGCCTCCAGGCACCCCCCACTCCCACTCAGAAGACTGAGGAAGATATAGAGCAATCGAGGAACACACCTCAAAGGAACTTCTGCTCTCTACATGAACACGCACACAGACAGCTAACCCCAAACAGGCAGACACATAAATGAAGGCTGGAAACTACAGCGACCCTAGAACCAAGCATAAGGCAAAGCTTTTGACATCATGCTTGGAAACAATCCCTTGGTCTTGAATCCAAAAGGAAAAAAAAAAACAGAAGAAATTAATAACCAAGCTGGACTTCCTTATAATTAAACACTTTTGTGCCCAAGGGACATCGTCAACAGAGAAAAATGGTAACCCACAAATGGGAGCAAATAACAGGAGTCACATATCTGATAAGGGACAGATGTCCAGATTATATAAAAGGAATGTCTACCACCCAACCGAAAGTAAACAACCAGAGAAATTGTGGGAAAAGAATGCAAACCGCCTTATGATGATGACAAATGTCCAGCGACCAAGTGGAAGAAATCAATTACAGAAGCGCCAAGTGAAACCAGGATGGGTTTCCTACCATGCCAGGGATGGTAGGAAAACAAAACAAAACAAACAAAAGAACACACACTCTCGACAGAACAGTTAGTGCATGAGGTGGTACCAGACCCCTAGGAACAATGCAGTCCCTGTGGGAAAGCTTGGGCTTCCTCTTAGAGCCATTCAGAATTGAAATATTTCTTGGGAATTTCACTGCTAGGTAGGAAGCCCCCAAATAATCAAAATCAGGGACTCAAAATGATGCGTGTGTGCTCATGTTCTTTGTAGCATTGCTCAAAGTTACAAGGTAAAAGCCACGCAAGTGTTGACCCAGAAACAGTGAGGTAAACAGAAAGGAGTCTACATATTCTCTGGAACATTGGAGGCAAATCTCGATTTGCCTCTCCTAGCTGATACTCATATAGACTGAAACAATGTACTGGAATAAGCCTGCCAGGATACGATCAAAGCATAAAATTCTTCAGGTAAACATGGAGACTAAAAAGTTCCCAGGAGGGGGCTGGAGAGATGGCTCAGTGGTTAAGAGCACTAACTCTTCTTCCAGAGGTTCTGAGTTCAATTCCCAGCAACCACATGGTGGCTCACAACCATCTATAATGAGATCTGGTGCCCTCTTCAGGAGTACAGGTACACATGCAGGCAGAGTATTGTATTCATAATAAATAAATAAGTAAATCTTTTTTAAAAAAAAAGTTCCCAGGAGCAGGATGTGAAGCAGAAGGTTGTCTGGGGATGAATAGAAGGGAGTGGGGCGGCTACTGCTCATTGCTTCTGGTTCATGCTGATGAAATCCAGAAACAGTGGAGACAGTCGCACAAACTATGAATGTGATGGATGTCAGCAAACTGTATGCTTAAAGTTGACTCCAACTGCATATGCTCTGTCTATCTATCTATCTATCTATCTATCTATCTATCTATCTATCTATCTATCTATCTATCTACCTATCTATCTACCTATCTAATCACCACAATAAAAATAGTTATGCAATACCTTGGTTGAAAGGACTCTTTTTCTGGATAGAAATGATGCCCTGATTACCACTGTCTTGTTTCTACTCTGCATCCTACTGTGATTATGGGCACGTCACCCACTTTTACTGATTTTATCAGATCTAATCTAGATCAAATCATGACTTGTGTATGGTTAGCTAAAGAAATCAGTTTTCAATTGATTTCTGTAATGTATTGGATCTGCAAAGTTTCTCACTAACGCAGGTAGGATGGCTAAGTATGATATTATCTGCTTGTCAATTCCTGATTTTCTTCTTTTAAACTCGTTACCTTTACTTACCACAGAGCCTCTCATCTTTTCAAAGTCTAAGGCACCGAACTAGCACAGAAAGCCTAAGTGCCAAGGTGGCTTTTCCCTTGGTGACTTCACACTCTGCACGCCTCCATTGCGGCCTCTGAGGGTCTCCTTCATTTCCTCCACTTCTCCGGAGCGCTCCCTGAGTGTTAACTGCTCCTGCCTGTCTTCCACTAAGGCCGTCCAGGGAATTCTTTCTTGCAATACTCCTGATAGGATATATTTCAAGTTTCTGAATGGAGTGGTCAGGTAGACTGACCCCATACATCCTTTTATAGCAGCGTGCATCTGTGGATCTGAGATTCTGTAATCCACAGATTGAATGAGAAATGGCCTACATCCCTCCCCATCTGTCCTCCAATAAAAAGAAGTTGACAGGGGCCCCAGGTGATTTCAAATTTCCTTCAGTGGGAAATGGAATTCAGGTTTTTGGAGATACTGATCTTTATGGCTCTTTTTTATAGAGCCTGAAAAGGTCTAACCTATTATTTAGACAAAATCTCTTGTCGGCCACCTTGCATCTGATTTACATCTACTGAGACCGTGGTGTGCTTTCTCTACCATGCTCTCCTGGAGAGTGAGGATGGGCAGTAACATGTTGGAAATGTCTTCTACTGGGCTTGACAAGCTGGAGGAAGGCAATGCTGCATCTTCATCCCTCTACCATCCAGTGGCACAACAATCTGGACCCTCCATCATGATTTGGGCGCGTGCAGACCTACACTCGGTGCTTTCACGCACCTCCCATCAGCATCTCGGAACCTTCCACACCAGCACATCCCTAAAGCAAATCCTGCATCTCGGCCCCGGCTGGGTTCTCTAGGTCATCAGGGACCCCTCCAATTTCATCTTGGCTTCACCAGAACTATTCTCCATACAGCTAGAGTGTTAGTCAGCTTGTCAAGCCATTCCCTGAAGTCTTCGCTGCCATTAGAAAAAAAAAACCATCTTCCCCTGGAAAGTTGAAGACATGCCTGGTTTTCCCACCACAAGGTTGCTTGACTTGTCTTCTGGCCTAGGTGTCTATTGTACACTGTGTCTTCTGGGGGGAATTCTGTCCCTGTATTCCACACCTGCTTACCTCGTGTGAAATATGTACCATTTTAACTCAGAGCTTTCCCCAAACTTCCACTCTCAGTTCTTCCCTTCACTAGGTCATGTTTCTGGCCCACTAATACCCTTTGAACAAATTTATCACCGAACTTCCATGTTTTGTCGCAACTTCCTGCCTCCCTCAATTAGGATGTGAGGCTTTGAAGGCTGCACAGACCTCATATGTATGATCTTATCCCCCGAGGCCAGCCGAGGACTGACACATGAAAGCTTGCTGAAGGAGAGACTGGCCCGGTGAGTGATTGCCTGTTCGGCATCGCTTTCTCCCTCGTGCCTCTTCTCTCTTTCTCCAAACTGTGAGTTACTTTGCAGATGGACCTGGGCCTCATTCAGTTTTCTGCTTCCTTGGCTGTCTCCTAGGGAAAGCACACACCAGAAAGGCAGCAAATGTTTGCTAAATCAACAGTGCTGATGCTTGGGCTCGGTGACCTTGAAGAGTGGAGATGCACACAGATACTCTGTCAGCCTGTCCGTGTCAAGGGAGGAAGCTGAAGGCGACTTCTTGCACCAGCCGAGGAGATTGTTCTTGGTATATTTTCAAAGAGACAGACTCAGTGCCCTCTTTTATTGGCCCTGTCTTACCTTTGTTCCTCGTCCATGTCTCCTAAGGACAAACAAGACTTTATTGCTCAAATACCTGACTTCCTTCCACTGCTGCGTCAAGAAGCAGGTGTTTGTAGACTCCACAGGCTCCTGTGTCCTCAGGGCATGTGTGCCTCTGTCCTCCTGCCCTGTTTTCATTTGCTGCCTCTCTGAAGCGGCCTCCCCAGCTGAATGAGACTTTATCAGCTGTCCCTGCACCGGATTTCTGTCAATCACTACCTGGAGTGCTGTGAGGAATGCTTCCCTTAGCCCTTTAACTTCGATGCTCTTTCTCTGAATGGCGGGCAAGGGTGTATGAACGATATATCAGCAGCTGACAGATGATGACTTGAGGATGAGCGCAGGGACATCCAGAGCCTGGAGGCGCTTTCCTTAATCATGTCCCCCTCCTACTGTGAAGCGGCTGTAATTCTGAAAGTCTCCTTGCCTTTGCCTTCCTTTATGAATATACAGAGCCTGCCTGGACCTCTAAATAGCACCCTGTCAATTTGACAGAGTTAATTTTGTGGAATGGAGCACCCAAGGCTTTCTGGATTTGCTTTTCCACCCGCTGTCTCCTCTCTGGGAGTCCTGCTTAGGTGTTGCTGTAGTTTGTTTATTTTTCAGTCATTGTTGATGGCCATATTTTATTCGTTTTCTGCTAATAGGCATTTTTTCCCTAGACGTCTTTTAGTTTTGTTTTTAAATAAAAAGGCATATGATGAATATTCTTGTGTCCACTTAAGGAAAACATGAAAGACTGTCTCGGACCTTGTGTAAGATATATGGGGGCATGCTGGGCAGTGGTGGCGCATGCCTTTAATCCCAGCACTTGGGAGGCAGAGGCAGGCAGATCTCAGTGAATTTGAGGCCAGCCTGGTCTACAAAGTGAATTCTAGGACAGCCGGAACTGTTGTACAAAGAATCCCTATCTTGAAAAAAAAACATTAAAAAAAAAGAAAGAAAAAAAAGAAGAAGAAAGATATCCTGAGGCCGGTCTTGTAGCTGTCAGACACCGAGCTCCTAAGCTTCAGCTCCCCTGCCATGGCTTGGTTTATGACAACACAGAGACAACTGTCTTGTGTGTTGAATGTCTATCTGATTATAAATAAAATAAATATGTTTTGTATTTGAGTCAGGTATCAAAGTGTAGCCCTGGCTGGTCTGTAACTAGCTATGTAGATCAGGCTAGCCTGAAACTCACAGAGATCACCTGAAACTCCCCCCACCCTGACTGCAAGAAGTAAAGGCCACCACTCCGGACATTGCAGCTTCTTTATCTGGCCTCTTCTTGCTCTGTGATCCTGTCCCAGCTCCAGGGATCTCTTATTTAGTCAGAAACCCAGGAACGGCCTATGGGAGTCTTCATAGCGCCTGGTGAAAGCCTCTTGCCCTTCCCACCACAGCCTGGCTAGGTTTGTAACCTTCTCTTCTTTGGAAAATCTTTTGAAGTCACAGGCAAACCTCCAGTGTCTTCTCCAGGAGTCATTCACAGGTTCCATAAGATGTCACCCAAAATTCCGGCAACACTTCTGATGTAAACACAGATGCTCAGGCCCTCCAGCATCCATCAAAGTTTGCTCAGTGTCTTCCCCAGTTGCAGCAAAGGCCCTGTTTAAATGGCAGACCTTAACTCCTTGATGCAATGGCTGGATCAAAGATGCCATGCTGTGTAGAAGAAACACTGCTTTGTTACATCCATAAAGAAAGGAGGTGGCAGAGCGTTACTGGCAATAAGTGAAACTTCAGAGGCGCAGTGGGTACCAGACAATGCTTCCCATCTTGCCAGCAGCATGAAGATTCCTTTAGCCGGAAGCTGGGAGCTCCCTGCCTTCTCATAGCTCATGAGAGCCCCCGGCTGTGCATGCTTATGGATCTGCTTGAAGGGTCCGGGAGTCTCCCTGCTCCAGGTCACAGAAGGGTTTCAGGATGTGGCTGGCCATACTGTCCTCAAGTAAGTCATTATCTTATCCAGAAGAACCTTGAAATCTGGCACTGACTTGGCTTGTTTGTGGGTGAAAGCCAGACGTCTGTTTCCAGGAAAGAGAGCATCATCCGTTGTAAAGATTTGTTCTAGCATCCGGTTTTCTTCCAAGACCCTCCTAGGTAGAATCTGTGTCGTTCAACTACCTTTCCATCTGTCAGTTCTTGTAGACTTGCCACTCATTTTGATACGAGCAAGGAATAATTACTTTTGAATTGATGATACCAACCATGTTAATGGTAAACTTAACCTTTTTTTTCAACATCAAAAAGAAGCGTTTTGTTTTTGCTTGTGATCTCTGCAGTACTGGAAAGAGTAGACTTTAGAGGCTGATCTTTGGTTGGGCCATTAGAAATTTATCTGTGTTTGATGTAGACTCTTCTAGATCATTTGTTAGTAGTTTTTCAGATACTTTAACAGACTATGTCACTGCGGCAATGTGAATAGGAATGACCCCCACAGACTCATGTGTTTGAGTGCTTGGCCCGTATGGAACCAGCACTATTAGTAGTCGTGGCTATTAGTGATACTGTTGGAGTAGGTGGGACCTTGTTGTAGTAGGCATGGCTTTGTTGGAGGAAGTATGTCCCTGTGCAGCAGGCTTTGAAGTCTCAAATGCTCAAGTTAGGCCTAGTGTGGCATTCACTTTTGCTACCTGTGAATCAGGATGTAGACTTCTCAGCTCCTTCTCCGGCACCATGTCTGCCTGCACACTGCCATGCTTCTTACCATGATGATAATGGACTAAACCTCTGAACTCAAAACCATAGTCATGGTGTCTCTTCACAGCAATAGAAACCCTAAGACGGGAGTTGGTTACCAAGGACTGGGGTTACCAAGTCAGGCTGGGATAGACCTGACTGTACTTTTGTTTGGAGGAACGTGGACTTTAGGAGTTTGGATTAGAAAAGAAGTTGAATGCTTTACGTGGGGCTTAATGAGCCATAGTAGTAGGAGCATGGAAGACAGTGGTGCGAGTGTGATTTGAGCTGTAGGGGTATGGCTCAAGAGGTTTTAGAAGAGAAGAATTTGAGTATGTGGCCTAGAGACTGTTCTTGTGGTATTTTGGTGAAGAATGTGACTGCTTTTTCCCTTGTCTGAAAAATCTGCCCAAAGTTAAGTTGAAGAGTTTGGGATTAATTCCATTGGCAGAGGAAATCTCAAAACAGCCTTATATAGACTCTGTTGTGGGATTCTTAGTGCTCAGTCTTATGAAGACCTATAATGAAAAGGAGCGAGCTGAGCAAGGAAAAATACAAAATGTACAGTTCAAGGAGGACATGGAAGTGGAATGGAGCTAAGTCATGTGATCAAAGAGATCAACAGATTAAAGAAAAGCCTGATGTTAAATGGAATAAAGGGGGTGGTGACCTCAGGGAAAGAGTCTACCCAGCTAAGCTTCCAATTTGTGAAAAGAAATTAAAGAAAAGTTTAGGGCCAGGTGTGGTGGTGCACACCTTTAAATCCAGCACTCAGGAGGCTGAGGTAGGTAGATCTCTATGAGTTCAAGGTCAGTCTGGTTTGTAGAGCCAGTTCCAGGACAGCCAGGACTACCCAAAGAAATCCCATCTTGAGAAACAAATAAAATAAAATAGTAAACAAAACTCATAAATTAATATTGGCTAACGTCTTTAAGTCATAATCTTTCTTCTTATAATTCAATGAAGAAATTAAGTTGAGCTCTGATAGATCTCCTTACACTATAAAATTATCTAGATGCTACTAACTTATTCTCAGCAGTGTGTTAAAATTATAGGTGTTTTCTAGTTATTGGGAATTTTATCTAAAAGTAGAGACACTGTGAGAACCAGAGTTAGAGTTTTAAGTTTTAACTACTATGCCACAGAGATCAACGGAAGAAAATGCCTCTGATCTGCAAGTCCCTTTTCCAAGGACAGAGAGCGCCTGAAATGCTGGAGGCTGTTGTTTACGGGAGATGATAGGCCACGTGTTTTCACTCCCTAACAAGTTTGTTTGACCCTTCTGCACAGGATGTGCGTGATCACATGTAAGCGAGAGGTTCACAGGCAGGAAATATGTAAGGATAAACGCTTGCCCCTGACTGGATGTAGACTGGAGGTACGTCAGGATGTATGCTTGCTCCTGATTGGGTCTGATGGAAAATGCAATGAATTATGGGTTTTCCTTCTTAAGCTGCTGCAAACCCTGACTTGGGGCCATTTCCTAGGAACCTGGGTATGGGCCTGGCCAAAGTCCATCCACTTGGCCAGTATTTAGTTAAAACTTGTTTCAAATTTTGTTTTAAACTGGGGTAGTGGTCTCATTTTCGATTGGTGGGATTAACAACACTGCATTTGTTTATTGGTTTTGGGGGGTAACAGGTTGTTCTTCTGCTTGGGTCAGTGGGGAGTGGGGGGGCATTCTAACATACACCAGAGCATTCTTTTGTATTCGAATCTTTCTTCAGGGGAAAGTGCTAACCAGAACTTAACCTGCTGTGGTTCTATTACCACCCAGCTGGTATGAGGATGGGAAATGCTCAATTCCACACCACTTTGGCTATCTTCAAGTTCTGCCTAAGGGAAGGAGAAAGGAAATTCAGTTTGAGGCATAGGCTCAGTAAAAGATGGAGACTCAACCACAGCTGCACCCTTCCTGCATACCCTAGCACTGCATCGAGAAAGGTCTGCTTGCCACAGTTTCTCTTTTTCAGCAGCACACTGTGCTAGTCTATCAAGAAAAATTCAAAACATACTGAAAGGCAATACATTTTGGAAGAGACAGTGTAAACACTGGACCCAAACTCGGATACGGTACAAAATAGGAATTATGACACTGGAAGTTTAGAACAGCCATGTTGAACATATTAAGCACTCTAAAAGATAAGGGAAGGCAGCATTCAGAGCAGATGGATTGTGTGAGCAGAGAAAGGCATTCTCAGAACATCCACACAAAAAGCTGAAGACTGAAGTTATTTCTAACAGAAACGAAGTATGTCTTTTAGTAAGATTATTAATAGATACACTTGAATCAAAACTCTCTGGTCTTGAGTATACTTCAGCTGAAACTCCCAAAACTAAAATAAAAGTATAAAAAAGACTGGAAAACAAACAAACAAACAACAGCAAAACCAGAGTGTCCAAGGTTTAAACACAATGGAAATACTAGAAAGAGAAGAATTGGGAAAAATACGTGACTGAGAACTTCCTTCAAATTAATATCAGATAGGATCACTGATCCAAAAAGCTCAGAGAACAGCAAGGAAAATATATACCAGAATGTGATACTTGGGCATATTATTTCAGAGTATAGAAAATAGTGAAAAATCCTGGAAGAAGCTAGATGGGTTGAAATATTACTCACTGGGGAACAGGAGTCAAATTTAAGCTGGCTTCTCTACAGCCACTGCACAAATAGGAAGAGATTATAACAATGTATTTAAGGGATTTCAGAAAATAGCAGCAGCAGTAGCCTAGAATTATTCACCTCATAGTCTTCTCTTTTGATGGAGAAACAAAAAAAGAAAAATTCAAAGGGCCAAAGATGTACAGATTTGTTGCTGGTAGAATTACCTGAAAAGGGTGTTTTAAAAATACTGAGAAAGAAGGAAAATGATATAGTTCAGAAATTTGGACCTAAAGAAAGAAAGAAAGAACAATGGAGAAAAAAATAACTAAAGATGTCATTCAAGCTTGACTGACTACATGGTTGCTCCCACGTGTGTGGCAGGTATGTGTTTATGTGTGTATGTGCTTGCGTGCATGTACTTGGAGGCCATGGTCAATATCGGATGTCTTCCTCGGTCTTGCTCCCCTCAGTTTTTGGTACAAGGTCTCTCACTGAACCTGGAGCCCCTTGATTCAGCAAGGCTGTCTGCTTAATAAGTTCCAGGGAGGCGTCTCTTCTGGTTTCAATTTACACTGCACCATCATAGTAGAAGGCAACATCAAACTGGCACAAAAACAGATGCTTTGATCAGTGGAATAGACTCAAGGACCCAGATATAAGTTCTTGTGCCTACAGCCACGTGAATTTTGATGCAGGTGCCAAAAAATATTATCGGAGAAAAGATAACATCTTTAAGTGGTGCTTGGGGAGGGGGCTATCTGCATGCAGAATGAAATTTGATCCTTCTCTCTCACCCTGCACATAAATCAATTTCAAATGTTTCGAAGATCTCAACATTAAATCTTATATCTGAAACTTCTAATAGAAAATAGAGTGTACACTTCTGGTAAAGATCTTCTGAATAGGAACCTGGTTGTCCAGGAAACAGGACCAGCAATCAAATGGGCCATATGAAATGAGAAAGCTTCTATTTGCAGAGGAAACTGTCAGTCTGCGGGACAGGAAGGCATACAATGGGAGATCCTTACCAACCATATACCTGACAGAGAATTTGAGTCTAGTATATACAGAGAACTCATAAACCACTAAGAAAAAAAATTCAATTTAAAATCAGGTTATGGAATTAAATAGAGAGTTCTTAAAAGAAGAAATGAGCTGGATGGTGGCGCAGGCCTTTAATCCCAGTACTTGGGAGGCAGAGGCAGGCGGATCTCTGTGAGTTCGAGACCAGCCTGGTCTGCAGAGCTAGTTCCAGAACAGGCTCCAAAGCCTTAGAGAAACCCTGTCTCGAAAACAAAACAAAACAGCAACAACAAAAAAAAAACAAAACAAAACAAAAAAAAGAAATGATTACAGTCAAAGAAATGCAAATTAGACTCTGTTGCGATGCCTTATTAACCCAGTTAGAATGCCGGAAATTAAGGGAACAAAGATAACAGATGCTGGCGTGGGAAAAGGAGAACTCTCCTGCACTTTAGTGGGACCGTAACTAGCTGCATCCACTTTGGAAATCAGCCTCAAAAAATTAGACATTATAAACAGATATGCCTTTGTTCCACCCTGGCCTGTAGCTGCTTTTAAAGAACCACTCAGAGGATTAGTGTTAATTACAAAATGCTTGGCCAAACAGCTCAGGCTTACTACTATGTGAGGTACAAGGCAACTCTCCGAGTTGTTTTTCAGCAGTGCCCTGGAAACCCCCCAAGCAATGCAGGCTACTGCTCTTGCCCACCAGAACGTGATGGTGAATCTGTTTTGCTAAAGGCACCACAGATAAACTTTGGTCACAGGACAGAGAGAGCTAACTTTGGTCCTGATGAACGCGTCCTCCCTGCTGGCTAGCTTTGATGAGACAGAAGGTACAGCGCGAAGCTGCCAGGGGAGCAAAGCCATCAGCAGCTGTACCCAGCTGTGAACTCTGAGAAACTACGGCTCAGGTTCTCCATGTGGCTAAGGATGATCTGTCTGCGGAAGTGTGAGGGCGTCAGGAACCGGGTCTGATCATGCTGAGTACATCCCAGGCAGGGTGTGAGAGGGTGGCAGATCTGGTGGAGAGGGCAGAGGTCTGGCCTGGAGTTAACATTTGTGAGGACTCAGTTGATAGATGACACTGGAAACTGAAACGTAAGTATAACTCTTTCAAAACCTGCCCCCAGCTGACCCCAAACAGAAGAGCACAGATCAATCTCACCAACGAACGTGGGCTAAAAGGCCCCAAAGAAAAGAAGAGAAAAAACTGAACATAACTAACCACATTTTAAGAAACCCGGTTAATTTTGGTGTGTTGTTTTAAATTTTTATTTGCAAGAGCTTTTAGAAGTGTCCCTACAAACCCTGCTTTTGCTGTATTCTCCACATCTTGGCAGTTGTTCAAAAATATTTTAAGTTTTTTTTTCTGTGATTTGTGAAATTATTTCTGAAATTTCTCTTTTGACTTTAACACTGTCTGGAAGTGTGTTTGTGACCCTTGACCTTTTACAGGTCTTCTGCCCACTTCCTGTTCTTCCTTCTCAGCCTCCTATCATTCCCTGTCCTCTCTGTGGTACCTGCAGATTGCAGACATCCATCCCTCTTACTACTGATGTAGCGGCGTTAGCTCCTGCCCTGTTTATTAGGATTTTTCTGTTATTATCATTTCCTGTTATTTTCTTCCGCTTTCTTTCCACCGCCTATGGTTTTCAGTGGCCTTTGACTCCATTCCATCTCTTCCCTCAGCATATAATTGTTCTTCTTCCCTTTATCTTTCCCTAGTGCTTGATCCAAGGTTTGTAATACGCATTTCTAGTATGGTGTTGTTATTAGTTCTTTAAGAATTTCATACGTGGGAACAATGTACTTTGGCTGCCCATATACTCATGGAGGTGGGACCACATTACCGTGGGCCACACTTAAAGAAAACTGACTCTCCCTCCCCCAGAAGACATCAACTTTGAATAGTTCTTCAGAGAATGGTCTGGGCTCATGAACCTCCCATCCTCCATGCTGGAAGGTTGACTGGGTTGAGCCTGTGTGGACAACCACAGTTGATGGCAGGCAGCCCTATTATGTCCAGAAGAGACGGCTTTGCTCCTGCCCTGCCTCTGGTTTTACAATCTCTCGATCAATTCTTCTGAGGTGGCTCCCGAGCCTTGAGGAGTGGGCATCGTGAATGTCTCGTCTGTGAATGAGCACTTCACATAACTTATTCTCTGGGCTCTGACCAGTTGTGAGTTTCTGCGTTGGCTGCCAGCACTGGAAAAAGAAATTTCCCTCATGGGGCCTGAGGGCAGCGCTAACTTGAGTTCAGCACTAATCTACAGATGCAGAGATGCTACTTAGAAGCAGTTTGATATGGTGTCCATTTAGCAAAATAATAGTAATAGCTTTATCTCTGATGCCTATTAGTTTTTATAAGAAAGTTTTTAAAATTAGAAAGAAACCTAACATCTAGATTATCAGGAAAACATTTAAGAAAAAAAGAAGCCATTATACCAATGAGAGACAGAGTCTAGAAATGAACGGGTTGTACACAATTGGAAAAACTATATAATTCATCACACTATAAAACTAAGAAAAACACAGTGAAATATAAATAAGAGGCACAAAAGGTGTTTGAAGAGACTAGAAATGTGTTCATATCTGAAATTCTGGGAAAAAGTCAGAAAGCATGCACATGGTAGAGCCTTTCCTGCCCTGCCATTCACATGACAAAACAAAAATGGAACATTTGTGCCCAGGTCATCGACTGGGCAACTCATACTGTAGACTCTGGGGCTGAGGAGAGGCTGGGCAAATCCTGCTGTAGACTCTGGAGCTGAGGAGAGGCTGAACAACTCATACTGTAGACTCTGGGGCTGAGGAGAGGCTGAGCAACTCATACTGTAGACTCTGGGGCTGAGGAGAGGAGAGACTGAGCAAATCCTGCTGTAGACTCTGAGGCTGAGGAGAGGCTGAGCAAATCCTGCTGTAGACTCTGAGGCTGAGGAGAGGCTGAGCAAATCCTGCTGTAGACTCTGAGGCTGAGGAGAGGCTGGGCAAAGGACAGTTCACAGCTGAGTGAAGAAGGAAAAGTCCTAGCAGTATGTTACGATTGATCAGAGAGTTACACATGTGCATATTCTCCTATATTATGATGATTACAAATTAACACAGAAAAGTTACTAGGGGATTGGTGAGATGGCCACCCAGCCTGACAACCTCAGTTCCTTCCTTGGAGCCACCTAACGGAAGGCAAGGCTTGGTTGGGTCTCTCATGTTTTCTTCTGGCCTCCATGTATGTTCTATGGCATGTGTATGTAAGAATGCATAAACATACACATAATAAATAAAATGTAATATCTATATTTTTAAACTTGTGTTCTAGAAAATCTAGAATACATCTAGATTTTATAAATATGACTGGGTGATGTGCAAATACTGTAAGTAATTGTAAGACAAAATATATTAGAAAGAAACCCCTAGAAACTGAATCAAAATAAAATAATTGTAATTCTTTTTGTGTCGAGTTGGTGGGCCAGGCAGTTATAGAGAAAGCGGCTCAAGCAGCGTTAGAGAGCTTTAGAGAGCAGCAGCTTCAGCTAGGCAAAGGCCAAGGGCAGAAGAGACATAGTTACAACTCTTAAGTTCCAGGAAACATGCTGCTTGTGGTAGAGCTGCTGCTGCTTAAAAGAATACCAGCCACTCTGAGGCTGAGGCAGGGGAATTGCAGTTCAGGATGTAGTGAAATTTCATTTGTATATTAATAAATTAAGTTTGCCTGAAGATCAGAGAGTAAAACAACCACACTGGTCAGCCATACAGACCAGGCAGTGGTAGCACACACTTTTAGTCCCAGTAGCCACACTAGTTAATATAAGTCAGGTGGTAGTGGTTAATGCCTTTAATCCCAGCACTAGAGAGGAGTACAAGATGGGAGGAGACAAATCTCCAATTCAAGTCTCAGTCCGAGGATTCATGGAGGCAGGATCACCATTTTGGTTTGTGGTAGAGATAAGAGTTAGTGGCTGGCTGCTTTGCTTTTCTGATCTTCAGGTTGAACCCCAATTTCTGTCTCTGGGTTTTTATTATTCATGCTACACAAGGCCTATCTGGGCTTTAAAAAATGATTTCAAGAACAGTCGGGACAACTTGGAGAGACCCTGTCTCAAAATTGCCAAGTACGAGGAGGCTTGTGGTCCAGCTGTCCTTCACTTACCCAGCTCCCAGTCTGGGGTTGAATCCCCAGAGCTACATAACCAGAGTCCTCTGATACTGACACATAGCAAAGGAGTGCTTCTGTTGGTTCATCGGCATCCGGGATTTCTGTCTTGAGTGAGAGGGTTTTTGACGTAAGAAATGAACCCTTGTAGTCCCCAATTTCAATTGGAAGAATTCACCAGTGAACTCAGCGGGACTTGATGGTATCTGTTTCAGCAAATTATTAACTACTGATTAATGTTCTTCAGCAGACAAAGCACCATTCAGACTGTCTATGTTTTCTTCTGACATTTAGAACACTGTCTATTTTTAATCTAGATTACCAATATGTAGTTCAGAGTTATTCTGCACAAGCCCTCATTCCCTTTTGATGCCTAGGCAATATCCATTTACTACAAATATTAGTAACTTGGGTACTATTATCTTAATTAGGCTAAGAGATTTATTAGTCTAATTGATCTTTTCTAAGAAATATTTGAAATATTACGTTCCTGTTTTCTATTTCTCTGATTATGACTTTTCTTCTTGGCTTTCTTTTCTTTATTTTGTTCTGGTTTCCTCAAAAGCAATTTCTTATTGGTTCTAGGTGTTTCTCCTTCTCTGCTACAGAAATTTAATGCTATAAATAATTTCAAAGATATAATTTAAGCCTTCATCTTTTTATTTAGGAGTTGTTTAGTAAATTTCTCTATAAGATCAGTAAATTTTAAAGTTTCACACACACACACGTTTAAATTAAAACTAGCTAAAGTTTATCAAACAATTCAAATTCTGTCCCACTCATTCCATTTCAAGTGCTCTGGCTTCCTGTGCACAGTAGCTGCTATACTGGACATTACAGCGATGCACTTATCCCTCATCTCAGAGTATTCTGCTGGGGAGCGCTGGTCTATCATACCACCACCCAGATACCTACCCAGGACGCTCCACTTCACCCATCCTACCCCAGCACACACAGCTCCATCTCTGAGGGGCAATTTTTGAGGGTGGAGTTGTAAGTACTGATCACCCACCATTGTGCCCTTCATTGTTCTGCCACTCCTGGAAGAACATGTCGTAAGAAGAGGGACCTTTCTACTTGTTCATTACTGCAGCCCTGGAGTATAAAAGAGACTCTGCAAAGAGTAGGTACTTGAAAACATAAAGTAAGTGCATGAAGTAGATTGAACAGTGTAGAAATTACCAATTACTCAGGAATTACAGTTTAAAAACAAGAATAAAGTTGTGTGTGAGATTATTTTGTTTTTTTTTTCCCATCACTAGTATCTTTAGTTTCTTCTTGTTATTCTTCTTTACTTTTGGGTTGTTTGGTTGTTATTGTTGTTTTTGTTTTGTTTCCTTGCTTGCTTTGTTTTGCTTTTGAAGACAGTGTCTTACTATGGCTGGCTTGGAATTTACAATCTAGGCCAGGCAGGTCTTGAACTCACTGCCATCCTTGAACTGCTGCCTGCCCAGTCCTAGGATTAGAGATGTACAGCATAACACCCAGCCCAGAATAACACCTCTTTACGTCTTTGTATTTTTCTCTCATGCCTTCTTATTCTTTCATTTCTTTTCTTATTAATTGCTTTATTATAGTGTTTTCAAAAACATAATTTTAAATTGGTTAACAATGTCTAGTGTACACTTTCTTTCTTGATGTTTTTACTTCATTCATTTTTTTCTTCAGTCTTGAGAATTTATCCTGCTTATCTTGTGTTAACTTCTTTGTCTTTTGATGTTGCTCTATGGTTAAAGCCTTTTCCTTAATGTAAACAAAAAGTGTATTTAAAACTTTGTCTTAATCCTCTCGCAGGACACTGTAAGTCCAGCTATATTTCCAATTTTACAAAATTATTAAAATTTCAATGTTTTCTTTGGTCCAAAAGGTAGAAAGAATGTGAGATTTTTTTCTTGAGTAAACTCTTGGGTATATAAAGTGGGTTTCAGTATTAGTTTCATAAGTCTGAAGTATATGAAGCTGCTTTTAATTATCCATCATCAGAGTGAGAAAGTTTTCCCCCCAAATGTTGCATATTCTTTGGGATTTGTTAGAGCTTGTCCGAATAAGAGAGAGAGAGAGAGAGAAGGAGAGAGGAAGAATGGAAAGAAGAGAGGAACAGAGAGAGGGGATAGAGGAGAATACTCAGGTGTGTTTGAGTAGAAAGACATTTTCAAAGTTGTTGGGTAGAGTGTTCCACATGCCCACTGAAACCTTTAACCAGGGGTGCTAGAGGATGGATAGTGGGGCACACAGAAGGGTCTAGAGCAGTGGTTCTCAGCCTTCCTAACACTGAAACACTTTAATACGGCTCTTGAAGTTGTGGCGGCCCCAACCGTTAAATTATTTTTGTTGCTACTTTATAACTGTAATTTTGCTACTTTTATAAATCACAATGTACATTTTTGGAGATCAAGTTTTGTTAAAGGGGTCACGACCCACAGATTGAGTATTGTTAGTTTAACGAGACCATGTTTTGATAGCTGTTGCCTAACCTTGAAGCTAAGATTGAAATAAGCTTATTTGTCTGCATGCGAGGTTGCCATAGATTGCCACCATTAGCATCAAGCCATGGTTAATACATGGTGGCAGGGCTGAATCTCTTACCTGAATCTGTTTACAGCCACCCAGGGAAGGAGGCAGACAGTGATGTTTCAAATATTCCTCCGAAGTGTTTTATATTTTTACGTGTCTTGTCTTCTCAAGTGAAGCATTTCATAGTCAGTAGTACACGAGTCTTGTTCTAAAAGAAACACTAGAAACAGCAGCCCAACAGGTGTGCTGCATCACTGGGCTCTCCATCAGCCTGCGCACATGCCACGCCACACCATTCCTTGGACCCCATTGATGCTACCGGTCTCTGTCTTTCGTGGCTGGTGAACAGAGCTCCCCACTACAGAGGTTCGGTGGGTGTACGCTGCTGTACTGAGCTCAGTATAGGAACCATACAGACAAAAAAACAGGCTGGCTTTGTGGGCTGTCATTGGATGACTCAAGTCAGATGAACTCAACTACAGTAGAGTTGCTCCATTACTTTCCAAGCTAGCCTCTCAATCCTCATTGTTTGACCAAGATATTCAAGTCCCCAATCTTCCTGTCCTCCTGCACTGTAGCCTGCCAGTCATCATTTGTAGAATACTTTCACTGTGGCATCTTCAGGTTGCATCAATTGGATGCCACCAAGCCTTGTTATCTACTTGAAGACTCTGTCAATAATACGTCTCAAGCTAATTCCTGAACACACTTTTAAACACATTTTTAAAGTCACCTCCCCTTTCCATCAGTACAGCCAAATAAGAATATCTTTACTAATTTAGACATTTTGGAAAACCAATCACCTGCCCCCCACCCCCCCTGCATTCAGAAAGGAGCCATTCTGAGTACCTTATCCAAAATTATGATTCAGGCTTCCAGAACGATTAATAAACAGAAGACTGTATTTTCTCATTCTCTGAGGAAAAACAAAATCATTATCTGTTATGATTAATGAAAAATCACCCATATATTTGATAAGAGCTTTCTTGGAAGTTTTATGTCCTTTCTAAGAAGAACACATGGTTTTCAGTGTCTTGTGAAAAATAAAATTCAAGGCCCCTGCTCAAAAGATATCAGGCCTTCAGCAATAGAGCGTTAAAATTCCCTAGGCTGTATGCCCATGAAGCCAGCCTCTGACCCTTCTGCTGTGTATGTTTTGATTTTATTCTCTGGAGGATGCCAAGAAATGTGAGCTAAATGAAATGTTTAAAACCTAAACAATATTATGAAGAGTGCTGAATTTTTTTGGACAAAGGCAGGCAACTCTTTGTTAAGAGCAATTGGCAGGCACATGACACCACTTCTCTGGCCTCCTCCTCCTCTGTAAGTTGGTATAACAACAGTACCTATTTCATGGAGTTCTTAGAGGGGTAGAATGAACTGCCACAGGTAGAGTGCTCAGAGCTCTTCTTGGGATGCAGAATGCTCTGTAAAAGTTTGGGTTCATTCTTTGAAAATGTTTCTGATTTTAGTGTTTAATCTTAGTTAAAGTATTTCCACATGTAGCTATATTTTATGACAAGACATTGAAGCATGAATCAGAAAAAAAGAAGCAAATTAAAATATAACAAGAATCCTACTTTGAGTACTGTAGTTGGTACGTTAGCGAAAAGAAGCATCGGGACCATAATGGAATGGCTACACAAATGATTAGTGGGTGGATTTGAGTATTCATTCTTTCAAATAGTATCTACTTTTGCCTACTTACTCCTAGGGAGTTGGAAAGATATGTATAATGAGGCCACTTGCATAACATGAAAGGTCTGAGCAAGAACAGAAGGATGGAGGGTGGGCATGAGAAGCAGTAGACACACATATGGAACATCTGCTTAGAGAGCAATGGATTCTCCCAGCTGAACAGAGCCAAGACACAAGGGGACCTTGTTCACAGAGGTCAGCCTGCTCTTCAGCTCTTCCCAAGTGATCCAAGGGCAGAAGTCAGATTTCAACAGAACCAGGTTAAGAACAAAGTGTTCTTGTCTGACTTATGAGGGTTGTTTTCTGCCCTAGAAGAGACACCAAAGGGCTGGATTCTTTAACATTGAATTGACATTTCCAGTTTAATCAATGCTACCTTCACAAGAGAGCTAATTCTGAGAACCTATCAGAAGGCTAGCCACGAAATTTTACTTTTTACAAGATTTAATAGTAGTCTATTAATCTTTTTAATTTATTGGGACAATAAAGAGTTACTTATTTATTATTTTGGTCATACGTAGGTGTCTTTGCCCGCATTTATGTATGTTCACACAAATGCAGGTGTCTTCAGATTCCCTGGAGCGGGAACTGCAGTTCCTTAGGAGCCACCTAACTTAGATGCTGAGAAGCAAACTCTGGTCCCCTGGAAGATCAGCAAGTACTCTCAACAGCTTCACCACCTCTCCAGTCCCCATGGTGTTTTACATTTTGATCCTAGAACTTACACAAGACTCTAAGCCCGGAATGAATGATAAGGTGTGTCGTCAGAGGCCATACGCTGTGGCCCTGGCCTGCAATCCCAGCACTCGACAGGCTGAAGCACAAGGGTTAACATTTCAAGGCCACCTTGGATGACATTGCTGTTGTTGTTGTTTTTTTTTTTTTTACTCTTTTGGCTTTTGGGAGAATCACTACCCAGCTCCCAAATAAATCCCACACGAAGTCTTATTCTTTCTTAGAAGTGCCCTGCCTTAGCTTTACTTATTTCTAGCCAGCTTTTTTTTTAATTTATTTATCTTAAAGTAATCCATCTAATTTTTTGCCTCTGGGCTTTTTCCTTTTCTCACTTCTGTATATCTTACTATCACTCTTAGTCCATGGCTGACTGTATAGCTGGGTGGCTGGCCTCTAAAGTCCTTCTCCTTCTCTCTTGCTTTTTCCTCTTTTCTCCAAGAGTTCTCTTCCTATTTGTTGTCTCTGCCTGTCAGCTCCACCTATTTTTTCTCCTGCCTTGCTATTGACCATTCAGCTCTTCATTAAACCATCAGGTGTTTTAGACAGGCAAAGGATCACAGCCTCACATCTTTGCATCATTAAAACCAACGTTCTATAGCATAAACAAATGTAACACATCTTAAAATAATATTCTAGAAACATGGCATAGTGGCATCTCATCTCACCCTCCAAAGACAAGGCTATAGTTTGGTGTGTATTTTTATTGAATAATGAGTGAGTCGTTTTGTGTGTATTTTATCAGATTCCAACTATTTGATTCTAATTGCACACTGAGAATTCTTTCTAAAGAAATTAATCTGTGCAAACAATGGAGGAAGGAACCCAATCTTTTTGTCAGTGATGGATGATCCCCACTGTGGTCTTGTACCCTTGCTCTCAACTCCCCCAGAGTTCCCACACTGGCTTTAAACTTCATCAGTTCAGTTTTCTGTGGATAATTTGATATAAGCCTGCAGTTTGCTTTTGGAATGGTTTCCAGTCCACTTCACGGGGATCGTTAGTGGCGGAGTTTGGTCAGATGTTGCTCTGGGAATTAGGCAAATACCCAGGCATGCAGACAGAGATGATGAGGGAGAATGCAGGTACCTGGGACACAAGCCATCCTGCGAATCGACATCTGAGATCATACGGTAAGTGTTCTTGCCTGAATTGCCAATGCCAGTCCCTTAGAGTGGGTCACAGATACTCTGCAGAAAGACCTCCAAGACAAAGCCCTTGTGAGTGTTGGGATTTGTACTTCTTGGAAATTTTCACAATTAGTTGGCAATTACCATTGTTTCTGATCAGATAGATTTGGACAGTAGTTAGGAAAAATCCATCTGAGGGTGGCTCTGTCGAGTCACTGCCAAATGCCTATGGGATTAAATAGCTGCACAAATGTCTGTCTACATACACAAGAGATAAAGGTCCTATATACATTATAGCACACATCTCGTTTTCAATTATCTCTGACAGAACCGTGGCATAGCTAGCACAGTTATTTATGTTTGCACTTAGGTTACAACAGGCAAACTTCTGTGCTCGTGGAAGGACAAGGGAACGGGAGAAAATCTCTGAGTCTGATCCTTCACTCACGGCTTCCTGGCTTTGTCATCAAAAAAATGCGTTGTCCTGTGATGTCATCTTGTGTAAAATAAAGATAACAACACAGTGCTTTGTGGGTTGAAAGTCATCAAGAAGAAAATTTTAATTTTGGTGAATCCTAATTTATCCTATTTGCCACGTGGTTTGTGCTTTTGTGTTCTCTCCAGGACTTTTTCTTAAGAGATCACAAAGGCTTTTGTGTATTTTTCTAAAATTTTGTGTGTTTAGGTTTTATGGCTGTCTATCAATTCCCCTCGATTTCTCCATATGCTACAAAGAATTAGGAATTTGTTTTGTTTCATGGAGTTGATATTCTAGCATCATTTGCTGAAATGACTCTAATTTCTTAGTTAACTATCTTAAATTTTGGTTGAAAGTCAATTGCTGGTCTTTTGGGCCCCATTATCTATGTGTTCATCTAAACTCATGCTGTCAAGATAACACCAGTATTAAAGTCTTCAGATTGTCCAGTGTGAGTCATCAACTTGGCTTTTCAAAAGACATTGTTAAGAAAAAGAAAAGACAAGCCACAGATGAGGAGATAATATTTGCAAAGCACACATATGTCATTGCTTTTCATCTTCCCCTGACAGTTTCTGTCAGCCTCAGCATTACGAACTTAAGCTTTGGCACAGTGTTTGGAGACCCCAGAGGGAATCCAAGGCTTTAGTATCATTATCACCATCCAAAAAATATTGTTTTGCTTCTTCAGACAACCAGGCTAAAGGTTTGATCATTTTAACGATGATGGTGGGTGGATGTTTTATGTGTGTTCATACTCACAAGCTGATCTCCAAGCATCTCCTCCAAAAGCTGTCCAGTTCTTGCTAGAGATGTCATCTCCCTCTTTTTCTCACCCATGTTTTGTGTGTGTCTGATTCTTCACTCACCCACTTTTCAAGACCTTTTGATAGCACAATCTTCAATGACGTAAGCTTCCTCTAGAGCCCACATTCTATGTACTAATAGTTCCTAAACACTTTCTGACCCCACCAGGATTTCTTCTTTCACCACGGTCTTATTTTGCTTTCTGTCACTATAATAAAACACCATGACTAAAACAAGTTGGGAAGAAAATGGTTTATTTGGTTTCTGTATCCAAATCACAGCACAGTACAAAGGGAAGTCAGGGCAGAAACTCAAAGCAGGAACGGAAGCAGAGGCTGTGAAAGATTGCTATTACTGACTTATCCATGACTGTCCCAGCCTGTTTTCTAAACTACAACCCCACCCCAACCACCTGCCCTGGGGTGGTAACACCTGTGGACTGGACCCTCCCATATTAGCCACAGTCAAGCAAATGCTCTATAGACTTCCCTACAGACACTCTGATGGAGGCATTTTCTCAGCTGATGTTCCTCTCCCCAGATAGCTCTAGGAAGAACTAACCAAGACAGCACCCATTCTTAAGATATGCTTGCTTGTTTTTTGATACATGGATTTCTTTGTGATTGATCTCTATTTTGCCATTTTATTATAAATTAATTACATTAAACATGTACTGTATGTGGACGAGGAGTCAGGCTGTGGTGTGGAGGAATGGAGAGGGAAAATGAGTACTAATTAAATGTGTTGAATTCAGGCACTGTCGACCCAGGTCTGTCTCAGTGCATCGCTTCTTTTACTCCATCGACTTTATTGCCTGGCTTCCTGAGAGACTACAGCTAGCGGTTTGGTCCTTACATAGCTCTCCTTAGGCTATCGCGTGGCAGCCGATTCTAGCTAGTTTTTTCCTTCCACGTACTGCTCCGTCAAACTGTTCACTTGCATTTTCCAAAGATCATGACTAGCCATGAACGAGACTGTTCTGCAGTGATATTAAGTCTTTAAATTTATTTTTAGAATTTTCTCAATACTCCATCATGTAATTAATTTCTAAAATAAGATATTCTTTAAAATTTTATAAATTATTCCTTTGTAAATCCAATAGATCTTCTAGATAATAAGTTTATCAGTGTTATTTCAATTTTCTACAAATTATATATACATATATATACATTTCTATAATATAGATCTATGTTTAATGTTATTACCAATCAGGGAGTAAACAACCATCCATACAATGAAGTGCTATTTTACATCTATTCCAGAAGGAATTATTTTAAAAGTTGGAGTAGACTACAGCTCCACGGCATCTTTTCTTTATTATAGACCGAGAAAGCCATTTCCATCACTGTAATAAAATAACCTGTATGATATGTTTAAAACATAGGAAAAGGCTTAATCTGGCTCAGTGTTCAGAGATTTCAGTTCAGGATTATTTGGTCTCACTGACTTGTGGCTTGTATTGGGGTACAAATAGAATGGGTTGGGGGTCCGTGATTGAGGAGGCTGCCCATCTCAGGGATGCTGGGAACCAAAGCCCAAGGCAATCATCTCACAATCTTCTTTAAGGTACCAAGTCCCAAGTCCTCCTCTAGGCTCCACCTCCTTATAGCTCTGCCATTGCTCAGAGTGCTGTGGGCGGAGGGCAAAGTCCCGGTGGCACGGGCCTTCTGATGCATTTGTGATCCAAACAGTAACACTCACTGAGCTGATGTAGTTAACTGTCCATGTGTCTTTTACCCTAAATTTCACCTTTGTGTATATGTAGGCAATTCTTTTCACACTGCAAAGTTTATAACAGCCCTCCTTACTGAGATTCTGAAAAAGTCCACATGCTTATCAACAGAAGAACACACAAATAAACTCTAGGGTTTACATGATGAAATCCAAACAGATTAAAGAGATGTGCTACCACGAGCCAAAATAATATTTAATTTTTAAAATTAAATATAATAGTAAGCCTAGGAGATTATATGTAAGATCATACTACTTCAGTTAAAAAATGTAAATACACAATATAGCTTTAAAAACCTCACACAGTTTCCATAAAAATCACAGTTAGTCCTACATCACACCCTCCACCTCAGGGTACACAACTACCTGAATGTACCTTGGAGACTAATGGAATGTTTATATCATGTGGCCCCTTATGATGTACTCTGGGTTCTGCTGCTGCTTCCTTTTGACACAAGGCAGCCAGAGGTCTCTGAGCTCTGCTTCCTGTTGGCAGGGGCTCCCCGGGAGGGGAGCATACAACAAGCCTACTGCCTCAGGGATGGCTTTTGCTCTGCTGTGGGAAGAGGCTGCTCCTGTATCTGGCTTCCTTCTGCTACTTCATTGCCACCCTCCCTGGAGTCAAGTTTTTTTGCTTTAAAATTCCATCCTTCTTGGTATTTGGGAAGCATTTGCATTCCTGGTTGGACACCTTCCACACAAAGGATGTACAAAGACCTTCTGAGAAAGTTTATTTGGAGACTTGGGCTTGAAGTCAGAGACGTCCTCTAGGCATCAAGAGTATCGCTCCTCTGTGGCCAGATCAGATAAATGCCAAGATGATCTAGGGATATTAAACATGTCTGTATCTTGTGATATTCCCAAAATAAATAAAGTTCATAGAATTCAGAGTGTAGAAAATATCATCAATGTAGTACTAACTTCAAAACACTTCCCTTGATCATCAACATATTAAAAAATTCCAAAGAATATTGAAGCTAAAACCAGTGAGTTGAATCTGCATGAATATGCAATATTCTCTGAAAATATTGCATATTTTCAAGCATTCAAGGAGTGTGACAGACTATGCTTTGGCACTGTCTCATAAACTGAGCCTTAATAATCCCCATAGTGCACGTATTTTGCAGTTACTGTTATTGACCAAAATAACTAAGTTAGAGCCAAGATCAAATATTTAAACATAGAGACTTTGCACATTTTGAAATTTAAAAAAAATTATTAGAAGAACTTTGGTAATAAATTATAACAGAATTGAGAAATTCCTAGACTATCTGACAAGAGATACTATATATCAATCCAAGATGTAATAAGAGGGAAGATTCGAGGAAAAATGGTATGCCCCCAGATAGGTGCAAAAGGAGAGGGAAAAGGCTAAAAGTTGATTTCTTGTGTCCTAGGACAAAGAATCTGGCAGAGACACTAAGCAGAAACAGAACTGGACAGTGTATTAGGAAATACACACTTCCAAAGGAGGCCGCTGGCCAGCAGAGCTCAAACGCCCTACCTGAGACCAGGGCTGGTAGTACACAGGCTGGCTCTGTAAGACATTAGCAGGGGGGGGGGCGGGCTTGCTCGGTTCTCCATCTGCCACTGTAGCTCTATATCGACTTCATGCTGCTCGGGTCCCAGAATCTTAAGTCTCCACCCACACTCGTGTGCTTTAGAAAAGTTGTTCAGCTCTGTCTCACTCACACAGATACTAAAAAATAAAATAGCAAATTGAATCGAATCTTATAGAAAAAATAGCAATAGCCTGGTTTTATACTTTGTGCATTATTTATACATTATAGATGTATATTTAGACATTTTAGATGTCAAAATCCATACTAATGGATTTAATATTATGTAATCATTTTAATAGATTGGAGAAATTCCAATTATAATATTATAGTTTTTTCTTTCTGTTTTTGTTGTTTAAGAATAAGAAATCGCTATGCAACCCAATTGACTTTGAACTCCAGATTCCCCTGCCTCAGCTTCTCCAGTGTTGTTTACAAATATGCCACCATGCCCAGCCAGTTCAATATATATTGTTTCTCTCTCTCTCTCTCTCTCTGTCTGTCTCTCTCTTTCTCTCACTCTCTTCCTCTCCCTCCCTTTTTCCTCCCTCCCTCTCTCTCTTCCATCCATTTTTCCTTTCTTTCTTTCTTTCTTTCTTTTTTGCTGTGTACTCCCCCCGCCCTCGTGTGTGTGTGTGTGTGTGTGTGTGTGTGTGTGTGTGTGTGTGTGTGTATTTACCTCTGTAGAGGTCAGAGGCCATCCTCAGTATCTTCCCCAGAAGTCACTCACCTTGTGTTTTCTTGTGCAGATCTGGCCTTCACCAATTAGGCTAGCCTGGCAGGCCAGGGAGTACCAGGACCAGCCTACCTCTACCTCTTGTAATATAAGCAGTAGCCACCACACCCAGCTTTGTACATGGGTGGTGGATAATAAACACACCCAGCTTTGTACATAGGTGGTGGGTAATAAATTCAGGTCCTCATGCTTGCACAGCACACAGTTGACCGTTATCTTCCCAGCCTCTTGATATGCTCTCTTCATTACAAACTTAAACTAGTAGCATATGGTGCTTTTATAATGGGATAGAAGTCATCTCTGAAAGTGTTGTAAGGAGCCCGCTTGTTGGTTCCTGGCTGCTCAGCCCCAAAATAATCACACAAAAGTGTATTAATTAATCACTGCTTGGCCTATTAGTTCTAACATTTTATTGGCTAGCTCTTATGTTTTAATTTAACCCATCTCCATTAATCTGTTTATCTCCAAGAGGCTGTGGCTTACTGGCTAAAGTTCTGGCATCTGTCTCCTGCTGGAGCTGCATGGCTTTTCTCTGACTCCTCCTTCTTCCTCCCAGCATTCAGTTTAGTTTTCCCCACCTACCTCTATTCCCTGCACAGGCCCAAGACAGTTTTCTTTATTCAGTAATGGTAGTTACATTATACAGAGAGGAATCCCACATCATGAAAGTGCTATAGCAAATGTCAGATCAAATGAGGAGACAGTGGACATCTTCATGCTATACCTGCCTGACAATGTATTGGGTCCACTCAATAGTATTATAATTAATTAAAAGGAAAATGATGAAGGTGGAAATAAATCATGAATTATCTTCAGATGATGTAATCTTGAAAAGAGGCAAAGGAAAAAAGATCAGGTAAATATCAATTGGAAACACTGCACCCTGAAGATGGATGCTAAAAAAAATCCCACACTGGCTCAGAATTGAGTGTAATAAAGGGTTATTTATTTAGGGGTAGACTCACAGATCACAGTCCTCTGCATGAACAGGGAACAGGAACCAAATCCAGCAGCTAGAAGAGAGAGAGACCACACACTTTACATGGACATTTATAGTATAAGAAGCCACGCCCAAGTGGGCGGGTAACTTAAAGGCTACTGGCTGTAGGATTCCCTAAAGCTGCACCCAACTCATTTATATTAATATATTAATATATATAGAATATATATTATATCAAGCTAAAATCTGCTAATCTTCACACACACAAAAGAAGGATTTAAAAAGGGCTTCCAATGCCTTGTCCATACCTTTCCCACGCTCATGTTCTCAAGCCCCTCATCATACTCTGTCTATATTCTCCCCAGTTCCTCCAGCTCCCAGGCCCCTCCCTGCCCTCTCTGCTCTTAGGCTGTTGCTCTTGCCTCACTTTTCAGAAGGAGCTAGGTCCTGCAGGACCAGCACAAGTGGGTCTTTTTTCAACCTGATGATGGTTCTCTCTAAACACTGTCTTGCAGTGAACAGAAAGTTGACCTCACCATCCCTAGGCAGAAGGCTCCTCCCAGCCCCTAGGCAGGGGACATGGGTTGACCTTGACTTTCCTTGTTCCTCTGGAGGAGCTAAGACCATCACTGTGTCACAAGACAGAAACTCTGATAAGGAATTACTTCCTTTGCTTTGGTAGAATTATTCATTCCCTCCTTTACCCATGATTCATTCTGTCAATCACTCAATAAGTATGTACTGACTTTTTATATAAGCTGTGCTCAAATCTGACAAATAGAAGGGTCCCCTGAGAACTCCCTGAAAGTTGACCAGTCTTCAAGATCCTGCTTGAACCAAACTCTCCAAAATCATGCGGTTTAGTGACTCCTGAGAAAGAGCTCCCACTGCCCTGCAGAGGAGACACACAGTCCAGACCTTGTGTTCATACTCCCCCCTCTAGTCCCACAGCTTGTGAACTGAGGGTCTGGAGGACCAGGCCTCCTGATGCTTGGGTATCTTTTGATGCTTTTCTGAGGAATTTGTGTGCTTGTGAGAGAGATCTGGGTTTAATAAAAGCCTGTACGAGAGCCAGAAAATCAAAATGTTAGGAGCCCACAAATATGTGGCCTGGCTTCTAAAGTTTTTTCCTACTTTTCATGTCATCAAGGATTGAGATGTTAGAATGTCCAAGCTGAATGGAAGAGAAAGCTACAGTTCAGAGGGCAGGTCCTTGGTTAGGCGTCAGCATGTTCCAAACTCCACATTCCCCAGAAGTGTCCAAGCGCTCCCAAGTTCTCCTGATACATCCCAGAGTAATGGACTTATTCCAGGACATGAGCAGGTACATGTATTCAGCATCACATTCTTAAGATCTCAGAATCATGTGGTGAAGATGGTCCACGTCCATGCACTGACTAACTCTAAGACCTAGACATGGTGTGTGGGATACCACCTCTCCATTTCTGCATCCTCCTTGGTGTTTCTTCATCTTCAACAGCCAAGTCGACTGTCAACCTTTCGGCAACCACCTCCCAACCTCCAGATCTTTTTTGATGCCTTTTCCTCCTTTTCTCTTTTCTTTTCCTGCATTTCATTTCTTTTGCTAAGAGTTCACTGCCCCTTGCAGGAAGCTCTTCTTGTCTGCTTCCTCCCCACTCCTCATCCTTAAAGGAACATCTGTTCGCTCCAGCTCCCAAGCTGGGGCAAATGAGACCCATCCACGCTAGCCAGAAGATCACAAGTGTGGAACCCAGGGACCATCCAGGAGGGTGTGGTGCTCACAGGGTAACTCGCAAACACACTGGAGTTATTAGCAGTGTCTGCATGCCATGCTTTGGAGAGAAAACATATCTGTGGATTTGGGTGAGGTTTGGTGTGCTGTGAAGAATCCATGCTATCTCTTCCAGATAAATGAAGAGCTGGATGTCTTTTTGGTTTGGCTAAAGAGTAAACATTTCTTTAGCAGAAACACCAGACGTCGTGGCCCTACTCATTTTCTCTTCCTCTTTTCCTCTCTCCCCCTTCCTTCACCTTCATTTCCTTTTCTTCTGCAATAGTAAGAAGTAGTGATGAGGAGTCAGGATTGGGGTCATGGATCCTGAACTTCTGAGAGACCAGAGAAAAATCACTGGTATAATTCCTAGCCCAAACATCTTGTTTCTCATTTAAAAACAAATCTCCAAACGTAGGTTCTTTGTGTACTGAATGAGAATAAGTCCTCCTTATATTGTCAGTGCTGGATAACACAAAAGATAGGTATTGTATTTTAATTGACTAGTATAAATTCATGAAGTGACTTTTCCAAAATTCACCAAATTAAAGTAATTTGCAAAACATGATTTCTAAAAGGTGACTCTGATAGTCACCTAATCTAGTTGACAGACACTCAACTAATCTAAATCTGCACACGAGCCCCGGCTTCCCTTATCTTGGCTCCTAAGGCCATCTGGTATGTCCCTGGCATATCACTGGGATGGGGCAGGGGGAGACTGCAGAGCCCAGTGGAGGCGGGGAGCACCGCCAAAGCCATCTGATCCGAGAAATATAAGGCCACAGATGGAGAAATCTGGTTTTAATATTTTGAGCTAAGAAGTTTTAGAAAATAATTTTCACTGTTTTTTTGATGTTATGCCTGAAGGAAAAAATAATAATAAAACAAGACTAGAAGAGGGAAGGTAATCTGCCAAATGACATTCTTCCCCATTCTGCCCGCTTCTATTCCTAGAAAAGAAAAATTGAAAACTGCAGGGAAAGTGCGGGCAGTGGGCCAGACTTTCTCAAGTCGCTGCTCGCTCATTGCTGCGACAGTAGGCTTCTTCCACTGAGGAGAAGCCAGCGCCTCACCGCTCTCTAGTCAATGACCACAGATGATGAGAGTGACATTTCCTCCGCTTGCTGCATGCAGGCACCACACAAGACACCTGGACAGAATGCTGACCATTGGTCTTTGCAACAAGGCCGTGAGGTTGCCGTGAACTGGGGGCCCTGAATGTCACTTGTGTGGAAGAAGCAGGATGTGGGTGGGTGTCTCGTTTCTGCACACACACCATTGGCTGTGACACTGTCTGTCATTCTGATTTGGAAATAACAAAGCTAGCTTAAATCCAAGATTCAAGGTTTCACACTTGTGTCTAGGAAGTTAGCTGTGGAAGACAGCTTTCCCACAGCGGTAACAAAAACCTGAAATAAGCAGCTTACAAAGAGGGACAGTTGGTCCCATTTATTCAATGTTGCCCTTAATATCTGTGCTGCTGGGGTTATACATAGGAAGCGATCTCCTGTGCCCATCTGTTGTAGGGTATTTCCCACTTTCTCTTCTATCAGGTTCAGTGTGTTCAGACTGATATTGAGGTCTTTGATCCATTTGGACTTGAGTTTTGTGCATAGTGATAGATATGGGTCTATTTTCATTTTTCTACAGGTTAACATCCAGTTGTGCCAGCACCATTTGTTGAAGATACTTTCTTTCTTCCATTGTATACTTTTAGCTCCTTTATCGAAAATGAGGTGATCATAGGTTTGTGGGTTAAAATTTGGGTCTTCTATACGATTCCATTGGTTGACTTCTCTGTTTTTATGCCAGTACCACACTGTTTTCATTACTGTAGCTCTGTAATAGAGTTTGAAGTCAGGGATGGTAATGCCTCCAGAAGATTCTTTATTGTATAGGATTGTTTTGGCTATCCTGGGTTTTTTGTTTTTCCATATAAAGTTGATTATTGTCCTCTCAAGATCTGTGAAGAATTTTGATGGGACCATGATGGGGATTGCATTGAATATATAAATTGCCTTTGGTAGAATTGCCATTTTTACTATGTTGATCCTCCCAATCCAAGAGCAAGGGAAGTCCTTCCATTTTCTGGTATTCTCTTCAATTTCTTTCTTCAATGCCTTAAAGTTCTTGTCAAATAGATCTTTCACTTCCTTGGTTAGAGTTACCCCAAGATATTTTATGCTGTTTGTGGCTATCGTGAAAGGTGAAGCTTCTCTGATTTCCCTCTCTGCTTCCTGAGAAGCTTCTGTAAAGCAAAGGACACTGTCACTAAGACAAAAAGGCAACCTACTGACTGGGAGAAGATCTCCACCAACCCCACAACTGACAAAGGTCTGATCTCCAAAATATATAGAGAACTCAAGAAACTAGACTTTAAAATGCTAATTAACCCAACTAAAAAATGGGGCACTGAACTGAACAGAGAATTCTCAACAGAAGAAGTTCAAATGGCCAAAAGACACTTAAGGTCATGCTTAACCTCCTTAGCGATCAGGGAAATGCAAATCAAAACAACTTTGAGATATCATCTTACACCTATCAGAATGGCTAAAATCAACAACACCAATGATAGCCTTTGCTAGAGAGGCTGTGGAGGAAGGGGTACCCTCATCGATTGCTGGTGGGAATGCAATCTTGTGCAACCACTTTGGAAATCAGTGTGGCGGTTTCTCAGGAAATTCGGGATCAACCTACCCCTGGACCCAGCAATACCACTCTTGGGAATATACCCAAGAGATGCCCTATCATATGACAAAAGCATTTGTTCAACTATGTTCATAGCAGTATTATTTGTAATAGCCAGAACCTGGAAACAACCTAGATGCCCTTGAATGGAAGAATGGATGAAGAAAGTGTGGAATATATACACATTAGAGTACTACGCTGCGGTAAAAAACAACGACGTCTCGAATTTTGCATGCAAATAGATGGAAATAGAAAACACTATCCTGAGTGAGGTAACCCAGATCCAAAAAGATGAACATGGGATGTACTCACTCATAATTGGTTTCTAGCCATAAATAAAGGTCACGGAGTCTATAATTGGTGAACCTAAAGAAGCTAAATAAGAAGGTGAACCCAAGGAAAAACATATAGTTATCCTCTTGGCTATGGGAAGTAGACCAAATTGCCGGGGAGAAAATTGGGATCTTGGGGGTGGGGTGGGATGGGGGTAAGGGGAGATGGGGAGAGAAAAGTGAGAAGGGGAGGATGGGGGGAACTTGGGGAAACAGGATGATTGGGATAAAGGAAGGTTGGATAAGGGAGCACGGAAGCACAATTCTTAGTTAAGGGAGCCACCTTAGGGTTGGCAAGAGACTTGAACCTAGAGTGGCTCCCAGGAGCCCAAGGCGATGTCCCCAGTTAGTTACTTGGGCAGCTGAGGATAGGGAACCTGAAATGACCCTATCCTATAGCAATACTGACGAATATCTTGCATATCACCATAGAACCTTCATCTGGTAATGGATGGAGATAGAGACAGAGACCCACACTGGAGCACTGGACTGAGCTCCCAAGGTCCCAATGAGGAGCAGAAGGAGGGAGAACATGAGCAAGGAAGTCAGGACCACGAGGGGTGCACCCACCCACTGAGACAGTGGGGCTGATCTATTAGGAGCTCACCAAGGCCAGCTGGACTGTGACTGAAAAAGCATGGGATAAAACCGGACTCTCTGAACATGGCGAACAATGAGGGCTGATGAGAAGCCAACGACAATGGCACGGGGTTTTGATCCTACTTCATGTTCTGGCTTTGTGGGAGCCTAGCCAATTTGGATGTTCACCTTCCTAGACATGGACGAAGGGGGGAGGACCTTGGACTTTCCACAGGGCAGGGAACCCTGACTGCTCTTTGGACTGGAGAGGGAGGGGGAGAGGAGTGGGGGGAGGGGGAGAAGGGTGGGAGGAGGGGGAGGGAAATGGGAGGCTGGGAGGAGGCGGAAACTTTTTTTTTCCTTTTCTCAATAAAAAAAAATTAAAAAAAAAAAACAGTGACAATTGATTTCTTTTTCAACTCGGTTCTAGAGCGTTCCCGTTCCTGATTGGGTGCCTCGCTGCTTTGGGTCTGTGGTGCAGTATCGTTGTAAGAGCTTGTGTTGGAGTAAAACCATCTGCCTCAGGGTGGGAAAGGAAAGGAGAGGGAGAAAAACTGTTCACAATCTTGTACGCCTTTCCGATGCTGTGGCTCCCACGACCAAGCCCCATCTCATAGGTTTCCCACATGTGTCTACAAGTGGGGCGCTAATCCCTTAACACATGGCCTTTCGGGGCCACTCCATACTCAAGCTGGGGCCCTAATGCACAACTTTCTCTGAAGACCATGTTTTCAAAGAAGAAAAGTCAGGTTATGATGAAGAGTCACTGTCTTCTTTCTCTTGATATCATCAGATGTGGACCTAAGGTGTCACCGCGCTTTTACTGGTTTTGGAGGAAAAGAATGGGAGCAGGTTTGGGAATCTGATTTAGTAACTGCTCAGTCTCACTGAAACAGGAAAGGGAGGAACAAAAGCCCCTTTGCAAGGGCCGCTGGTGATTTCTCACGCTGGGAGAGAAGCCACAGCTCTCATGACTTTGCAAAGCAAAAGGAGGGAGAGGACTTGCGGTGCATGTTCAGTTCCCGAGCTCCTGGCGATTGGGACTCATGGAAGCTCTCTACCAATCCCCACCACGTGCCATGCACAGTGCTGCTCGGTCTCTCCTCCTCACAACAGGTCTTATCTTACCCGTGCCAAGAGCAGGACATCTCTGCTCCCATACTTGTCTCTGAGCCAGTTTGGGGCCATCTGGGTCCAACATCTTTCATTAAAAGTGATAAGATTTCCTCCAGTGAGCCTCTTGTTCAGTTCTGTGAGTTGAGTTTTGGTCCCTCTAGTAGTCTACTGGGCTGGTGTCAGTCAGCAATAAGCTTAATACTTCATGACAGTTGATAGTACCTTTTTTTTTTACTCTCTTTTTCTTCATTAGGATTTTATATGTTAGTCTCGTTTTTTGTTTTTGTTTTTGTTTTTTTTTTGGTGTGTGTGTGTGTGTGTGTGTGTTTCTAGACAAAGTTTAGACTAGGCTTGTCAATTATTAAGATTTCTTTGTCTCCATAATTGTCATAGTTAGAGTTCCTAGTGCTGTCATGGAACACCATGACCAAAGCAACTTGGGGAGGAAGGGTTTATCCGGTGCACGCTTCCACATCACAGTGCATCATCGAATGAAGTCAGGACAGGAACTCACAAAAGTTGGGAACCAGAAGGCAGGAGCTGAGGCAGAGGCCATGGAGACATGCTGCTTACTGGCTTGTTCCTCATGGCTTGCTTGGCCTTCTTTTTTTATAGAACCCAGGACCACCAGCCTGGAGGTGGCAATGCCCACAATGAGCTGGGTTCTTCCCATCAATCACTAATAAGAAAATGTCCTCTAGCCACATCTTATGGAGGCATTTTACCAACTGAAGTTCCCTCCTTTCAGATGACTCTAGCTTGTATGAAGATAACACAAAACTAGTCAGCCAAAAAATGAACAGAATAGATCCTTCTACTTTTATTAATTCAATGGCATCATCAAATAATCTTTTTACTTCTTGTCTTCTGCCTTATGTTATTTAAATTTATTCCTAAGTACTTACTTTCTCATATTAGTGTAGATTATATTTTTAAATAATTTTTGCACTTCAGTTGTTGCTACACAGATTATTAATTCCTCTACTTTAATCTTTGCCTCCAAAGACCATATGAAATCATGTACTAATTCTAAAAGATTTTTTTCTAAATTCTCTTGAATTTTCTAGGGAAAAAAACACATAACTTGTAAATAACAATGTTTTTCTTTTCCCATTTTTTTCTTGAAAAATTTTGCTCCTTGCCTCTGCTTTGTTCTATCTTCACAGAGGGATGACCTGGGCTACTTGCTCCCAACTACAGAGTATTTGTAAAAAAGCATAATGTAAACTTGGTTTTTGTTTTGTTTTATTTTGTTTTTGCAAATAAGCAAATGAGTTCCCAACTTTTTTTTAACATTTTAGGAATTTTTACTATTAACAAACATTAGGTTGGACTCATACGTTTTGTGCAGTTAAAAAAAATCACATAATTTCTGTCTGTTAGAGTCAGGATTCTGTAAAGGAACAGAACCAAGGGGAGATACACATACACACACATACATACATATGTGTGTATTATGTATGCATGTGTGTATTATGTATGTATGAGTGTGTATTATATATGTTTGTATATTATGTATGTATGTGTGTACATGTATGCATGTGTGTATGTATGTGTTTATTGTGTGTATTATTTATGTATGTGTGTATTATTTATGTATGTGTGTATGTATGTATTGTGCGTGTATGTGTGCATGTATATATGTATGTAAACCATAGTGAGCTTTAGAATAGTAACAGTAGCAGAATCACACCTGAGATGTTGAGAACCCACTAGTTACTCAACCCTTGACCTTGACAGTCCAGAGTAATCCAGAATACCTGTCTCTCATTGAGGGACAACTGCTTTGGTAGTTACTCAGTCCACAAGGCAGGCTACCTCGGTAGTCCCCAGAAGGCTAGAAAGTTCCTGCAGTGCCACTGGCCCCTAGTCCAGGGTGAAAGTTTTAAATGCTGGTCTGGTATCAGTGAAGCTGCAGCCACAGGAGAGATGGGCTCTGCGCCAGGAGGGAGGCCAAAGCAGCAAAGGTGAGAATGATTTTCTCTTTTTCTGTCTGGGCTGCTACAAAAGGCACTGCCCACAGTCGCAGTGTTTCCATGCTTCCATCACGGTCTAAGGACTCAGTTGGGTTTTCAGGTTCCCAAGTGTGAGGCAGCACTGAGAGATTCTCTGACTTCAGAGACACCAGCCTCAAAGGCGAGTAGGTTCTGCGTTCTCAGCCTCTTGGGTGTCATTCAGCGCTTGTTGTTGTTTGCAAGGCCTGGTTATTTGTTTGCATCATATATATGCATGCGTGTGATATATGTGCATACACATATATACATACATGTACATATCACATATACATATATACACATACATGATACAGTCTCCCCCCCACCGACTTACTTTTGGCTAGACCCAGAGTTAGAAGTAGAAACTCTCAGCAAGGACAGCCTGCATCCCTTGGCAATCTGCTCCTGGTGTTTTCTTTGGCTTTCTTCGTTCTCTTGGCCAAAAGTTTAGCACATTCTGCAACCTTCTCCTTGTTTTTTTTAGTTAATTGTTTCTTCAGAGCTATACATCAGTGTTTATGTTGCAGGACGCATGGAGTAACAAGATGCTGAATCCTGGGTGCTTTCGTCCTGAGCTTCTTACCTTTTATTGCTTGAGGGATTTGTGATAGCATGTTGGTGGATATCACCTTTTTCAGAGAGACTGAAAGCCTTTGGATTCTACTAGCTCATTTGGGCCCCAGCTGCAAGCTGCAGCAGTGTCTGTCAGTCCAGGAACAGCCTTCTCTTCTTTTTAAAAAAGCAACCTAGTTGAGAACACTCTGAGTTTCATCCACAATGGCTCCCTGAACGGACTTGCACTTCCGCTCTCCAGTTCTCTTTGGTCAATAAAAAAGATGCCATTTCCTCAACAACAGGCACACTCAGCCATGGGGAAGACACCTGCTTCAAGGGGAAACCTTGTTTGTTGTTCCCACCCCAGCTGGGACCACCATCCCTTCCCATCTTCGCTCAGAGTCAGAGCTTCAGCAGCTTCTTCTGTGGCGTGAGCTTCTCACAGAAAGTACAAACTCACTTCAATGAGTTTCTGACAGCCAGTGTCAGGGAAGGAGATTTTCAGCATCAACTTTATGCAGTTTACTAGTAGGAGGCACCTTGAATAAGAGCTGCCATTGCTATTAAGGTAAGCTGACATCCACTGATTCTGTCCCTCTTGAGAGCACTGACTGATGCAGATGCCAAGTGAAGCCAAGCATCCCCTTGTGCTATTTTCTACACATGCCACTTTCTTAATAGGCCCGTTTGCTTCTCTTACCCATTTTACGTTTGGATGCTTTGCTTTCTTATTATTGTGTTTAAAGGCACTCTTAAACTCATAGCAACTGTATCTCCTCAAGAACACTTCAAAATTAGGCCTGTCAACACTGTCATAGAATCAGGAAGGACATTTATATACAGATTTATATACAGATAATAGTTGATGGTGCTGGGAGACATTTTCTTCAGTGGTGTAGCCATCGGTAAGATGCACATACCCCTGTAAACACCATTAATGGAATTCACTCACATTTTATGATACATGTATGCTATACATGTATGCTATTTTCTCCCAGTATGTGGCTCTCCCATGGAGCTATGTGTTTTGGTTTTAGTATGCTCCAACCTGGGCTGTTTTTCATGGCCCATTCTTTGGTATTAGGTCTGAAAAACTTACCCCAAAACACCTATGAAACTGCCAGAAGAAGTAGGGAGTGCACTTTGACTCACAGGCATAAGCAAGGACTTTCTGAGAAGTAATCTGGGTGCCCATAGCAACAGCTGACATAATGGGGCTCACACAGCCCAAAGATCCTGAATAGCAAAGAAAACCGATAACTGGCGAAACAGGCAGCCCACAATTTGGGAGAAAAATCCTTGCCAGCTATATCAGCAACAGATTAGTTTGTGGAGTACACAAAAAGCCAAATATCAGTAGAACAAACAACCCAATTAAAAATAGACTAGGGGACTACACAAAATGTTCTGAGAACAACAAATATAAACGAGTAGTAAACACTTTAAAATGTGTTCAACATCCACTTATATTTAGTAATATACATATGCACACAATAGCAATTAGTAAATAATACAAAAAAAGAGGCCATGAATTGGAAGGAGAATGGGGAGGGGTATATGGGAGGTTTGGGGGGGAAGGGAGAATAGTTGCAATTAAACTGTAAGTGTTCAATATCTCTAGCTGGCAGAAAAATGCAGATTAAAACTGAGATCCCATCTGACCCCAGTCAGCATTGCCACGATCAGGACTATCAATGACAATGAATGCTGGCATAGACGTGAGGGAAGGGGAAGCCCTTACACACTGCTGGAGTGAACGTGAACCCATGCAACCAGTTTGGAAATTAGCCTGGAGATTTCCTAAAAGGCTAGAAATAGAACTGCTGTTGACCCAGCTATACCGCTCCTGCCTTGTACACCAAGGGCTTCACATCCTGCTACGGAGACTGCACACTCATGTTCATTGCTGGTCTACTCATGGTAACTAGGAAGTGGGATCAACCTGCATTCCCATCAGCTGATGGCTGGATAAGGAAATTGGGGCACCTCTACATAGTGGAATATTACTCAGCCATAAGGGAAAAAATTAAATTATAAAATTTGCAGGTAAATAGATGTTAGTGGAAAATAGTATATGTAGTAAAGTCACCAACGCCCAGAAAGACAGATTCCACAGGTTCTCTCTCCTTGGTGGATTCGAGTTTCAAATCCACTGCTTTGTGGGTTTAACCTGGAACACCCATGGAAGCTGGCTGGAAACTCGAAACAGGAATGAATACGTTGATGGAGAAGAGATGGTAATATTTAGGAAAATGAAAGTAGAGAGGGAGAACACCAGGGGCAGAAAAGTTCAAGCTCAGAAGAGGGTGGGGTGGGGAAATGAGGGGGTGGGAGTCTTCACCAAAATGGAAGGGCCATAAAAATTATAGGGAAACTTATGATCTTCAAACCTGAGACAAATTAATTAGAGGGGCAAAAATATAAGTGGCATAAAAGGAGTCGGGGATGGAATTCTTGGCTTAAAGGTTTAAATGAGGGTAATGGAAGTGGAAGAGGAGCGGGACGGAGGTGCGTTAGCAAGAACCAAACCTCCAGTAGCGGGCACAGGATGTTACTGGTCAGGGAGGCCCCAAACACTAGGTGCTCCCAACAACCAGATGGCCAGCCCCTGCTGCTGAACTCGCCACTCACTTTGGATGCAGAATGCATTCTCAAACTGAGCAAGAAATGCTTCCCTGCTGACTATCTTACCAGAGACAGAAGGATCTTTGCAAGCTGGGAGTGGGGGTGAGGCTTCAGTATTTATACTCAGCACTGTTCTCTGGGTGCTGCGGTACTCACCTGCCTGGCAAGAGATTCACTGGGGCAACAGCGGCATGATGGGAATGGGAACAGTCTCTTTCTGGTGGTGTAAGAGGAATTTCCTCGCAGGAGGAATTTCATGCCTCTCCTGCTAACTTGGTTGAAAGACCGTGAGTGGGGAGGTCATAGGTCCTTGACGGAGACAGAGGATCTCCTATTATTGTGTTAACTTGTGTTGCAGTCAAACTGCCTGCTAAATACTTAGATTTGTTGCCCTACATCTGTGCTGCTCACAACTTCGGTCTGAGCGGTTCTGCTAGTGGTGAATGCAGACTCATGACCAGTAAAAAGCTGGGCATACATAACTGTGAGTGCCACCTCTCCACTTTCATCGGTGTGTGTGGGGGTGTGTCTATTGTGCACAGACATGAGTGTGTGTGTTCCAGTGAATTTCATTAAGCCTGTCTACAGGGCTACATGCTGAAGAAAATGTCTCCCACACCATCAGCTATTATCTGTATATAAGCTGGCATATAAATGTTTAAGGCCCCACAAGTCCTCCCTGATTCCATGACAGGGTTGGCAGGTGCTCTTGTGGAGGAATTGGCAGTTGCTGAGATCCAGAGTGCCTGGGTGTCAACATTCCTACCCTCCCTGCCTCGACTTCCTCCAGTTCTCATATTCCTTCCACCCCTTTCCTGCTTCCCAAGCCGTGAAAGGAATGATTAGATGTCCATTAAGTCTGTCTATTCAGCAGTTAGAGATCTACACAGGTACCTTTAACCATTCTCAGAGAAGGCTCTCTGTCCAAAGATGACCACAGCACTATTCTTTGAGCATAAACATAGTTTAGTTGGAAAGCAATTTAAGAAGCACTTCATGGCTACTTAGCAAAGCTACAGGACTAGGTTCTACCCCAGAGCCTGTAATCTTTGCCCAGACTTATGGTATCAGATATAGTCCCTCCTCTGACATGGGCATCACATCCAATCAGGAAGCAATGGATGATCCCCAGGACAGATTTGTCACAATTGCACCTGTGGGCTCATCTTGCCTGACAGTCAGTATTGCTCCACAGCTGAGCAAGTCTGTGGACGACTGCCATCCCTCGAATCTCTAGTACTCTGACCCAGCAGGGAGGAAGCGTCCAGCCCGGTCCAAGCTTGTGCCTATGACCAACACCCAGTGATGTGAAAGGAGGATGAAGTGATGCCCTCAGCTCTAGGGTCACAGCAACCAGTTCGGTGGGCAACTGCCAGCGGTTGTTTTAAACTTAGTTTTAGGTTCTCTTATCAACTCTCAAAAAGTCTTATTTCTTGTTTTATTCATCAAAGCAACAACCAGGTGCCTAGAACCAAGTTTGGGGTTTGTCTTAGGTTTCTCTTGTGTGAGAAACTGTGGCCATAAGCTAGGAAAGGGTTATCAGGCTCACATATTCCAGACCATAGTGCCCTGAGGAAAGCTAAGGCGAGAACCTGGAGGCAGAAACTGAAACAGCCATGGAGGGGTGCTACTTAGTGGCTTGCTCCCCATGGCTCGCTCTACCTGCTTTCTTATAGAACTCAGGTCTGCCTGCCCAGGATGGCACCAACACAATGAGATGGGCCCTCCAATGTTTGATATTACAACATAATTAAATCATGTCCCCCTTCCCTTTCTTCCCCCCATGCTCTTCCATGCGTCCTTCCTTGCCCATTCTCAAATGCATAGCCCTTTTCTTTCTTTAATTGTTACACACACACACACTCCTAAATACTTCAATGCAACATGTTCAGTGCATATAATGTTAGCTGTATGTATATGATCTCAGGGCTGACCACTTGGCACTGGGTAACCAATAGGGATCTCTTCTCTGGGGTAGCAGAGCACACACAGAGTCAGTGCACTGGCTACATCAACAGCCCAGGGGCCTCTTCAGGACTAAACTTTCTCCTCACTCGTTACTTGAGGGATCTGAACTAGGGGCACAAGCCACTTCCGGTTCTCACAGCCTCTGGAAGGCTCTGTCGGCTGTTTCCCAGCATGACAGCTGCTCACAAAGAAGCGGGTGTGTGTCTGCTTCAGTTAAGGCCTGCCTCTCAGGCACTGTCGTGAACCTCTTCTGTGCCTACACCCTGAAAGTCCCCATGATATCTTCTGTTTCAGAAGTACAAGATCAATCATGCGACGATAGAAATCTGCCAAATATTTGACCTTTCAGACAGAGGGAAATGAAGGAGGATCCTTGGGCATTACCAAAGGGCCGGACAGTCTGGAGCCAGGATGAAGGAGACAAACAGGCCAAGACTCAAGAGGACTTCCGCTGGGAGCCTATGAAAATAGTCCAGGGCTGGCATGTCACTCAGCCTCCAGGCTTCTCGCCATCAATCCTCTGACTGGGACACCACAGTCCATGTTAAAACAAACAGCCCTGCGACCAGGTGTCATTAACCCCCAAGACAATCAGAGCAGCTACCGCTGAGTTAATTGATTCCAGGGATCGAACCCTCCCACCCTCCTCCTCAGGCCTTGATGGCCACAGCCCTGGGAGACAGGGAAAGCCTCTTCTTTGGGGCACTGTGTGAATCTGGAGGACACCATTTGTTCCCCTCCCCACCAGGTCCATTTTTACATCACCATCTCCTTGGCTTTCCTCATCCATTTTTCTCCCCACCTCAAGTCCCAGGCATGTGCGTTATACTGTGGCCAAGTGCAGATGCTCCCTTCCAGACCCTGCTCCCTGCTCCATGCCTCTGTGTCTTTCCTCTCTCCGTCTCATAATGAATCTTTGCATCTCTTTCCCATATCCTCCCCAGGATTCCATCCACTTCCTCCACAGCCCTCTCCCCTGGTTCATACTCTTCTTACACACTATTCGTCATGGTTATTTTGTGCAGAGGCTCCCTGTGGGCTCATTCTTCTCCTTCACCAGACAGGAGCTTGTCAAGGGCACAAACCACCCTGTCGAGTCTCCCCAGCACACGGGGTAGATCAGAACTCTACCCTGTCCGTGGCAGTTATCTACTGGATGGGATCATTTTTATTGAACCCTTGAACCCGGGAAATGGCTCCTCAAGTACACACATGGCTTTTGGAAAACACCAGCCAACTGAGCTGCTGGGATCCGCAACTGATTCAGCTGTAGGCTCTTTCTCTGTCCAACTAGGCATGAAAGCTTTAAGGTCTAGTTAAGAATGCAGAGATGCTCCTGGCCTTGGCCATGCCAAGGCTGTGGGGTTCCTTCCTATAGCCTCAGCTCAACATTGCTTCAAACAGAAAGACACTCTTGTGATTTCTTGGTGGGGCAGCTGGGACAAGGCATGAAGCTGGGTTCCTCTGGGGTAAACACAGGGCACTTCCACAGGTTTTCTAGGGAGGCCAGGCTAATGAGCAAGAGCCCGAGTGTAGTGCCTGCTCAGCTACCCCAAGGAGGGTGGGGAGAAGACCTGGGTCATGGAGTTAGGAGAAGGGGAGATGGATAAAGAGATACAAGCTATTGCGCTCCAGGCTCATCAACCGTAGCAACACACAACCCTGCAAACTCAAATTCCGAGGCTCTAACCTAAACGACTGTATACTTATAGGCAGGCGTAGCTTTCAACCTTGATCCATTTACTCTAAGATGTCTTTTTTGTTACTGGACTAAGATAAGATGCACATGAACTCCTTCCCCACTATAGTCTAGCCTAGAAAAAGCAGATGGGCAGAGGCTTTATCTCCAGCATAGAAACCACAGATTCCCCTGGGCTCAAGTTCTTAGCCTGGATGAAGTTCTTAGAGCTGAAGCCATTTTGTTTTCGTTTTAATAATAGAGATTTCCTGTCCTTTTGAAGGTTAATCCAAGAATCGTGGATTTATTATGGGCTCCCACAAAAGACAGAACATTCATCAAAATTTTCAAGGTTCCCAGCCTACTTCACTCTAGACACGGACACCTGAGCTTAGCCTTGAAAGAAAGCAAGTTAGAAAATAAACTGTAATTTCAAATTACTAAATTTAAAAAATTAGCAACACTTTTAAGACCTAATTTGGAAAAGTATGTTGAATATAACAATATTGGTCCTGATATAGTCTTTGTCTTTTTTTCCCCTCTAAAATCAAAATGGTTAAGAAACTTTTTGTCTATTCCTGCCTCAAATGTGAAATAAAGTTTCAATCAACAAACATTTATGAAACACTTATCCTAGGTGGGGCCTTCTGTCAAATATTGGGAGTAAGGAATGGTCAAGAAGCTCATGGGCATCCCATTTAGCGACAAGGACTTAATGGTCACTTATTCTCAGTCCTGTGGCCATTTATGAGTCTTTACATTCACAGCTGTCCACCATCCACAGAAGTTTCTGTGAGTAAGGCTGAAAGAAGCACGAGTCTGTGGATATAAACATAAATATTTAGAAGAAAGCTTGACAACATATTTATTTGTCAAACCAACAGTACTATACCCCTACCCCTGGGCCTATGATCTCCCCAACTATGAGCTTTTGATGAGGCTCACAGTGCCAAGCGTGAACTCCTTCTGTAGAACAGACCTCAGATCTAACACAAAATAGTTGTTAACCCCATAACAGTTCTGCCACTAATGTACCAGTGGGCACATCTTGCCTAGTAGGTTGGTATTATAGTTTCTATTTATATTAGTTACTTTTCTATTGCTATAACGGATACCATGACCAAGGTGACTTCTAGAAGGGAGGGTTTATTTGGGGCTTTCAGTTCCAGAGGGATAGGGGTCCATCACTGTCATGGCAGGAAGCATGGTAGGAGGCAGGCAGGCAAGGCAATGGAGCAGCAGCTGAGAGCTTACATCCTAATCCATAGGCACAAAGCAGAGAGGGAGCACTGAGAATCACATGGGTCTTTTGAAACCTCAAAGCCCATCCCCAGTGATGCATGTCCTCCAGCAAGGCCACACCTCCTAATCCTTTTCAAACCATTCCACCAACCAGGGACCAGGTAAACAAGTGTGTGAGCCAATGGGGAACATTCTCATTTAGAGTATCACAGTATTACAGCAGGGCTCACAGCTATGTAAGATCATTGATTTCGCTCCCCACTTCTACCCCTCCGGGGGCCCACATGGTGTCTTCTGGCACTATGAAGGCTAGTTAGCATGAAGGAAGCTTCCAGATCAGTTCCAACTTTATTTCTCAGTGCTGTATAAGCAAAGTGTACAGTATCTTTAGCAACAGCACCATCTGATCATGGCAAGCGACTAAGAACAATGGTAAAACCTGTGTTGATTTGAGGCGCCTGGGGCCACCTTGACCAATTCATATAGAAATATCTCACACCTGGCACTGGGATTTTCATTTAATAACTCATGGCTTCTGGGAGCAACATTTTTTTGCATCCATGTAGGTAGGTACCTGCCTTCAAACTCTGTTTTTTAAAGTGTGTTTTAATTAGCTTATAAAATGCTGTGTAACAGCCCTATTGAATGTAGTGAACCCCACACAAAAACAGACCTGAAAGATGAAAGCAGGGGTGGTGCTGGTTAGAAAGAAGAAGGGATTGGGGGGATAAGAAAGAATGGAGAAAGATACAATCAAGGAAGGGTGTGTGTGTGTGTGTGTGTGTGTGTGTGTGTGTGTGTGTGTGTGCATACATATTGGAAAAAATTGTGAAAGGATTTTAAAGAGAGAGGCTCATAGACTGCTGCAGACTGAAGCATTCTGAGAGTGTCAAAAGCAGAAAACGGCATCCTAGGACATCCTAGAGCCGTGGTTCTCAACCTTCCTACTGCTGCATCCCTTATTATGGTGCCTCGTGTTGTGGTGATTCTCGGCCATAAAATTGCTTTCTTTGCTACTTCATAATTACAATTTTGCTATTGCTATGAACCATAGTGGAAATGTCTGCATTTCTCCAATGGTCTTAGGCCACCCCTGTGAAAGGGTTGTTTCATGACCCACAGGTTAAGAACCTCTGTACTAGACTATATAGGGAAATGTGGAATTGCAAGTGTTCTCAGAGAAGGCTGAGCAGATGAAAACAAGGGATGACAGCATGGACAAAAATGCACCCCTGGGAAAAATCAAGTTGGAGAGTGTGATGGTTGGGACAGGAATGACCCCCACGTGTCCCCATAGATTTGAATGCTTGGCCGCCTGGGAGGTGACCACTATTAGGTGTGGCATTGTTGAAGTAGGTGTGGTCTTGTTGGAGGAAGTGGGGCAGGTTTGGGGGTTTTAAATGTTCAAGCCAGGCCCAGTGGCTCATTCTCTCTTCCTGCTATCTGCTGAAGTGGGTGTATATGGAATTCTCAGCTACCTCTCCAGCATTGCATCTGCCTGTGTGCTGCCATACTTCCAGCCATGCTGATAATGGACTGAACCTCTTGAACTGAAGCCAGCCCTAAAGAAATGTTCTTTATAAGAGTTGCTATGGTCATGGTGTCTCTTCGCAGCAATAGGACGTTAACTGAAACAGAAAGCGTTGAAAATTCTAGACCAAGGTGTTAGGAATGGATGTTCAGGGCAATGGTGAGACAAACAGATTCTAATTGGCAACACATTTCACATGAGTTTAGACAGACCTTGCAGCTGTGCAGGTGATGGGACAGGAAATGTTAGTCATGGAGGACCAGGCATGAAGCGACTGCTCTGGGCTGAACATATGAGTGTCATAATACATGGGGCTGAGATGGAAGAAAGAAATGTGTAAGAATAAAGGACGGAGCCAACAACCCACAGGTTTCTTTCAGATGGTGATGCTTATTGCTGTAGCAATAGCAGGCGACAGCAACATTCCCAGAATTCACCGTACACCAAGTACAATTTCAAGCACTGTACACATGCAAAATGACTTGACAGTTTCTGTGTTTGTTACTTTTTCGCAGTTGGGAGAAACTGAGGCATGGATCGGTACCTCAATCAGATGGGTTCATACAGTAAGTGGCAGAGCATAACTCAACCTTCAGCTGCTACGAGAGCTGCGTTGTGGCCACCATGCATGCAATGGAACTCGCAGATGCAAGCTGAGGAAGAAATTGTAAGTTTAGCATGGGGTAAGCGAGACAAGCCTGGATGCCTGTTCACCTAGGAGGACATGCTCTCCTTTGGGCCCCCGCAGGCGCTGCAGAGCCTCCGTGTGCACCTCTGTGTGTGCCTTCGTGTGTGCACAGCTGCCTCCACACAGGAACCTGATGGCCACCAGAGAAACTGCCCGGTGAGGTCAAGCCAAGGTAGCCCAGCCTAGGTTCAGACTTTGAAGAGACTAATGGAGTCAAATCACTTCATCTCTAGACTGCTTTTCTGGCCTGTGTGATAGAGATTGAATATGAAATGCTCCCTTCCTCCCAAGGCACATATGTTCAAACCTAGGCTCACAGCAGGTGAGACTCTCTTAGGAGCTCCTGGCAACTATAGATGGGGGAGGTTAGCTAAAGGAAGTAGGCTGCTGGGAATGGCTCCTTAGGGGTATTTGTTCCTGCACCCTTCCTGGCCTCTGCTTCCTGGCTGCTGGAAGCTAAGCCCTGTGTTCTTCCCTCCTCCCCAGTGAAGGACTGAAACCTCTGAAACCAAGAATTAAGCTAAATCTTTTGTCTTGCAAACTGTTCTTGATGTATTTCTGTCTTGTGATTTTAAAAGTGGCTGATCCACACAGTGAGAAAACCATGTGCTTCTCAGTAGATTGAATGAGATGATTCCAATAAAGCTGCAGGTATAGGCCCTGGTACCCTGGTACCGAATATGACTTGATAAACATTCCCCTCCTATCCTAGGCTCTGCCCATACTTAATGTTGTATTTCAAAGGTGATGGGACCTCATTACTTGTGTGTCTTCTCTATGGTTAAGAGAAAGGCATCAGAATGACCTGCTCAGAACACAGAAAAGGTGAGAATACGGTTTAGAAGCCACTTAATGCTTAGTATTTGACTCGCCAGCATGAGCACAACATTGGGTGATCTGCTGGGTGGCCAGTGCTCTCTTGGCTTTACCACTGGGTACTGGAATATGACCCCCGGGATGTGACAGATGGTTAGAAAAGATGCTAAGAGGTGGTACCCTGGAAACAGCTGCTCACCAGCTATGTGCGGAGCCAGCAGCAGCAGTTCAGTGTGGGCTGTACAAAGGGAAGACCGTGTTGATGTGGTTAGCACAATGGGTGCTTTCAAATGAAGCCGAGCATGACTGTGCAAAGAGCACCGTCTCCCACACACTGCAGACATTGTTTGCAGAAATAGCCACACTTCTTACAGCCTGCGGGTCACACATAGAGGAATTTGAATGTAAAACTGAAACTGAGTGGAATAAACAGTATTCAAAAATGTAATGCAATGCCGAGCTCAAAGTACCACCCACTGCAAACCCAGCAACACCCACAGACCCTGCAGGGGAAGCTAAGGGAGGACAGACATCCCAAGTATCTCAGTGGGAAATAGTTGGGTGACCGGTAAAGCCGGGTCTTGACCTGGTCCACCCTCTGCTGATTTGACACACCTGTCAGGCCCGGTCTGCCTTATCCTGATGATGAGCCCTGGCTGGGCCTCCCTGTGGCCAAGGCCTTGGTGAAGAGCTAATTGCCCCAGGCTAGCCCTCTTAGCTGCAGTTTGGATGGCAGTGAGTTCAAAACAAACAGGAGTGTGTTCCACCTTGGCTGGAAACTGCCGTTCAAGTGTCTCTCGGGCAACAGTGAGGAACACCTGCCTCTTTGAAAGACAATCTATTAGAACTCTCTGGGAAGCACTTCGGAGAGGCTTCAGCTTCTCATTCCTAGGAAGCTAAGGTGCTCCGCCCTTTTTTAATATGTGCGGGAGAACTCGATGACTCCTTCCATGGCTGTTGTGAGTACTTGCATGGCTAGAACAATGATTGTGGGCAGGGACTTTTGGCTCACATTCTTAACTTTCTCATCGGGAGACACACTTGTTTTTCTTAATACTGTGTTTGTGAGGTTTTACCCTTTAACCTGGTTATTGCAGCCCAGGGACACCCTCACCATTTGAGGGGACTCTTCTTGAACCTTGCTATCTTGGAATGGCCGTGCCCTCTGCTGTTTGATAGCATCTTGTTCTAGCCATTGTGTGACACTGACATCTGTAATGGTTGGTAGTTGATACGACTTCATCCATGGGAACTGCTGTATAAGCCTATTGAGCATGTACAGACAACCTTTAATCATCATGTCCTTAGGGCCATTACGGCTTTCTTCTTGCCGGAATGAACTCCATGACTGTTCGGCAAACCAGGCACAGGCTGCTGTTACTAAAGGTGGCCATGTTCATACTGCATCTTCTGGCTCAGGGACTGGCTTGAAATGCCCCAGTTCAATGTCTGATTTGTACTTAAGCTCTTTCATCTGCAAGAAAACTTCCAACTTAAGCAAGCAAGTCCAGAGCCCATCGTCTAAGAATAGTTTATATTAACAACGCGAAGTGCTAGGCTTGCAAGACTCACCAAGTGCAGCTTTTGGAAGTAGCTCCTGCTTCTAAAACAAGAACCCTAAGCACACAGTGGGTGGTCTCGCCCACACAGAACAACTCAGACTTTAAGATACCCAGCAACATTTGGAACCTTCTTTTAAGAGGACTGTAAAATGGAAGCTTGCCTATACATTTCATGGTTCACTTGGGCAATAGCCAATTGTCATTCATAATTGGGCCCCATTATTCTAGTGAATGCTGAAGGTCACATGTGCCCCAATGACCATGCTAATTCTTGCTAATGGTGTCCCACTGGAGAAGGGCAGGAGAGGCTTTCCTTAAGACACTTCATCTTCCTAATTCTCAGAAAGCTCTATGATCCGGAAGTTGGTGCTGTTACCAAAATGCAGTGGAATGCAATTATGTCCAGCTTATTTGGCAGTAAATTTGGTTTTGGCAAGACACAAAGACTTTCCACCGGTCACATTAATGCTGTTACTTACACTATAACAGCAATAACAAGAAACATCCCCGTTGTGCTGCCGGAACCCTGATCTTGGACTTCCCAGACTCCAGGGCTGAGAAGCATGTGTTCGCTGTTTATGATAGCTAGTCTATCAGAGCAGCCGAAACCAGCAAGGGCAGCTAGTATGTGGGTCAAGGGTATTCTGTCTACATAGTACACTTCTGGCCGTTCTGCCGCCATCAACATGATGTGGCCATGTCAGACAATCTAAGGGCTTGGGGCCACAAAAGTGGGTGCTGCATCCACCAGGCACCAAGATGCTGCATCCCACTTTTACGTGTGTGATGGACTATTAAACCTTTGATGATGTTGATCACAAAAAAGGAAAAAAGAAAAGACAGATAAGCACATGCTAAACTATTAGCATTACATCACCACACAATAATGTGGGCTAATGTCAGCTTTCCAGGCAAAGGGGACATCATTGGTCAAGGTAATTTATTTCATGTCCTCGGGGCCTCATAGACTGTTATGCACATTCATTTTAGAGAAGATGACACTGTAAACACTGGTCCCAAGCTGCTAGTTCCAAATACCCTTTAAATGAGCGAGTAGCATCAGGAAAAAAGCTCTGGCCTGGATGGTACATAAGGAGTTCCATGACAGACAAGGCAAGAGAGTGTGGTGTGAAAGGAATGGTAAAGTATTTCGTTTTTCTAAAAGAAGACACTCGGAAATGAGTCTCAACAGCCCTTAGTTCAGAAGGGCAATGGCTAGACAGAAAGAAAGGGGGAAAAACTCACTCTGTAGAAATTCGTTCAAGGATAAGCGAACAATTTACATGGAAATCCAGAAAGCACTGCCTACTTTTCAGTGTGTATGTATGTATGTATGTGTGTGTGTATGAGAGACTGTGTGTGTGTGTGAATATGAATTGTGTGTGAGTGTGCAGATGTGTAGTGTGTGTGTGTGTGTGTGTATGTAGGAGAATTACACGGGGTGAAGGAAGAGAACCTACCTACAAAGGGTAAACCAGATGATCCTGATGAAAACATTGGCAGTGCTTCCCTGACAACCCCGAGCAAAGAGCTTGAGTTTAACCTGCTATTAATCCATGGCAGGAGACAGCCCTTGGGAGCAACTGTGGAGAACAGAAGGGCCAGAGCTAAGAAACAGTGAGGCACAGTCTGCAGGAATCTCATCCCCACCTCATCCCCTCCTCAGTAGCCAGGAGCAGACCTCATCAGCTAAGAACAGAGTTTTTTAGCCCATACCCAAGATAAGCAGGGGACAGACATCAACAGCTTGCCGTCCCCTACCCTGTTCTCCCTGCCTTCCCCTGCTCTCTCCTGCCCTCCTGGACCCTCCCTTGCCTTTCCCTGCCCTGCCTTATCCTCCCCTATTCTCTCCTGCCCTCCCCTGCCTTTCCTTGCCCTTCCCTGTGCTTTCCTGACCTCTCCTGCCTTCCCTGCCCTTCTCTGTCTTCCCCTGCCCTACTCCCCCCTTCCCTTTCTTTCTCTGCCCTTCCCTGTGTGTTTATTGTCATATAGGCACATATGACATATATGCACTTGTACATATGTGTGTCTATATGTGCGGATCCATTTGAACTAAATTCTGAGTGCTGTTGCTGCAGAGGAGTTGTCAGAGCGTGGCCTCAGATTGCTGTTGCCAAAGGGTTGGTGCAGAATGCCGTTGCTGCAGACTTGCCGCAGAGAGCTGTCTTGCTGCAGAGTGCTGTGTTGCCACAGAGTTGCTGCAGTGTGCTGTGGCTGCAGAGTTGCCACAGAGTACTGTGTTGCTGCAGAGCTGCTGCCGCAACTGAAGCTGCAGAGTTGTGCAGAGTGCTGTTGGCACAGAGTGCGGTGTTGATGTTATCAGTGCTTACATTACAAAATCAGAAGATGGGGCAGAGAGATGGATCAGTGGCTAAGAGCACTGGCTGTTCTTCCAGATGACCCGAGTTCAATTCCCAGCACCCACATGGTGGCTCACAACCATCTGTAACTCCAGTTCCAAGGGATCCTGATATCTTCTTCTGGCCTCTGTGGGTACCAGGCACACACATGCAGAAGCATTCATGCGGTGCTCATACATACACGCAGGAAAAACATTCATATGCGTTAAAAATAAAACATCTTTCTTAAAGAATCAGGGTGGACGAGAGAATTATGACACAGGTGTACTTAAATATCTGGGGAATAAACCAGGAAAAGTTGGATAAGAGCTATCAGAATAAGTGAGCGATGAGCAAAAACCTGTAGCTTCAGCAGCAAAAAAAGAAAAAAAATAGGAAACTTTGAAAAACCAAATAGGAGAGAAAGCCTGGAGTCCATCCTCAGGGATGGATGCAGTTTGGAACACCTCCCTCCAGAGAAAAAAGCACGGAGCCTGGCTTGAGACAGCGCTTCAGGAAACCAGCCCTGCACTTGCAGGAATAGCTGTTTTAAAGAGGAGGGGGGGTGGAGCGGGGGCAGAAGTTGCACATAGGTGCTGCAGCGGGAGGGAGGCACCCGGAAAAGTCTCCTTTTGGTACTCCACTGGATCGGTGTCAAGAAGCCTTTTTTAAAAAAAAAAAAAAAAACATGCATGCTGAGTCAGCCGCTCTGCCCCCCAAACACACCCTGAACCACACACTCAGGAACCCAGAGGAAATGGCACGCCGTAAGTTGAAACCTGGCCAGAACATACTTCAAGTCTACGGGGAAGAAATTTGAATCAGTGCTAGAGGCACTAGAACCACCCTGTCCTGACCAGCGCCGGCAACCCGACCCCTGCAGGAACTTCAGTGGGTCCGACCAGCATTTGGAACCATGCCCTTCAATGGGGCCCACATCTGCCACCCAAACGACTTGTGCAAGACTCCTGGGGTGTGACTGGCAGCTCTGGGGTGTGACCGGCAGCTGGGCCCAGGAAGGGAGGCTGGAGAATCACGAGAATCACGGCTGAAGCAAGGGATGAAGCAAGAGACAGCTCAGGTTCCGCATTTCCCTCAAACTAGCAGCCCCTGTCTCATTTTTTCTTTTTCTCCCCCAACCTTAAATTTAATTTTTTAAAAAATTTTCTTTGAGATAGGCTTTCTAAAGAACACAAGCTGACCCTGCCTCCTTCCCTGAGCCTTCTGAGATCTGGGGCTGGTTCAGGCTATCTGATTGCCCTTCCTCACCTCTCTCCGTTCTACCTTTAGCCAAAGGTACCATTCTCCTCCCCTTGTGCCTGTTGTTCCCCCTTCAATTTGCTTTTCATTCCTCCCCTCTTTCTTTACCACCCCCACAGCACTAACCACTAGTCTTACATTGCATTTCCCCTTTCCACTCACTCCCTCCGCTTTCGCCCACCCCCCTTTCCGCTCACCCCCTTTCAGCTTGCACCCCTTTCTGCTCTCACCCCCTTTCCGCTCACACCTTCACTAATTACATATTAGTGTGTTACTGTCGGGGCTCCCTCGTTTTGCACAGTGCCTGGAGTGGAAGGGAGATGCTGGAATTTTGTCATTTGTTGTTGAAGTTGGTTATGATAGTAAGAAAAATGACACCTGAATTCCACTAAATCTAGTCAATTAGAGCATTGCAAATATTTCATCTAAAGAATGAGGATCATAGAAAAATCTAGTTAATGACCTAGTTCCCACACATGCAAGTTCCAAAGCAAAAGTAAATGAATAGCAGAAAACCAACGCAACATGACTCCCCAAACTTAGAACTCCCAAAGCAGTAGATTCCTAAGAATGAATTAAGTGAATTTCGAGGCAAATGATTAAAGCTAGTATAAGTTTCAATCTTCTTTGTGTAAGAGATAAACACATTTTAAAAGACAGCTGTAGACAAATGGTGCTAAGAAAAACAGAACCCATATGGAGAGGAACAAAAGTGCTTTATAGCTCTTATCCCACGTGAAAACTCATCTCAAAGGGACCAAAGGCCTTAACTACAAGACCTGAAGCTTTCGAGACTGCGGTGGGGAGAACGCTTCAAGATCCAGCAAAGGTGAGAATTTTCTGAGAACGACTGAAAACAGAACAATATCCTTAAAATGTTAAGATGTTAGTTCATGAAATTCAAAAGCTTCAGCACAGTTATGGAAACAATCTGTACTAAAAATGACCAAGTGTGTATGTATGTACCTGAGATAACCGCTTAATATCTAAAACACATGAAAAACTATGAAAATTAGGCACCAAAATATCAGCCAGTCAACAAAGTCTAATGAACCAAACAGAGTTCTCAGAAGAAAAGAAATACAAATGGCCACCAATTATTTGGAAAAGCGTCCAATATCTTTAGCCATGAGGGAAACGCAAACACTTTGAGATGCCATCTCACCTCATCAGAGTGGCTATGAGCAAGAAAACCACTCTGGACCAGTGAGGGTGTGTGGGAAGAGGAATCTTATTCACTGCGGTGGGAATGTAAACCAGTGTAGTCACTAGAGAACTGCGCATAGAGATTGCCCCCAAAATTACTATAGGGCTGTTGAGTTGGCTCAGTGGTTTGTAAACATTCACTGCCAAGCCTGATGGTCTGAGTGTGAGCCATAGGCCCCACAAGGTAGAAGAAGAAATCAGACTCCTTGGTTGTCCTTCTCTCTATCCCCTCTCAATGAAAGTAATCAAAAATGGAGTACATATGGACAATACAATTCAAGTAAATAAAATAATAAAAAATAAAACAAAATTCAATCGTAAAGAAGAATGAAATCATTCGTTGGAAAGTGGACAGAACTGGAGGTAAGTATGTCATGCTAAATACAGCAGATTTAGAATGGCAAGTACATGTTTTCTTTCATTTGTACAACACAAATTTAAATTCATTTGCTTGTATGTATGTATGTATGCATACATGGGGGTTGCGAAAGTGGAAAGGCACCAGATGGAGGGAAGAATAGATATTATAGGTAGGGAAGGGGTGGGGAGAGTATGTAGGGGAAGAAGGACAAGCAAGTGGAGTTATGGTGAATGAGAGAGAGAGGGTAGTGGGGAAGATGATGAATAAGAAGAAACTATATTACCACAATAAAAACAATTCCTAAAAGGTTAGACGAATCTGTGCCTATACAAATCACCAGAATCATGCCACGAAGTTAGAGTTTCATTTATGAAAAAGCCCTTTGGGTCAACCCCCCTTTAAACCACAGGATCGCTGCCAAACAGGGCACCAGGTGTCCCGATGACCAGATGACTCACTGCACTGAAATGTGTACAGCAACTTGACCAAAAATCTTGCTTTAAAGAGCAAAATTCAATTTACTAACTAGAGTTCAGTGTAAAACATTCTTATCTGAAGGCCTGCTAAATAATTACCAGTCATATAAAATTATAGTTTTAATGATAGTTGTAACCTAGACATAAAGTTTCAATGCACAGACAGATTAGAGACTAATCGTGCCAAGACAGTCGAGGAGCCTTGCGCTGGGTTTCAGAGGCTAGAGATCAGTGAGAAGGGAGAGACATAGTGCTATTTCATTTGTACTTTAATGAATGAAGCTGGCCTGAAGTTCAGAGAGTAAAACAACTGCACCGGTCAGCCTTACAGACCAGGCAGTACTGACACACCTTTAATCCCAGTAGCCACAGTAGCTTGCCATAGAAACCAGGTGGTAGTGGTGCACGCCTTTAATCCCAGCCCTCAAGATGAATATAAAATGGGAGGAGACAGCTCTTAACAGTCTCAATATGAGATCCCTGGAGGCAGGATCACCATTTCAGACTGAGGTAGAGGTAAGAGCTGGTGGCTGGCTATTTTGCTTTTCTGACCTTCAGGTTGAACCCCAATTTCTGTCTCTGAATTTTTATTAATCGTGCTACACACAGAGAGAAACCGTTACAAGTCACAGATAACAACACATCTTAGACGAACAGAAGTGATGAGCTGGTTTTGCTTTGAATCACAATGCAGCACTCTAACTGAAATGCCAGAGCCGGCCAGCAGATTTTGTCTCTAGTAGTTACATAGAAAGGAAACGCATGCACAAGCTTCCTTTGCTGTGTGCAGGGTCGCGTGACCACGTCTCCTCAGAGGAGTCAGCACACAGGAGTGGGTGTGCTCTCCCCCACCTCCTCTTCATGCCTGCTCTAACCCTATGCCTGGGAGAAGAACTTTGGAAGGCAGGATTCGAGCTGGTTATGGCATCTTGTAATAATGCTTTTACAGTTGTTTTCTTAACTGATGATGCATTTTTCTCAACCAAACATTCAGACTAAATCTTAAGGGGGGGGTGTAAAGGAAACTACGGTCAACTAGACACAGAATCTTGGGGATACTGTTTCAGGCTTCTAATTCCTCTGGGTACCTGAGAATCAGTGGTCTCTGTGCCCAGAAACCTGTCACTGGCTGAGGATCCCCACGATGACTCTGGCCCTGACTGCTGTTACTATGTGGACTTTTTAACTTTTTTTATTTTTTTACTCCTTTCCCTCACCAAAGAGGACTCAGTGTTGTGTTCTGTAAGAGACCTAGTCTGGGCTCTGGGCTCTCATAGTGGTCTGTCTGGTTGACACCATTGTACCAGGTCCAGCGTCATCTACTCTGATAAATGTTTAATTCTGTCTGTGGGTCTGTCAAGACAAGCTTCTTGCCCCAGACCTAGTGCTGACTGCACCATGATCTACATTTTATCAGGAAACAGGACGAGCAGGCACGTGAAATCGAGTCCCTGCTCCGGTGTGTTTCCAGTTTTCCACTTGGCAACAGAGGAACTCTCAATGTACATTTTGGCTCATATCCGCTCTTACTATGGAAACCTAAATGGTTTTCAGAACAGTGCTCCAAGATATGTTATTCTCAGTTCTGGGAAAAATCCTCCATGGCTTCTAAACATACCTACCCTGCCATCAGTGTTGGTGTGTGTTCCCTTCACACAGACCTTGGGACGCATCCCCCTTATACACAGTGAGCCCATTATGAGGCAAGCAGACTGGCTCCCTGGCATAGATTTATAGGAAACTTCACCATGGGAATTGCCTGGCTCACTTGACAGCTCTGTTGAGACTAGGTAATCCGAAAAGCAAGAGGATGTTACATCCAGAATAAACTCCATTGTGATTTAGTGTTATATTTTAATTATGTTCTGCTTGAATATGTGTTTTTGGCATGCTAATATCCTTGAACTGTCTCTTCATAGAACTCGCTATTTTAAGACTGCGGTGGGAATACACTGTCCCTCCTTCCTCATTTTCCAAACGAGATGACTTGACATTCTTGGAAGGGTTAAGTGGCTTTCTCAGAGCCACACAACGAGTTGCAAGTATGTCAGCTCTGTAACACCAAAGACCCGTCCCATTAGCACGTGGTACACTTTTAAATCCATGAATAGGAAGACCCTCAAGACTGCCACATTCATGAGGCTGCCACTGACCAACCCAATGTAGCTCATGCGTGTGTCCATCAAGATGTTGCGCTCAGTTGCCTGGTCTCCCTTCACGTTTAGGGTCTTCTCTGAGTGATATAGCTTCACGGGCACATTACCTGCCCTCAATTCTTTGTTCTTGGCTTGCCTCCTTCCTCGCGGCATGCTAATTTCTTTGGTTACATCCTTTTCTGGGTACATTTCACCACGGCTTGGGTCCCTCCTCTCCACAACCACAGCTGGGGGGTCTGCGTCCTGAGTTCCAGGTTATTGCTCAGCTCCAGTGGTGAGATGAGATCCCACATCACTCAGGTTTCAGATCTCTTTAGTCTGCCTATACTGAACTCTTGCCATCTATATATCCAAACCTCTGGGATAAAATTTTCCAAAGAACTGGGCTTTTGTTGAGTTAGAGGTAATTAAAATATAGTATTCCTTGATGGCTAGCTTCAACTTTTTCTTATTACTGAGGGTAATGTTAAAATATAGTATGAATTACTTGAGCTAGGGATTGAGTTCACAAAGGTTACAACCAGCAGTTATAAGCATGGCAGGCCATTGAACAAATCCCTCAGGGAAGGTTGGGGGTGCTGCAACACCCAGTCCTCTGAGATCCGGGGACTAGTGACAGCATGTGGTGCTGTCTGCATTCAATCACACATAGTCATAGGCCGAGCATGGGTGAACCAACACCATGCCAAAGAGCAGAAACCCACTTAGGGCTTGTCTCTAGCTAGGAAAGATGGGGCATATCTCCCATCTAACCCTAGTTACTGCACATACACAGGCCTTTTGAATTGGGAGCTGGTCAATGAAGGTTTACGCAGACCCACTTAGCAAACTGACTCAACTGCCTGGAGAAGCAGGGAGGCCATTTAGACCATTGTAGTTCACAGTGGAGCCTGGAATGTGTATCCACTGCCACAGTTTCCAGTGCCTTGTGGGTCTTGGAACTTTGCAAAGGAGCTGGCTTGGCTGTTACTGACCAGTTAGGTCCAGCCAGCTTGATTCCCTTGCCGTTCTGTTTGTGGACTGTTGATTACTGGGATAAGAACACCAGGGCTGTATTAAGAAGCAAGCCCCACAGAGGGATTGCTTTTCACAAGCACATTGGCTAAGATCTTAAACTGGACCTGACGCAGAGGGAGGAATAGTGTACAGTGTATGATGCGGGGAAAGAATGTGGCTATAAAGTCCAAGAAGACAGACAGATGTGGCCGTTTCTCAGTGTCTTCTCAGTGTCATTAGAACATTGATCCCAGAGAGCACATTCACTGACACATCAAGATGGACAAAGAGAGGACAAAGCACATAATAGAATCAAATGCAGCACAGCCTCAAGCCCCCTAGTGGAGAAACCAAGTGGAGACTGATAAATTCAGACATGAATTTATCTACCCCATGGCAGAATGTGTGCCTCTAGCACCAGGGAGAACAGAACAGACATCTCACCTGAGATAAAGGCCTGATAAAAGATCAAAGACTTTGATTCTAAGATGTTATCAAAGTCCAACATGGAGGACCAGTGAGTTTAATGGGCTTGCCTCCAGGACTGTGGATGAGGGTTACTCACAGGACCATGGAAACCCAAAAACAGCTGCATAATTAAAAGTGCACTCCGGCATGAGAGATGATTTGCAAAAGCTGGAACCCTGGAGTTTTCTGTACAATCTGTAGGCTGTTTTAAAACGGAAAAGGCTCCTCCCTCTAGCATCCTTTAGTATTCATGGAACTTGGAAAAAGAGGAGCCTTGTGAATCTGGTAAGTTTCAGGGACTTTCTGAGACCTATGAGTTGTTGGCTTCCTGAATCTTAGCAAGAGATGATAGAATGTCTTCATTCAGAGAAATCTGTACACAACAAGAATATTATTGATGAGAAAAATTAGAGAACACAACTGCTTTCTACCTACATTAGTCATTTATGTAAGCTGAGATCAAAGCAGTTGAAATATACAGATAACAAATTGAGAAAGGTACAGAACAGATTGTGAAAATGTTCTTAGAAAAATGGGGTGTTATTCAGTCATTAAGAAAGCAAGAGCTGGGCGTAACAGTGCTCAGGAGACAGAGTCAAACTGCGAATTAGATTTAATAGCTGTGAAAATAAAGAATGGCACAAAGTTGGATGGGTCAGGAGAGGGTGGATCTTGAAGGATTTAGAGGAGGGGTGGATTTTTTTTTGGGAGCTGGTATATAGTGTATTATTATTATACTATAAAATGCATTGTAAAAAATTCCCAAAGGCCCAATTTTAAAAGTTAAAACACAAGCCCTCAGAACACAAGAGAACTTACAGGTGAAGAATTGCTGCCACCTCCCATTCCCAGTGAGAATGCTGGTTCCTGCTCTCCTCAGATTCCCCGCCCCTTCATCATACCAAATCCAGGCAGCTCCAGTCAGATCAGAGGTGACGCTCAAGCCGTAATCCAGTGTCGCCACAATCTCCTCAAGTCAAGACAGGGAAACTAAGATAGTGAACGATTTCTCTTGAGAGGAGGGCTTTTGCCCAACACAAAGGAGAGACTTTTAAATAAACATTGTGGAGTTGCTTGCAGTTAGAACAGCCAGGAAGGAAGGAATCTCTGGCTCCCTGAATTTTCAGGCAAGTTGTTCAGTCCTTTGTCAGAGGGAATCCTGGTTAAGTGGGCACAGAAAAGACCATTATCGCAGTTCCTTTCAGATGATGATCTGTGCCTATTCAATGAGTAAGAAGAAAGCAATATTCCTTGCAATTTCCCCACCCAGACACCCAAACCTTTTGACTTCAGACACAAGATGCATCTGTCAGAGCTAGGGGACGCTAACTCATAGACAGGAGGATAAGTCAGATGGGAGTGTGCATTTCATATTCTTCTGAGTGGTGAGGAGGACGGGGTTAAAAAGGCCACGTGGCTAAAATGAATATTCTTTAGGAGATGCTTTCCCTTTGCCAAATGGCTTCTCACAAATGGATGATGCTACAGTGGCTGAGGCAGGAGAACTCCCCTCAGTACCCAGATCCAGTCAATACCTGAGACTATCTGGGGGAGAAGCAGAAGACCACAGCATAGCTCCAGACTAGGAAGAAACTGGCTTAATGAGCGGCTGGTTCTGTAGGCCTGGATTTAGCTGAAGAGATTTGAAAAGTCACCAGGGCCATTACTCTTTGTCTCCGGAGCCCAACCATCTGCACAATTAAAGAGATATTCAGACTTCTTGAGGGTTCACGTCACTGTCCTTGGCAGGATCTTCAGAAACAAGCAAACAAAAAACGTTTAAAAGGTTTCCAGTGGCTTGAAGTGGACGCCCTAGTCTGGTTTGAAATGTACAGGGGAGCGTGTGGGAACAGGGTATGGAAAGAGAGGCTTGGCGTACATGTAAATCAGGGTTTCTTGAGCAAAAGAGAGGTCTGGTCACCTGGTGGCTGTCTTCACTGACTCCACGTGAACTTCACTGGAGTGAACTTGGGAAGACGTCTACAGCAGAGGCTCACGGGAAAGATGGTGCCTGGCATGAATAACATATTTTTTTTTCTTTTTAAACAGCTCTCCAGATACTTCCCAAGCAGAAGCTTTAAGCCCTATCAGATATCATCAAATCCTGTTTGTTTGTTTGTTTGACACAAGTCCAAAGGCCTATATCAAACTTTGTGCACCCAGAGGGGAAACGGTCAACGACATTCACGTGTGTGTCATGGTAAGATTACCATCTGCCTAACTAACATCACCAGTTGCACCTTCAAATCTGGGAAGAACTTGGTGCTTTACCCCTGAAACCCCATTCCCTCACACCATCTTCGAAGCAGAGTCTATCAGGACTTAGGTCCCGGAATGGGTCAGAAATTTTTTAATTTCCTGTTTGTAAGATAGATTTTTATTAGGGGGAAAAATCCAAAACTGAATGTTCTCTTTAATAAGCTCACTGGCTATTTAAGATCTCTGAATGTCAGATGCCTGTTGCAAACTGATACTCTTATCACTTTGTGGAAACAAAAACTCCCCTAGAGGAATGGACTTTTGGCAGTGTTAATTCCACTGCATTTTCTTCCCCTGCAGAATAAAGGTGAAGACGAATGTGAGCTGAGCTGTCTTGAAAAGTCAGAGACCTGGGCTCTGGGTCCCTGGCCTGTGCTCTGCTGGGGTGCTCATCCGCTCTGTGAACGCTCCCCGACTATGGGAACTCTTGGGACTGCAGACCCTTCTAGAAAACCAGTGGCCTAGGAGAAGATGATGTCATAGCCACTAACTTCAGCATTGCGGGTTTATGACCGTCCACTGATGAAGAGATCACGTCAGTAATTGGGCAGTGTGTAAGGTATGTAACAAGGCAGGGCGCAGCCCCACTAGAGATGGAATCAAAATAATGACTCCGGCCAATGGCTAGATGACACTGAGCAAGCATTTGATGCTATTTTGGACATCGGTTTAGTCCTGAGGGTACGCAAGTGTGAGAAACAGCAGAGAGGCTTCTAAAATGTTAATGACTAGACATGCCTTTGAGGCACTGAACTTGTTTCCTGCTTCCTCACAGCCCCTGTGGGAATTTTTCCCTGGGCTTGGGAAAGGCCTAGTTTCAGGGTAAAACCCAAACCATCCTTAACCTGGATGCAAATGCTTTGACAGAAAACTTCAGAGTTGAGCCCAAACCACACTGGTGATTTTCTTTTTCTTTTTTTTAAGATCTAGATTGGTGCTGGATATTTACTTTCCTTGGAGTCAGAGGCAAGTGTGGGCATGTGCGCATCCTTGGGTGATTATGTCTTTAAGTTGCTGAAGGCAGTTGTGGAAAACTCCAGCAAACAAGGCTGCACCACCAGGTGGGGGTTGTCGCCCACCTCCTCAAACCGGAGTTCAGACTGCAAATGCATACCGGGCTTACTGTGCAAGTTAGGCATTGCCTGGTCTGGTAGTACAAAATCTCAAGTGTTCAAATGAATCTTCGTGAAGACTGTCATGATCGCGAATGGTTTGGGATGTTGAAACACTTCAGATGTTCATATTAAAATTTTTCAACGTGTGGAAATTTTGTAAATATTCCAAAATTTAAAAATCACTGAAATCTGAAAGAGTCCTGCCCTGAGCATTTCAATAATGGATATACAACCTGTGCCATCCTTTTGGCAAGACTCCTCATCCTCATGTTCCAGATAAAGCTATCAGAAACTGAGCGGTGCCGGTAAGATTCCATCCCTGTGATCTATTCCATTCTCTTTAGCCCAATCCATGGATGTCTGCAGAGGGGAATGGAGACAACTGTCATCTAGAGGGAGAAACTTCAGACCATGCTCTGAGGACCCAACAGGGAGATGCTCGGGAAGCAGTGGTGAGTACCTCGTCAGCAGAGATTGAACAACCTGTAACCGAGCTTATTCTGTGACTGCGCCTCATGGAAGAGCAGCAGATTCCTCGGAGATAGAGACATGGCCAGATAATCCCTGGAAAACTCATTCCCTCTGCTGTCCCCCACACTCCTATGAAGAGAGTGGTAGCTAGGCTAAAGCAAGCCCTTTGTAGCTGGGCCTGGAGGACTCAGCCTTGGCAGGTTCGTGACTGATGAGATCAGGGACTTGAACTTGCTCCCGATCCTCCACTTTTCCTGAAACCTCCCATGCCACAACTGTTCATTTGTCCTGTGTGAGGAGACTCTGACACCCAGTGTGAGCCCTCTGCCTGCTTCCTGGCTTCCCGAGGCTACTGGATTGGGTACTCTGGGAAAATATGTTAGAAACCACCTTCTGAAGCCAGTTCTGTCCACAGTGCTACACGCTGGAAACAAGCTAATTGAAAACATTGGGGCCATTTTCAAACTACGTTGGGTTATCACAGCCTTAATAGAAAGATGATTTGTAAAACATCTGTGTTTCACATGGACAAAGCCAGAGAAAATATGCGGCTAGAAGCTACATTCATTCCACATCTGCAGCTGAAATGTTCCTCTGTGGTTCTCTCTCGGGAAGGATCTATCCTCATGACCACACGAGAGCCCAAAATATATTGCACCTTCTTTTCCTGTTATGTACTTTATTTTCATTAAGGCTTCATAGACTTCATTCCCATGATATACTAAATGGTCCTCATATTTATTGAACGCAGACAGCCAGCATGGAGACATGTTTGGTCCTCCCCATTAGACAGATAAAGAATCTGAGATAGGAGTCTAACATCTGACTCTCTCAGCACAATTCAAAGAACCTGAGGCAGGGCTCCGGTTCAGAGAGAGCTTTTCTCTCCAAGATCCATCTCACATATAAAATCACAGGCTAGTGACAGGGTGTAACTGGGTACTATGTGATAAACAGATTGCTCTCCTGAAAGAACACTAGCTCTGCAGATGGGAACGAGTGAGCCAGTGTGCGAATTAGTTCAATGTACAATCACTTTTATTGCATGCAGGACTTCTTGGATTTTTTTTCTAAAGAATTACAAAGTAGGCAGGATGCAACTCTTTAAAGACAGCCCAATGTTCTATTTCCAAATCACGAAATACAGAGATGGGTCCTTTAAATCTTTACACCCAGCCAACTGCCTGCAATCTAAAAAGCTGACTGGGTGATTTTCACTGAATTAATCTCTTGTCTTTCATGGGAAACTCTGACAGGGCACCTTGTTGCTATCAAAGCAAGCAATTAGCACTAGAGAAGCAGTTGGCATTGACTGAGTACCGCCTACGTCTGGCACTAGAGTGCACCTCAGCAGTGTGTCTGAACAAGCCCTACCGGAAGCCCTCCTTCAGACTAGCTTCTCAAAACCCAGAGACAAGCAGCACGAATTGTTGGAGAAGGTGGTCAGGAGAGAATGCTTACCTATTCAGTGGGCTCAGCAGCCATCCCACTCTGCCCACTTAGTCCCTAATTGGAATGAAGGCTGATGTAACAGATCATCTTCTGGCTCAATGTCACTAACAGGGCGGGGAAGCTATGTGGCATTTGTCGATATATTTCCGTTACATATTGTAACTTAGAAATGAATGCTGATATCATAGTCTATTCCGTAAGCCAGATGGTATACTCATGCTAGACCTTGTCTCCTAGTTATCTCTAATATTTTGAAACACATTGATTTGATAATGTCACATTAAATCTAGCTCTCCTTTTTCATCTTTTATTGCACTGGATTTAGTTCCAAAGTATCTAATTTCTAGCATATTGTTCTCAGCACTCCAATAGCACCATTGGTTAATGAAGTCACAAATGATATTGTTATAGGATATTAAAGAGTCATATCCTAACAGTGCATTTTAAATCAAAACACCAATATCCAAACATTCTCAGAGAAGGTTTTGGAGTTCCTGTCCTGAAAGAGAAAGGACATAGGTGCATATCAGTCGCAGCATCGCAAGCCTGCCGAGTTAGCTGGTGTTTGGCGCCCCCTGGGCTAGAGATTACGTGTTGACTTTTTTCTTTTCTTTTTTCTTTTCTCTTTTCTTTTCCTTTTTTCTTTTTTTCTGTCTTTCTCTATATTTTTTCTCTATCTCTTCCTTTTTCTTTTTTCTTTTTCTTTTTTAAGTTTGAGTTTCTCCATGCCAAGAAAGAAAGTGGGGAAATAAATCCATTCATCGTTGCCTCCAAATAAGAAACTAAAAACCATAAAGTAAACCTCAATCCATGGGTCTACAAGAGCTAGTTCCAGGATAGGCTCCAAAACCACAGAGAAACTCTGTCTCGAAAACAAAACAAAACAAAACAAAACAAAACAAAAAAAACTCAATCCATGAAAGACCATAGTGAGAACATCACAACACTGCAGTCGCTAGAAGATGGGATGGCCTCTGTATTATCAAACACAATCTCCAGATCCAACTCTATCCCATCCATAGAAATAATCTTCAAATGTGTATGGAATGGAAGCACAAAGGAGTCCAGAAGCTAGAGCAATTCCACATAAGAACAGTGCTGGAGGCACCAGAATACCTGATTTACTACTGAGAAGCAGTATTGACTTTTAAAAAGTATGTTCCTGGCACAAAAGACTCAACTCTATAAAATAGAGTAGATATAGAATCCGCTATGAGCCCACACAGCGCAGCCAACTGATTTTTTTTTAACCAAGATGCTAAAATTATACCCTGAAGAAAATGCGATCTCTTCCACAAATGATGCGAGGAAAACTGGTTATCCGTATGTGGAAAAGTGAACCTGGATCCCTGTCTCTCGCTCTCTAGAAAAGTAAACATAGATCTGCCACGTGACCTAGCTACTTGAAGGGCTGCAAATCAGCATTTCACGGAGATATCTGTAGTCCGTCGATGGAGGGCCAGTTCCAGAAAGTGTGTTATGGATACAGGATGGGGTTTTTTTTCTAGTCATAAAGGAAAAGCAAGTCTGTTTTTCCAGGAAAATGAATAAACTGGACATAATCGTATTAAGCAAACTAAATCAGTCTTAGGCAAATATGATTTTTTCTCATATGTGGTTCCTGTATTTTACATAGATATATAAAATTACGAATATATGTATGTCACAGGAAAATAGAAACAAAACTACTTAGGGACTGATGGGAGAAGGGGAAAAATGGAGAGTTGTTGGGGAGAAAGGGGAATATGTTCAGAGAGCAATACATATATTCATATGGCGATGACCCTATATAACAGTACCACGTGCAATAAGTATGTACAATGAAAATTGAAACAAAGTAAAATTCCCAATTTAAAAACAATTTTGTACAAAATCAAGTTTATTAGTATTTGTAAGTGTCACTATTTCAAATCTGTCTAGATTTAGAAATTTTCTTTTATTTTTTATAATTTGTTTCATGTCTACAAAAGGTAAGAAGACTAAGAAAAATAAACATCTGTACACGAGGCATTCAGGGTGGTAAATAAAATGTTTGCAATATCATTGTGTCCTTTTGTGTCCCCATTCTTAGGGCACAATTTCTCATCGCTGGAGGTAACGTCTCCTCTAGTATGCAATTGCCATTTCCTTTATTCTTTTGTGTCTTACCACAGAGGTGTGCATATTTCCAGAATGTCAACTCTAACTTTGCATTTTTGGTCTGCTGCAAACGGAGCCATTCTGCACACGCTTCTGCGGTGTGAGCCTCCAGGTTGGTCAACACTGGAAGGTCTGAATCTTCACTCCTGGAAAGTGCTCCTCAAAGAGAGGCCCAGCCATCAGAATGGAATTACAGTTTCTTTGGCTGGTGAACGCTTGAGTTGCTTTGAATATGGCTCTCTCAGAACCTCCAGGGCTGGCATTTTATGTTCCTATTGCATATAGACACAGGTGTGTCGCCAAGCACATGACCTGGGCAGGAAGCTGCTAGGTCATGGAGAGATGAGTCTATTTTCACAGATTAGTTGCTACCATCCCCCCTCCCCAAGGAATTCTAACAGCTTACAGTCCCACACTATTGTAGGAGGGAGGACTCCCAGTTCAATATTTGTTTGTCAATATTTGGCATCGTTGGAAAGGACGGCCATGTCCAGACCATAAATAGCACATCGATGCTTTAGCGTGCTTTGACCTTGAGAAGACTAGAGGCAGGCGATGGTCCTTCCAAAGGGTCCCAATAGAGGGTGCCTTTGGTGTAAAGTTATCTGTGATGAGTGAGTAAACATTTGTAAAACCCACAAGGGCTGCAGGAATTTTACCCAAGCTGTCTAGAAGCCATTGGATGGGCCTGGCTGCTGTTACCAGCAGGGGCGGTAGTCACTTGCCTTTCTTTTCCAGCACTGCGGAGAATCTCCTAGAAGCCGAGTGGGAGTGAGTACTTGATGCTGTCCCATAGACCACCAGGCTCTCCATTTTCCTACCATAGTTTTCAAGTTTTACAGAACATAATAATTATGCATCAATCCTTGAATTCATTTCAAACATTATGTTGGAAACTTTTAGCAAAATTTTTCAATTCAGCTATTATAACTTATATGGAACTTATAAAGACACAGTATTTGTGAGATAACTGTCCTTACATTTTCCTTTACTTCTTTTAACATAATCTCTTATCTTTTAACACACAACGAATTAAAGACTTTATGTGCTCAAACGGCACCTTGCAGTCCTTGTATACTGTTTCCGCTGACTATTTTTTTTTTTATAAATTTGATGTTTTATCTCTTCTGTCCCCCTCTTCACATCTTATGCTTACTTTGTTACTGGATATTGGGATATTTTCATGGTCTGTCTCAAGAACTATGAAATTTTCTATTTTGAGTTTCTATAGCTGCTGGCTAACCTGTCTGGAATATTCTGTAGCCTAACTCCCTGACATTATGTGGCTCCTGACTGGGCAGTCACCAGAATCACCCTGGCCTGTGCCTACCCTGGTCTCTCTATTGTCTTCCACCTGGACACTGAACTTCCCAGTTTTACACGCGTGTGTGCTGAGCCTATAAAGCCTTCTATGAAGTATCTCCCTGAAATTCTAGGCTGTTCTGCCAGGAACCACCACCAGGACTAATAGCATCAGGCTAACACTGTTATGGACCATCCCGTTTCTTATTGAGACTTTTATTTTGTTAAAAATATTATCAGCTATCTGTTTTCATCCCAAGTCTAGTTAACACCCCTGCTGCAAGCAGCAATGTTTCTGGTGTTCATGACCAGCACTGCGCTGATACATTTGTACACTGAGCAGCCCAGGCAGTGGCAGGGCCACTGTTTGTACTAGTTTCCAGTAGAGATCCATGGACATTTGCCTTAAGTCTCTCTCTAGAGGACTAAAGTGCTTATTGTTGGATAACTTTGTTTAATATAAACCCATGTAGGGGTGAAATTGTTTTTGTTGTTGTTTTGCTTGTTTATGTTATAACTCTCTTCTTCATAGTCAGAAATCCAACCTGCTTTCAATTACAGTACAGGAAAATTAGATCCATTTTCTTTTATACTTTGTAATATTGGGGTTTCTGCAAAGCCTTTCCTGGACTAGAAAGAGTGCTTGTCACTTTCCCAGAGAATCCGAGTTCAGATCCCAGCACCCACAGTAGAAGGCTCACAGATGCTTGTAACTTTGGTTTCAGGGAACTTAATGACCTCTTCTGGACTCTAAGAATGACTGCTCTCTCCCTCTCCCTCTCCTCCTCCCTCCCTCCCTCCCTCCCTCTCTCTCTCTCTCTCTCACACACACACACACACAGACACACACAAATACATGTACACTCAAACACACACACAAAATTAAAAATTAAATATTTTCTTAATTAAAAATACTTCTTTTTCTCTCCCTTACTTAGCTCCAAACATTTTCTCTTAGATTCATTTATTTAGCTTTTAATCCATTTGGAACTGAATATTTCAGATACCCTATTACGGTTCTAATTTTATTTTTCCTTATGTAAAACTTACACACATTTGTAATCCAACTCAGAATGGTCACTATTTTGCTCAAATCCTTGGAAATCTTTGAAATGACTTCAACGTTAACGCGTTAAAGAATTGTAGTACAGACTGCATGAGAACTCATGTAATGTGTAATGTGGGAAAAACACTTTACAAGGCTCCCAGGCCCAAAGGACAGGCAGCTGTGCATCCCGGGTCAGCCATACACCGTCTAGTTAGAAATACTTAGCCGTGGAGATTCCCCTAGTGACCGTATTTTCTTTTCCTCCTTTGATCTCCCAATGACGCGCAGCCAAGAGCGCTAAACCCTAGTATGTTTGTCAGTCTTAACGAAGTAGATTATGGGTACCAAAGTCAGCTTAGTTTTATGCAAGCTAAACCCCAAATCCGCAGCATGTGGGAGCCAAACCCCTTCCTGAAGTTTTTGGAAGTGCCTGACTTTACACATTTGCGATTCCCTTGCATCCCGTTTCTGTTTTACTGTGTCTGTTTCATCCCCATGTGAGTCCACACAGACACAAAGCCACAACATTTGTGAATTTTCATCTGATCAAACCAGACAGAATCTTATGAAGATTTAAGAGGCGCTCAAAGTGCACTGTCTTCTGTCTGTGCCTACCATTTCACTAACATCTGTGCTCTGTTCTGCTCAGACCACTGGGGCTTACGCCAATCACTGCACATTACTCTGGAGCCCGTGAAAACAAACAAACAAAAACAAAAAAACCCAAACACCAAACAAAAAGAGGCAAATCAAAAAATAAAAATAAAAAGCAAACCCAAACCCTCTACTACTCTGTTAGAAGTGACTGACATTATGAAAGTACGTGTGTCTGCATGCATGCATGTGTGTGCATATGTGTGTGTACTGTGTGTGCATGTATGTACATGTATGTTCACATAATCTATCACAGTGTCTAGACACCAATTTGTAAATAGTGTTCACTTTTTTCTCCTTGTGTTAGAGCAGAACATTCCAGGACAACCTGTTCCAAGCATCCCACAGGTAGGCACAGGTAGGCACAGGTAAGCACAGGTTAGATGTGCTTCCAGAGGCCAATGCAGTCCCTTTCTCTTTTCCCAGGCCTCATTCTCTTCCTGCTGGGGGCATTTTAGTGCTGCAGAAGCATAAACACATTCTCCGGCCCTGCCTTGTTTCCTCTTAGCCGTCCTCTGTCTCCCTTGCACTTGGAGGACTGAAACATAAAGTGAAAACAGGACTCTGAGTTTACAGAATATAACTGCACTTTCGGAGAGCGTTTTTGGGGTCTCGCTCTGCCAACACATCTGCTTGCCATTAGCCTCCATTCAAATGAACTTGTCATGTTTTGTTCCTAATGAACTGCCATGGGTTGAACAGGGCTTGTGGGCTTCATCATTCTACCGGGTTTGTTCACCGCAGAGGACATTCCCCAGCAAGTGTCCTTGTTCACAGTCCTGGGTTCACTTCGAATGGCCCTCTGAAGCCTGACAGGGGCACAGGGCCAGAGATGCACTCCCAAGGTTTGGCTTGTTTGACTCAAACGCTCTATAGCAGTGTTCTGCAAACGCCCAATTGATAATATAACCCCACCACTGCTTTCTTCATAACAAGCAATGACAGGATTTCCCTTACTCTCGCCTCAGGTTGCAAATCAGCTCTCTGGACTGCCATTTAATGAGTGTCTACTGTGACCCCGCTGCATGAACCAATGCTCACAATCTTCACAAGAGACTTAGGACTTCAGATGGCTGTACGAAGCTCGTGTAACAGCTGAGGGAGCAAGGCTCTGAAAAGCTAAAATCTTTGCCTAACTCAAAGACTAGAGCCTCCAGCCCTCAGCAGCTCTGCCCTGAGCGACTGGAACAAGTGAGCAGTGATCACACCTGCCTTGTTGGCTAGAAGGGCACGGAGGAGCCAGACTTAGAGAGCAGGCCTTGCTGGGACCCAAGCCCACAGTATCCAAAAAAAAAAAAAAAAAGAGAGTGTTTTTCTGCGTTCCATAAGGAGGTTGCGGAAGGAATTGAACTTGGGTTCAAATCTTGGTTTTCGCAACCTGTTTGATCATTAAGATGTCGTTTTTCTCAAGAGTCGGAATTGTTAATTATAAAATGAGGATAAATGTGAAGATTCTAGAAATGTACATTATTGTTTTCAGAGTGGATTCTGTCTTTACTAGTTATCAGAAGATTCTGATTGCAAAGTTGCCAGCTGTATTTGAGGTGACAGATTAGAGGCCTTGAGGCTTCAACCTTTGATTATTTCCTCATAAGGAGACCTGGGAAACTTGTATATAATAACATCTTTTTTTACAAATAAGTCCGGGAGGCCCTTGCTCAGTTTTTCCCCCTTCCCTGTCCCTGCGTGTGGACTGGTCCACTGCCCATTGTTCCTCTGCCTTAGAGATGCTTTATGTTGGGTTTCCTGCTGCGACCACTTCAGAGTTTACCTCAGTCTCAATCACCTTCCCCTTCAAGGCCTTTATGATACATCTAAGTTCTTAGTCTTGCTGTTGTGAACCCCGAGTTCCTTTGCTTCTTCATCCTTTGGAATGTAACCCCCTCCCAGAATTTGTCACGCCCCTTTGTAATATGAAAGCTTTCCCTAGTTGCCTTTCTAAGACCAGGCCATTCGCACACGTTCTTCTGGATAAGAGACCACTGATCTTCAGATATCCACATGGCCCAGATGGAGCACATGAGCTGGGAGCTGCTAAGGAGAAGCCAAGAGGAACTCCTGGCAGAGCAGCCGTCGACCTCCCTGCGTGTTTCCAGTTCCCTCCCTTCCTTGGCTCCTGGTAAACAAGAGTGTACTCCACGATTCTAAGATCCACACTAGTAGATTCTACGTAGATGTGAGACCAGGGACGTTTGTGTGTTCATGCTCCACTTGTCCTGGCTCACTTAAGCTGACGGCCTCCAGTTCATCTATGATTTTGTAAAAACAGGGTTCCATTTCTTTTCTGCAGCCAAGTCATATTCATAGTGTTTAGGTACCATTTCTAAAAAATTCATCTCTTAATAAACCCTTAGACTATTCTTTCTTAACCATTGTAAATGGTCCCATAATGAAAACGAGAGTGCAGATGTCTGCTTTTATCTAATGTCTGTCTGTTAGCTTCATTTTCTTTGTGTGTGTGTGTGTGTATGACATATATATATATATGTAATTTATAAAGACACATACATATGCACAAACACACACACACACACACTCCTTTCTGGTCTCTGTAATTGCTTCTGTAATTCATAGCCCTATAAACCGAGTAGGAGTTCCTTTCCCCCCATATCCTTACCAGGACTTGGTATCTCTCGTCTTTTTTTTTTTTAAACACATTCTTACTAGGGCGGTAGTATCTCTTTGTGGTTTTGACTTGCATTATGCTGACGATTTCCAATGCTGAGTATTCTTGGCGTGTCTACTGGCCATTTGAGCATGTTATTTTCAAAAATTTCTATTTAGGCCTTTATTTTTACATTTTAATCTTTTTAGCTGCCTTGGTGGTCCCGATGAGCAACTTGTGCAGAACTACTGATTTATAAAGTATCTGTGATCCAACAGCCAATATCACTCCCAAGTCCTGCCCTTGCCTTCTTAAGATGAAAGTTTGCTCCATCTTTTAGCATGTAGAAAAGACCACACAGTCTGGGGCCGGGAAAGTGCAGTTTGGTGTTTGTGTTAGCATTAACTAGTTGTGTGATTTAGAGACAGCCTGGGCTCTGGGTCCTGGTGTGGGATTCCCCTTTGTATGCTGTGAGTACGATTGGTTAATTAATAAAGAAAACTGGCTTGGCCTGATAGGGCAAAAGAACAGAGGTAGGCAGGGAAAACTAAACTGAATGCTGGGAGAAAGAAGGGTGGAATCAGAGAGAAGCCATGTAGCCCGCTAGAACCCGACAGAATTTTAGCTGGTAAGCCACAGCCACGTGGTGATACACAGGTTAATAGAAATGGGTTAAATTAATATGTAAGAGTTAGCCAATGAGAAGCTAGAACTAATGGGCCAAGCAGTGATTTAATTAATACAGTTTCTGTGTCATTATTTTGAGGCTAAGCAGCTGGGAACCAAGAAGCGGCCCCTGCCCCCAACAACAGGGTCTTAGCCTTTTTCCCTACTAAGTGGGCTCATCATCTGACCCTACCACCTTTCAGCTTACAGTTATTGGGAAAAAGAATAGGGTGGTGATGTGGAAATGTCATATATCAATCTGTTGATTTCATTGGTTAAATAATAAAGGAACTGCTTGGCCCTCATAGGTTAAAACATAGATGGGAGGAGTAAACAGAATAGCATACTGGGAGGAAGAGGAAGTGAGCTCAGACTCGACAAGCTCTGCTCTCCGGAGCAGAGAAGCCATGCTCCAGTCTCCCGGACAGACTTGAGCGCTGAAGCTCCAATCCAAGATGGACGTAGGCTAGAATCTTCCCAGGCGCTATACAGATGATTAGAAATGGGCTAAATTAATATGTGAGAGTTAGCCGAGAAGAGGCTAGATAGAAATGGGCCAAGCAATGTTAAAAGGAATATAATTTGTGTGTTGTTATTTCGGGGCATAAGCTAGCCAGGCGGCTGGGGTGCTGGGGACGCAGCCCCGGCCACTCCTAAATACAACAGGGTGGTGAGCATGCAAAGGGGATGGAACAGCTGCATAGCTGGACTACCTTAACAGTGGCCAGCACCCAAGGATACCTACTGTGTGCACTATACTTATCTAGGCATCTCTGTATCCGTTCATCACAGAAAGGATGCATTAGTTTCTACTGATAACCACTGATGTAGCGTGCCTAGCGAAAAGCCATGAGAGATCCATCTTCACTGAATTAATATGACGTAGGAGCCCATGTCGGTGGCCTAGCAAACCCAGGGTGTCCTGCAGCCAAGCCAACGGCAAGAGGCAGGGGAGGATACGAGGAGGAGGGTTTCTGGCTTCCACATCCACAGAGCTGGCTGAGCTGCTCACAGATTCCTCCCACTTTGCTGCACAAGCCAGGAGCTTCCTCCTGTCCTATGGATTCGTTTTGCCCTGGGATGGGATTTGTGTCCTTAATAGAACCCTAACAAATCATCACGATGGATAAAGACTTGCTAGCTAAGGACTTTGCTAACTTTCCTTGTGATAGCATCTTTGACTCGATGATTATTTAGGAGTGTGTTAATTTCACATATTTGAAACTTTACCAAGTTTCTTTCTCTTGTTGATTTCTAATTCTGTTCTACTGTGGTTTGAGAAAATGCCTTGTATAATTTCAATTTTTAAAAATATCTTTTGAGGTTGATTTTAGGGTCCCTCATGAGGAGACTGTTGCATGTGAACCTCAGAAGAACGTGTCTTTAGCGCATTTAGGGCACAGTGTTCTGTAGTTGTCTGTAGGCTTTAGTTTATCACCTGATCCATGGTCCTATTTATTATTCAAAACAGAGTGTTAAAAATGTCTGATTATTGTGTTCAAATTGCCCATTTCTTCTTATATTTGCTCAAGTTTCGCTTCTTCTTTTCCTTTTTTCTTTTTTTTTGGGGGGGGGCTCTTTTGTAGTGCGTGTCTATATTTGCATTTGTTATATCTTCCCAAAAAATGAAAAGATGAATCCTTTTGTAAATTTGATTGTTATCTACAGTATTTTTACATTTAATTTTAAGCTCATATTTGCTGATTATAGCCAGTCTGGCCGCTGCATATTGTTGTAGTTTAGCAGCGGTGAGAATGAACCACAGTGTACAGCAAACCCACATGGAAGTTTATTGATAGGAGGTGAAAAGAGGTGTTCATGAGGAGGCTGCCTCAGAGAAAGGAAGTGGTGAAGAGATCTAGGAATAGGCAGGGATGCTTTTAAAGGGACCTTGGCACATGCATACAGACTTATGCAGTCACTCAGTGCGTGTGCACAGATCACGTAGTGATGTACAGCTGTAGGACACTGAGCTGACAAAGGATTTGCCTGAATGCTGACAATGCATGTGTGCCACAGCCAGCGCAGCCTGGATGCCGAGACTGTGTGTGTGTGGGGGGGGGGGTGCCGGGATTGAGACATGGAGGCTTCTTTTCAGATGGAAGAACAGCAACCTTTATTTTGCCCCAGCCAAAGCCTTTTTATACCTCTACTGCTTCTGTGGAGACTCACCGGCCAGAAAGAACACAAACATCCTTGTCAATTACAGACTACAAGGAAGTTCTGCTGTCAGTCAGGGGGAGTCACGGCAGCTAGATCACAACACATGTGTGTCGATAAGGCCTTGGGGCTGGCTAGGTATTTGCCTGACTATTGACAAGCTCATCTTTGGTGGGGGTGGGGTGTGTGTTGGAGGGGTGTTAGCACATATCATGTATTCTGTCTTTTAACTTCCCATTTGTTTATGTGACTGAATCCAAGGATGACTGGTATAAAGAATAATATTGAATCCTTTTGGTTATTATTCAGTGCTGTCTTCTGATTTCTTCCTTTTGATTATATTATTTAATTCATTTACACTTAATATTAAATTAATGATGGGGTTGGGTTTACCTTTACTCTTTTGTTTTAAATCTTGTGTGCCATATCATTTATTTTATAAATATTTCACTTTTTCTAGTGTCTACAACATGCACATTAATGTATCATGATCTATTGATAATCTATTACATTTCAGTTGGTTTTCTTCCTCCATATCTTATAATGAAGAGGGATGGTGTCTTATCATCAACTGATTCTGGTGGGCAAGCAAAAGAAAGGCAGTAGCTATATTGTTTGGGGAGTCTTTGGGTCCTCCTTGACCAACAGCTCACAAAGACTCTCCAGACATGTAGGATGTCTGCCTTTTAGCTATATATATAGTTTTGTTTGTTTGTTTTTCAAGACAGGGTCTCCTCATGTATCTCTGCTGTTCTGGAACTCATTCTGTAGACTAGAACTCACAGAAATCTGCCTCTCTCTCCAAACTCCCAAGTGCTGGGAGTGCTAGGATTAAGGGTGTGTACCACCACCACTCAGCTTAAATATATATATATACATATATATATGTATATATATATATTTGTATATTCTATATTCATATCTATTCAAAAGTTTTAAAATAAAAATATGATTATCTTGGGCTGGAGAAAGAGCGAGATCACTGGTTAAGAGCACTTGCTGTTCTTCCAATGGACCTGAGTTCAGTTCCCAGCATACACATGGCAGCTCACAACCATCTGTAACTCCATTTCCAGGGTCTAATGCCCTTTGATGGCCTCTGTGTACACTGGACACACATAGATAACATTATACGTACAGTCAAAACACCCATACATGTAAAATGAATAAACAAAATTTAAAATACATATAATTATGTTATTTCCTATCTCTCTCTCATCCCTTCCTCCTACTTTCCCACGTCCCTCACCTAGCTCCCTCCCAAAATCATAGCCTCCTCTCCTTTAGACATTGGTTACATATAAACAAATAAATATATATTACATATGTGCTGATTGCAGTTGTTGGTTGGCTTGTTCTTTGTGTTCTTAGTTGTAGTTGTTTCAGTAATTAGCATTATCACTTATTTCTACAGTCTCTTGGCTATGCTTATTCCTCCTGAATTGGAAATATTACTTCCAGTTTTCTCTACAGGAATGATTAATAGACCAGAATTCTTTTAGCCTCTTTGTATCATAGAAAGATTTTTTTTTTGCCAGGTGTGGTGGCTCAGGCCTTTAATCCCAGCATTTGGGAGGCAGAGGCAGGTGGATCTCTGTGAGTTCAAAGCCAGCCTGGTCTACAAGAGCTAGCTCCAGGAAAGCCAGGGCTACAAAGAGAAGCCCTGTCTCAAAGCAAAACAAAACAAAGCAAAAACATACAGCAATGACAACAACAACAAAACCCAACAATATCAAAAAGGAAAGATTTCTTTCTCCTTCACATATGGCAGATGGTTTTCTGGGTACAATAGTCTAGGTTAGTATTGCGACTTTTTAAAATTTAGAGTGTGTTGCTTCAGGTTCTTCTGGCTTTACAAGGTTTCCACTGAGAAATGATCTGTTATTCAGTGTTTTCCCTTTGGTCTGAATACGTAGTGTTTTGACTATGATAGACTGTGGGAGCTTCTTTTCTGGTCCTGTCAACTTGGTGTTCTGTCTATTTCTTGACTCTGTATATTTTTCCTTAGCCTGAGGAAGTTCTCTTCAAGGGTTTTGTTAAAAACCTGACCTATGCCATTGACTTAGGATTCCTTTTTCTTTATTTATGCCTATTATTTTAAGATTTGATCTTTTCATGGTGTCCCACAATTCCTACGTGCTCCTTTGGTTTTGTTTTTCCTATCTTTTTCTTCTGTGGTCTAATTGCTCTACCAGACTGGACCTGCGTACATGAGGTGTAACCTGGGTGCAGTCTGGAGACTGGGTGGCAGATGAAGTTGGAGTATTCTGGGTACAGTCTGTGTCACCTGTGTCATCAGAGCTAGGCCTGGTAGTTGATGTGGTGGTAGAGGCAGGTTAGGGTCAGGAGGGCTGGCCAGCCTGTGCTGAACAGAGCAGGTGAGATGGGGCCACTCCTGGGGGCTGGGAAGGGTTCATTTCAGACTAATTAGATTGGGTGTGCAAGGAGGACGTGCAACATGGGCCGAGGATTGCTCTGGAAACTTGCTGGGAACATACTAGACTGAGCCAGACACACGTGTGAGGTTTTCACAATAATGCTTTTCCCAGCATGCGAAGTCTTTCCATTTTCTTCCATCTTCCTGCGCTTCTTCCTTCAGCATCTTTATATTTTCACAACACAAGTCTTTCCCTACCTTTGTTTGGTTTCTTTCGAGATATATTTTCTAGACTGTTGTGAATGAGACTGCCTCCCAGTACTTCTGTCATTGTTATATAAGAACGCATTTGGTTTGAGGTGTTAATTTTGTCCCCTGTTACTTTGGTAGTGAAAGTGTTTTTCAGATGTATGAGCTTTCTTCAGGGTCTTTGATGTATAGAATCGTATCATCTGAAAATAAGGATTACCTTCCCTAGGATTTTAAGCACTGTGTTAAGAAGTGGAGAAGATGGACATCTTTATCTTTTTCTTCATTCACGTGGGAATGCTTACAATTCCCTGCTTTAGCCTGATGTTGACTCTCTGCTTGTCTTATATTGCCTCTCCCATGTTGAGATACTTTCCCTGTATCCGTAGCCTCTGCAGGTCCTCTATCATAAAGGATGCTGGATTCCATCAAAGGGCTTTTCTACATCTAATGAAATAATTGTGTGGTTTCTGTCCTTGAGTCCTTTTATGTGGTTGATTGCACTAATTGACTTCTATATATTGAATGATCCCTTCATCCCTCAGATGCAGCTGGCTTACTGTGGGGGATCTTTTGATGTCTTCTTAAATTTAATTTGTAAGTATTTTCATGGAGGATTTTTGCATCTGTGTTCATCAGAGACATTGGCCTATGATTCTTTTCCTTTTTTAGGGGGAGGTGTTGGGTCTTTTTCTGGCTTAACTGCCAGTGTGATGCTGCTTTCATGAAAAGAATGTGGAAGTGTTCCTTCTGTTTCCATTTTATGGACTAATTTGACACAGCTAGAGCCATTTGGAAAGAGTGATTCTCGACTGAGAAAATGCCCACACTAGATTGGTTTGTGGGTAAACTGAAGGGTAATTTTCTTGATTGATGGTTGGCTTGAGAGGGCCCAGCTCACTGTGGGCAGTGCCACCCCTGTGCTTTGCTGACAGTCCTGGGTGCTATGAGAAAAGCAGACTGAGCAGCCTTGAGGAGCAAGCCAGAAAACAGTATCCTTCCATGGCCTCTGCTTCAGTTTCTTCCGCTAGGTTCCAGCCTGACTTCCTCAGATGCTGGCGTGTGATGTGGAACTGTGAGCTCACACAAACCTTCTCTTCCCCAAGTTGCTTTTGGTCCTGGTGTATCATGGAAGCAATAGAAACCCTAACTAAAATAGGTAAGGCAAAGGAATCCACAGAGAGGGATTCTGCTTTCTTATTTAGTCTGCTAGCCTGTGCTTTTTGATTGAGGAGCTGACACCATTGATATTCAGAGTTATTATGAAAAGGTGTGCCAGTTCCTGTCATTTTACTGATTTTATAGTGTTTGTTGTGTTCCTGGTTTTCATCTGCTTAACCAATGTCTTAGCTTCTTTTAGTATCTGCGGCTACTTGGACGCATTCATCATTTTCTTCCATTCTGGATTTCCCCTCCGGCACCCTCTGGAGAGTTGGCTTAGTGGACACAAACTGCCGCAGTGTTCTTTTTTGTGGAAAGTTTTTCTTCATGCCTTCATTATGATGGATGGTGTTGCAAGGTAATCTGTGTTGTGCCTGCGTTCTTCCTGAAGTTGAAGTTCGTTGCTCCATCTCATGTGGGTTTTAGTTTCCATTCAGAAATCAACGGTTATTCTGATGGCCCCGCCTTTATGTGTGACTCAGGCTCCTCTGAGGCATTCACGATCCTTCCCTTATTTTGTATATTTAGTGTTATAACTAATATGGCATGGGACATTTCTTTTCCGGACCTGTCTACTTGATGTTCTTTGTATTGTATCTGATTGGGCATCTATTTTCATAGATTAGGAAGTTTTCTTCTGTGGTTTTACTGAAAATATTGTTTTTATCTTTGGGATGGGATTATTCTCCCTCTATGTCCATAATTTGTAAAGTTGGTTTTCTCACAATGTCCCAAAAGTCTCTTAGGTTTTGTTCATGTTTTAAAATATTGTCGTTTATTTTAACTGCATGCTCTACCTGTCCTCAAGCCTGCCAGTCTTTCTTCCATATGATCCTTTCAGTTCTCAAGCTTTTCAATGACGTCTTTATTTGGCTTTATTTTTTTTTCACTTGTGCTTTTTCCATATTTTTTTACAATGTATCTGTATCTTTATTGAATTCTATTTTCATATCGCTCAGCTGTTCGTATTTCTTGGAATTCACTGAGGAAATTGTTCGTATCATCTTTGAATTCTTCCAAGCATCTATTAACATCTTCTTTGACGTTTTATGAACATATTCGAATCATTCTTTTGGCTTCTTTGTCCGGAATTTTGTGAAAATCACTGTCAGTGGTGACCATTTGCATGAGAATGTTGGTTTTGGGAGGAAACATTTGGTCTTGACTTTTCCTGTCGCCAGTGTATTTCCTTTAGGATTGCCCACCTGAAGCCACTCTGTTAAGACTTTCTGTCACTCGTGAGTTAAGGGAGCGATTGTTTGGTGTTCCCACTGCTGCCTGGTGTTGCCTGAGTTCAGTGTTAAACTCCTGACAGTTCAGCTGAGGAAAGACTCACTGTCGATTCATGGAGGATCGCTGGAGGTGACAGCTCATTAGGGGTGGGGCACAGGTAACCAGAGTCAGTGCAGCTGTGTGCAGCAGTTTCCTGGGAAGGCAATTTCATGTCACATGTCTTCTCGTCTTCAGACCCAGGGATCATGAAGCCCTCTGTGAGTGTGTCCAAGCTGGGCAATCTGGGCCCATTAATTTCACCACCTGGGGTGTGTGTAGAGTGTTGCGTGTGTCAGATGTGGGTACATCACCTCCTCTTGCTGCCCTTTTTGGAATATGTGCCCAACAACAAATGTGTGCCCTGGTGGTCGGGGGATGAGCCTCTGGCTTCACTAGCCACATGCACACAGGAGAGGGAAGTCAGCACAGCTGAGAACTCCAGAGGGGTCCTACCTGCCTGCCTGGGATAACATGCTGCATGGCCAAAGTGTTTGCCAGAGACACAGGGTACATGAAGCCCTTCCTTCTCCACGGGCATGGCTGAGGGTCCCAGCGGCCTTCTACAATGTGCCTGTCTACAGTGGGAACTGAAGGGGCTGGTAAGTGCAGACTCAGGCACTCCTTATGTCCTTATGTAGACTATTATTCTTTGCCTATCTATCTCTGTTTTTTTTCCTTATCTTTGTCTTTAAAACCTGTATGAACGTGTAGGCTTATTCAATGTTTTATTAGTTTGCTTGTTGAATGCACTGTTTCATAATTTCCATTAAATTTAATAATTTTCAGCCATCACATGAATGGCTTCTTCTTCTTCTTCTTCTTCTTCTTCTTCTTCTTCTTCTTCTTCT